>LS485784.1:55437-102650 GCA_900490705.1 Pristionchus arcanus
TCTTCACTTGAAGAATTGAAGAAAATCCTCTTCAATATTTTTCAAAGGCATCGAATTAAACCCAAACTTAGCCAAACAATGGATCTCCTTCACCTTATTTTCGCCGCAAAGTTTTAGACCTGTAGCTCAGATAGAAAGAGAATTATGAAATAGCAAAGTGGGCGGGGCGAGCATTTTTGAACCCAACGTGCCTCAGCAAATCGATCACAACAGACTGGAAAGAAAAGCAAATGATCCTAAAATTTGGGATATTACACATGGATGGTTTTGTAATGTCCCTGCACTAAAATCTGAGTTTTACAAAATTCACCATTGGAATGGCACATGCTCAAACTCGAGTCTTAATAAAAAGTGCCTTTTGAGTGTAAAAAATGTAAATGACGGCCGATCTCTACCATACTCTCAGGATCTTAGTCACTCGTCATAAGAAGCAGAATGATCCTTAGAACGAGTCTCTAGCACGTCTGGAGGCGGAGTTATGAAAATCTGATCATGAATTTGCAGCAACTCTGCAGCCGCTGCTGCGAACGGCAGCAACTTGAAACTTTTTATCTTGGTAGCCCTCGATCATATGGCTTTGCATAAAAAGTTTGGAGAGTTAGAAAAATTCCTCCCAAGAATAATCATTTTCCGAAATAGTATACTTAGATTGCGTCATCACTATGCAATAATATCGATTTTTTGACATATCCTTCTATAAGCAAAATAATATTCCATGCATGTTCAATATATTGCCCAAGTTTCATTGCAATATCTTTTCGCGTTCAAAAGTTACAGCAGGACAAAAAAGTGACTACTCACTTTTTGGCGATACTGTAATAGTGCATTTATGATGGCAAAATCGATTACATAATAAATTGAGAAATGACATGCTGTAAAACGGTTTCCAGACGATAAAAACTGATTTCATCATATTTCACGGTCGAAATACAACATGTTTGCTACCATGAATTTTTTTTATTTTCTCGCATTTCATTTCCTTTAATCTTAACTTGATAATAAGCGTAAAACAGAAGAACGGCATTCTGTGGTATTCTCAAGCAAAATCGAAAACAAAAATAACGTTGAGATTTGAATTCGCGGGTGGTAAAAACAGAAAGTCTGTCACAGGAAATTCGCCGGCTAATTTAATAGACTTTCCGGCTTGGTCCTCCCTAAATTCAAATATCATATCACTTAGTAATTACCTAAAACTCTAAACCCCGCCCATCGTGGTGTGGTGACAGGAAGTGTGAGGTTGGCTTGGTCATGACTTATCAGCGTGTCAATTTTTGAAATTTTCAAAATTATTTAATTTAACTTTTCTTTGTTTACTGTGAGAGCAATTAATCATTTGTTCAATAATTAATTAGTTGGAGAGCAAATAGCATCGCACAGCTTAGGTTATATACGATTTTGTTGAATAGGATATACTGTGTGCAGGACAGGGCTGCTGAACGTACACCTAATTACATATTTATGGTTCTACAATGTGCATAACACTTAATATAGGTGAGAAAAATCCTCATATTAATTCAACAGCGAGAATTTATAAAAATACTGGCCAAAAAATGTGATCGAACTCGAAATTTTCAAAGCTTTTTTTGATAATGTTTGCTGGAATGGATATTGTTAATTTTCTCTCTAATGCTATTTTAGGTGTTAGAGAATAAGAAAAATATAAAATTAGAATGGGGCATAACGTGAATCGTGGGAAATAGGATAAAGATTATAATGCCAATGTTTTGCAGCCTAAATTAAACAGGTTTGCTGGAACAGATTTTGCTTATATTTTTATTATAAATTGTTATTGCCTAGTTCCGCAAAATAAGATCAGAATTAGAGTGGGGCATCCTCCAGAAATCGATAAATTCAGAAAAACCGAAAATCGAGCACACATATTTCTAAGTCGCATATTTTAGTTACCCACAGAAGTTGTGAAGGATTGGCTACCGAAGAGAGTAAATCACCCTTTTGAACTCGCATCTGATAAAGTACGAGTGAATGTGAGTACCTCCTCAACATACTACCTTATCAATAAGGTGAAATTACAGGTAGATGTTCATTCTTCGGAATTGATTGCCTCGGGGACACTCATTCGTTTCGTAATCTCACTCATTGAGAACTATTGTTCCTCCTACGATAAAGTGAGACAATAGAGGTATAAAGTATATTGAATTGAAACTTATTTAGCTGACTGAAGTTGGTGGAGGAGAGGAGGGAGAAAAAAAGATTCCATTCTGGAGAGGTGAAGCTGTCATTGAAAGACTAAGACCTATGGCTATTATATTCTCCCTTCGATTGCATCATCTGAGAGCATTCTGCTTGGGACATTCCACTGACAAGAGTAACGATGGATGAACATAGGCCAAAAAAGAGGTCATGATTACAGCCAATAGCATGGAAGTGATATGTGAACAGATTGAAGTTGAAGTGGACAAGAATAAAGAAAGGAGTATGATACAGGTAAAGAACGAAAGAGAGAGGAGGGTTTAGGAGGAGAAAATGAAGTCCCTTTATATTTAGGTTTCCCTTGGAGGATGTGTTGCCAGATTGAGAGATGAGAACACTCTTATCAAAGATGGACTTATTTCACTCTCTTCGATGCAGGTATTAAAGGAGATCTTACAAATAAGATATTCGTATTTAGGTGAGAGGGGAAGGTATATTCTCCCCTCTCGGGGTATCACTCGACATGGCAAGTGTAGAATACTCATGGACACTACAATTAATCATTGGATGTATCACTGCGAATGCATCTACTGCTCAGGTAGAAGAAATTCGGGAAGAAAGAGAAGGGAATTTGCAGATGGTGAGATTAGCCGAGTTCGTTGACTCGATGATCACTCAAATAGTATTGGAAGATGATAAAAAGAGAATCCCCCATCGATTGACTCGATGTCAGCATGGTGAGAGGAGAAGAGATGAAAGGAGAAGAGAGAAATAAGTAACCTGCAGGGAGTATAAGTGTATGCTGTCGTGAGTCTGGTGGAAGAGTGTGTCCCTCTGATTCATTTCTCCAATTGCGAATCATTCGAATATCTGTGGATAGAGTCAATGCTATTATATGGGATGAGAATACGAGTGTGCTGGTCGAAGGACAAACATTTCGTCTTAGGATATGCAATTGGAAAACTCTCCATGTTGGATTTGCACTCAAAAATATATCAGCCCGATTGCTCATGAATATAATTGGAGACAAATGTATTGATACTGCTAACTTCACAGTGAATCACATGGATCTTCTGATCAAGGTAAACCTTCTCACAGGAAACACATGCCCAACCAGGGGGTGGTACAATGATTCAAAATGCTTCAAATCGTCCTGAAATTTTTGTGGTTAGTCCCCAGTGATATACGTCCTGCAAATTTTCATATTGATGATTTCAAAAAATAAATTTCAGTTTTACCCTCGTGCGATAAGCCATTCGAAAGAGCATCAAAAGTTATGACTAAATCCAGATTTTCATCCCGTTTGGACCAAATATGACCGATTTGCATAATGAAAACTGCATTTTTCTTTATTTTTTTAGGTAGGGAAAATTTCATTTTCTCATTCGACCGCGTCGTGAAATTCTTCTACTATGATTTTTTTTTAAATATCACAATCGGAGATAAAAATTCTTCTTTTTCATATTTTCTATCATCTCAACCGTCAACGTGGGTTCGATTCCGCCTCACTGCAACGATCTGTCGCCATGTTTTTCATGCAAATGAGGGTTTTCGCCGTGAAATCACTTTTCACCAGCTCACAAGATGTTTAAAAGATGCCTTTTCTAATTTTCAGTTAAAATTTTTGTAATCTCCGACGACGGCTTTCACATAAGGCCCCTTACAACTAGGACCCATTTGTTTTTTTTGTTACCTCCGAAAATTGCTAAAAAAAATTTTGCCAAAAAAATCGGTTTTCATTTTTAACTTTTGAATTTCTTGACTAAAACCTCTGACTAAAACAGAAAAGAAATTGACGGTATAATGCGGTTTTAGGACTAATTAATTGGGACTTTTCTAGTTCCGTGCTAGGCTACACCCCTTCTCGGGTGGAACCCCTCCTCCACTTCTATAGAACGCCTCTTTACCTATAAATTAGAGCCTTAGTCTGTCCGAGATATACCGAGTTTAAGTTTGTGTGTCCCAGGCCCCCCGTGCAATAGAAGTACCGTCCGAATGGGGAGAGAATCAATTTAACAATTGAGATGAAAGAAAGAGGATTGCATGAAGAGAAGGAACGAAGAGATTGGGTGAAGAAGCACGACGAATTGACAAAGAGAATTCCTATTGTGTGGAGGGATGCGAATGATGGAATGTGTGCATGCACGGGATCTCATCGACTATTTGGATATGATGATAGTGTGTAAGTGAAGAGGAGGAGGGGGGGGGGGGGTTGAATAGTATGGAACCCAGGCAATAGAGCGATACATTATTACTACTGATACTTAATATTGGGGTGTCCCATAAGTTCCCGGACTATTTTTTTGATATTTTTTTCCAAGAGAACAATTAAAGATGACTAGATTAATCGAATTGCATATAATACAGATACCGCAGAAGAAAATTTATCTGCACTAAAAATATAATATTGTTGGATAGGGATGACGTAATAAGCGATAAACGAGATTTTCGGCATTTCCTTGAAAAAATCATATCTTATTGATAGTCGAGAAAGATCATTAGATACCCTGATTGCTGTGGTAAATGGAGATGACAGTTCACTATTTTTGAAACATTAAAAATTTATTTTTATTGAAAGTTGAGCGAGAATGATAACAATTATTCAGGAACACGTCTGTGGTAGGGATGGCAAATCGGCCTCGGAACACGGCGAATTGCCTTGAAAGACGCGCTAATTGATTGAAGCCGGCTTGGCCAGACATGCAAATTGAGCCAAGCCGGCTTCGCTGCCTCTCTCCCTTTGTATGCCGGGTTGAAGCCGGCTCAAGCCGGCCACGATTCTCGCACTTGAACTCAATCAACGAGATCAATTCCTATGGAAATCGCCTCAAATCGCCGGCGATCCGTCACTAATTGATCGATTTGCATGCGAAGCCGGCTAGAGAGGGGGAGAGGCGTCTGTTGCCGGCTTCAGGCCGGCTTGAGAGACTCGCCAAGCCGGCTTCGCATGTAAATCGACCAATTAGCCGACTTGAGGCCGTGTTCCGATTTGCCATCCCTAGTCTGTGGTTAAGGGTCATTTTCTATATTTTGAATATTTTTTTGGCTACTTCTCAATCCGATCTCGCGCAAACAGTACTGATAATATAGTACTAGGATACCAGAAACAGAACCACTTCCTAGCATCGGTCGTGATTCGGCTTTTCTCAGGAATATTTATAAATATCAGATTTCGTAAGTATGACGTAATGTTATTTCGAGACTCTAAGTTGTGCTCAAAAATTTGTATCACTTCTCCTCTACTATTATAGACGTTAACCGTTTTTGGACCTCATCTCATTCGTGAAATCTGGAAAAATCCATTTCACTCAAGTAACTTAAGTCAACGCAGAGTTTTCATAATTACGGAATTTCACTTTCACATAAGTGGAAATGAACGATCATCATACTCTCGATAAGGTTCTCTTAAAAGTATACCGAAACCATTGCAATAAATAGGAAAAACAATTCAGTCCGGGAACTTGTGGGACACCCCAATATAAAGATACGTATGATACATTGCAGCGGGTTGAAGTGGAAAACAAATGCGAATATGGCAGTGGTGGAGAAGTTGGAGAAGGAATCGGTGAAATACATGGAATCGATAGTGAGAAGAGGAGAATACGCTTGCATAAGCCAACCAAGAGCCGTATACATGGGTAGAAAGCGGAGCAAGGAGGTACGAATGAGAAGACGGGAAGAAGAGGATCATCATAGAGGGGGTCATACAAATTGTATTATTAAGATTCCATCATCAGCCTCATCCTTCCACTCATTTTCAAATGAAAACCGTCTAGAGATATGTGAATCTTATGGGAAAATTGTGGATACGTGGAGTGTGAAGAATATGGGAGAAGACTTGCCTGAATTAGGATTAAAGGGCGAAATCGATGAATGGATTGGTAAGCATGCGATCCAAGCATTTAAGGTAAATGACAAATGAAGACCGAATTGAAGAGTAATGACATGTTTAAGGTCAAAGATGGAATAGGAGAAGGAAGACTCGTAACGAAGAAATATTGTGGGAAGAAGAAAGAGATGGAGAGTGAGAATGCTTCGAATCTGGTGCTTGTAGAAGGGATTATTGCTACGGAGGTTAATGTGAGTTATTACTGGACCACTCGCGAGTAGCCATGTCAAAGTAGTTTCCAATTATTTCCTTCTTTCTCTTTCTTCCTCATCTCATTCAATTCCACGGGAAAGAGCGGATCGGTGATGCAAATCGACCCAAGTAATTGAGGGAGAGTGACCCTCAAGTTCTTGGGGTTAGAGTCAATTACTTGAATTAGTGAAGAGGGGGCCCCCCCTCTTCACGATGGTATACAAATCGGAATTGGGTCTAGGGACCACCATCGCTTCTTATAATTGTTTACGCGTGCGATGTCCATTGATGCAAAGGGGAGGAAAGGTCTGAGGGTTCTGATTTCGCAGCTGTTTAATACACCATGTGCGGACACACCACCATGTGCTAACTTTGCTGAGAAAACCAGAGCATTTTATGGTCGTCCACGCTTTTATAAACAAAAATATCTGGAAAATGTCGTAATGTAATGTAAATAATCTGTTTGAAGCGCCGTAATTCCGTTTAATGGAGAGTGCCGCGACTTTTGACACTTGCCAGCGATAGAATGAGGTAATGGGCATATCATATCCAAACATAAGCAAATTCCATGGTCGTCCACGAAATTTGCATAGAGTCAAAGCTTGAGTTGCAAAGTTGTCTTTGATCTCATATAAAACAGGTGAATTAAATTCCTCTTGTTGCAATTTCATTTATAATTGAAGTAGAACTTTGATTTTTAGACTCATGTCTGTAAAAGTGTTAAAGAACAACCCCTTTTCGGTTTAATTCGATCGGTAATATTTAACTCTATTGGTAAAATTTGAAAAAAAAAGTTATTAAATTTTTACCATTTTCCTCCTGCGATTTTCTAGGTGGAAAATGGTGGAAATTAAATAGCTCAGCTCAAAGTTGACCAATCGAGTTCTACCGACCAGGGGTCGTTCTATAATTGTTTTACAGATCGAGATCGAAAGGTGACAGTGTGGGGGAATCCGCAAAATTGCTCTGGGCATTCATTCGGGCATCAGCAAACACGCATGTGTCGCCACACTTTACTCTTCTTTTCGCGTGCTCTCTCGTTTTGCATAAAAAGAGAGATGCTGGAAAAAGAGGAGAGCCTTCTCTACTATTAGTTTACTAACATGGGTACTAATAGTAGACAATTACCAGGGTAAAATAAAAACAGGCTAAAATTTAAATTGTGTTAATCTCAATTGTATTAATCGTTGTTTTATTTAGATGGCTGTGACTCCTCTCGGATTGGAAGGATGTGAAGAGATGATGGAATCAATACTAAAGACAATGAAGAGAATCCCCGTAGGATATCATATACAAGTGAGGGATTGACATTAAAAAAGAAAGAGAAAAGACAATTGAAAACAGAGGGATACCAACTCACTATCCATTTATGCCAAAACGAGAATTATTCGAAATATTAATAATGATTCTTCCTTTTGAGAATTTATTCACGAAATGTGCTGATGGTGGGCATATCCATCCTGTTCTCCCCGAAGGAAGTATTAGAGGTTAGTCATATCCCCCCCCCCCCCACCTCCTCCCCATACTCTCATTATCCAGATAGTGGAGATTCAATCATGGATTCACTTGTTGTTAATGTATCTCTCGACCGTCTAAATATGACTCTTCTATCTTCACCTTTTCCCTCTTCTTCGTATCCTTCCATCTACATTCTATCTATCGATCACTCTCAATTGCTCACTCATAGAAGAGATCGAACTGAATATACTATGTCAATGAAAAGCATCACTGGACAGTTACTTGTGTTGTCTTTCAAGTAAGTCTCATCCCTTGCACATTCCTTCTCATAACTGGCTGCAGCGAGGACGTGACTAGACAAAGAGAGAGGGAGACTACATTGGAAGCCCGTGTTGAATGGAAACGAGGAGAGAAAGTGGAAGAGGGAGTTAATCAATGGAGAACGATCCTCGAATTTCACTTACCTCAACCAAGTGCCAGTTTCGATGTGAGTGAGGGAGGAGTGAAGAGGAAATGAGTGGAATATATTGTGATTTGTAGCGACCACGGCGAAACGATGAAGTTCATTTGCTTAATGTCGATGTAGCCAATGTAAGTCATTATTATTAGAGTTGAAACTTTTAAATTGATTGAGATGCGAGTGGTAATTATGGTTCGTGAGAGTCCAAGAGGTGATGTTGTCTACTCTCTTCTTTTTCCCACTGTTAATCAATGGAACACTTCTCTAAATGGATTCATATCCAAGATGAAGAAGGTATCTATTTCATACAAAGAAGTCTGAACACTCTCAATCGTGTGACTGTGACATTCAGATGAAGAGTGACTTTACCAATTACCGCCAGTGGAGACTTGTGAAATTACTGCTGGTGTCGAATGCAGTGAAGGATATTCTTCTGAAGGATAAGGGGACTATCAAGGGAGAAATGGCACGTGTGAGAGCACAAGCGACCCTCCCTTCTTGTCCTTCTTGTTTCCTCTCCCTCCTTCTACTCAAGTGAGTTCAATCACATGCTTCTTCACCACTATATTTCACAAACAGTTGTCAACAGATTTTTAAAAGAAAAGTATTTTTACTGTTTCTATTTCATTTTTATTCAAATTGTCCTTACCAAGAAAAATAAATTATGTGTCCCTCATCGCAGGCACATTTCTTCTGAGGAATCTATCGATATGGAAGATATTCCGTTCAATTATATGGAGAATCCAGTTCGAAAGCAAGCACTCATAGTGGCTTTATCCAACTGGCAATCACCTATCGCGCCCTTTATTCCGGTAATTTAACATTTACAATTTGTCAGAATTTATATAGGACCTTATAATAATAATACAGAATGCAGCATAATTATTGCGACTTTTTTTAAACAAACAATCATAACTTCAGTCATATCTGACTGTTTGCGCAGTGGTCAGCAGGTTTTGATGACGAACCCACCTAACGTTTATATTTAAAATTTGGGGGCGAGATTAGCGAGCCCCAGCTCCCCACAGATGGTTATCCCTCCCTGCAGGGGCCTGCGGAGGGTTATCCCTCCCTGCAGGGGCCTCCGGAGGGTTATCCCTCCCTGCAGGGGCCTCCGGAGGGATAGCGTCCGTTATATTAGTCACATATTAGTCCGTTATATTAGTCATCACATATAACGCGTTTTAATATTTTCCGGAAGACATAATTTGGCGGAATAAATTGTATGTGAGAGAGAGTGAGAGGAGAGGGGAGAGTAATCCAATCAGTGAGAGTCGATTCATTCTTCGCTAGCGATCGCTAGTCTATACTATACTATACTCTATTGGGGAATTTCGAATTTCTCGGCGACAAAATCGACGGTTTTTAATCCTATTAGTGAGAGTCGAACCCTCTCATTCTTCGTCGCGCCCTTCCGCAGGAACTAGCATTCGAAGAATGCTAGCACTGATGGGCTAAGTCCCGCTAGTTGGTCGGGGGCTCCGCAATTTTCGAAAATTTTCTGTTAGGGTGCTCCGCGAAAACCATTTCGGACAACGAGGGGGCTCCGCAATTTTTCGAAAAAGTCTTCTTGGGGGCCCCGCACTCAGATGATCAAGCGGGGATATAGCCCAGCAGTGAATGCTAGTCTGAAAATAAAGAGAAAAGCTGATTCAGTAATTCTCATTGTATTCATCCCCGTGCTTTTATAATAATAATAATTTATCTACGTCCGAGGCGCTGTTTTGTAAAACACTTGTGATCCATGTTGTTCTCCTCATATATTTTTTTCTCTTCTTATCCTCATTTTTTTTTATTAATACATGAAGGAAATGATTCAGATCGGGAGAGATGTTAATGTGAAAGACTTCGAAATGGAAGAAGATACGGAAAAGGAAAGGGAAGGGAGTGAGAAGAAGAAAAATATAGATGAGAATATAATCAAGAATGGACAGGGTCAATTAATCATTTTATTTATAGCAATTTAAACGCGTTCTCCGTAAGAACGTGGGAAATGGGGCCTCAAAGTGTACAACTTTGGAAAAATTTCGGAATTGGCTCAAACTTCACCAACATGACCCCTAGGGCCGGTATAGACGATTTTTGAACTTTGGTCCGAAAATATTGATCTTTGATCTTTGATCTCGCGAAAAATAAATTTTAGATATCCCTATCATGTGACAGCTCATTCGAAAGAGCATGAAAAGTTATGTTAAAATTGAAATTTTTAAGCATTTTCATGCATTTTGGTTCCGGTTATGATTCATTATATGACATTTTTTGTCCATTTCGGCCTATATCGATGTGTCTACATATGAAGATGTCATTTGCCATATCCTATTTTTTGATATAATATGTGATATTTATATAAGAAAAAAATAAAATTCTTTGATGGACCCTTATGTGAAAAATATCGTGATAAAAAATGTCTAAAATGGAGATCGAAAAGTTGATAAAATATTGTAAAAATGTTCAAATTGATTAGAAAACGTATTTTGGGACCATAAACGTCTCGACAAATCATTATAACTCATTTTTAATAGTCCTTTTAGTAGGGTTGTGCGTTCGGTATCGGTATCGGGATTGCCGACCCCCTCTTCCCTTCCTCGTCCCTCTCTATCGCTCGAGCGATTTTTCGGCAGAGGGGAAGGGAAGAGAGTCGGCAATACCGACTTTGTCGGTATCTCTGTCGGGATTTGACACCCTCTTCCCATCTCCTCCCTCCCCTCCCTCTCCCTCTATTCTCGCTCGATCGCTGTCTTCTCTCTTTCGTATTTCATCTCGCAATTCTTCTACAATATTTTACTCTTCTGAAATGGTTCAATACTATTCGAGGGTATATAAGGGTAGTTCTTACTACTGATTCAGCTAAAATCTGGCTACTTTTCGAACATAATGAATGCATGATACATGCCCACCAATGTCCTCAAAGAGTACGTCGACTGAGGATGGACATTTATATTGAAGAGACTTGAAGAAACTTGATTTTTGAACGGTCCACCCAAAAATATGAAAACATGCATCTTCAATTTCACATGTTTTTCACATCCGTCTTTATTTTTATTAGTTATTCATACTTTATACGTTTCATTTTTTTGATAATTGAGCAAAAGAATGAATAACTAAATCTTATCTTTAAAATATGCAAATGCAAATGATAACGATCATCTGCTTTAGTTTTCACTACAACGCCAATTCATTATGTTTGAAAAGTAGCCAGAAACTAGCTGAATCATCAGTAGTAAGAACTACCCTAATATACCCTCGAATAGTATTGAACCAATTCAGAAGAGTAAAATATTGTAGAAGAATTGCGAGATGAAATACGAAAAAGAGAAGACAGCGATCGAGCGAGAATAGAGGGAGAGGGAGGGGAGGGAGGAGATGGGAAGAGGGTGTCAAATCCCGACAGAGATACCGACAAAGTCGGTATTGCCGACTCCTCTTCCCTTCCTGTCGGTATTACCGACGATGGGAAGAGGGTCTCCCTCCCTCAAGAGCTCGTGCTCGCGAGAGAAGGGAAGAGCTTCCGTTAGCTCGGGAGTGCCGATACCGAACGCGCAACCCTACCGTTTAGTGAAAAAATGCAAGGCTGGCCACGGTAAAATGAAAATTTCGCCACAACGGCCGTGAAAATATATGTAGCCACATCGATATAGGCCGAAATGGACCAAAAATGTCATATATTGAATCATAACCGGAACCAAAAGCATGAAAATGCTTGAAAATTTCAATTTTTACATAACTTTTCATGATCTTTCGAATGAGCTATCACACGATAGGGATATCTGAAATTTATGTTTCGCGAGATCAAAGATCAATATTTTCGGACCAAAGTTCAAAAATCGTCTATACCGGCCTTGGGGGTCATGTAAGTGAAGTTTGAGCCCTGGGTGATGATTTTGACGGAGTTGTACACTCTCACCTGCGTTCATACAGACAACGCGTTTTAATGGAGGATATTATAGGAGTGGGAGGTGCAACCGATCTATATCATTATCTGAGGAGTCATAGGAAAGATAAGAAGAAAAAGGAGAAAGAAGAGAGGAGTTTAGTTAATGTCGATCCCCACGTTTTCTTCTATTCGTGGTATAATGTAAGTTTTTATATATCATATATCAGGTAGTCTACGAAAAAGTGGAATAGATCCATAAGGGGAGGGGGGAGCGGTACAGTAAAGAAGCGGTACAGTATTCTGGTACAGTAAAGAAATTTTGATTGGGCATCTTAAGGCTGCTGAAAACGACATATATGCAATTTGAGTACACCCTTCTAGGATTCGCCATTCCTAAATGTAGCGAGTACATTTTTGGGCTGCAAGGGGAATCTGCCATTCTTCCGACCAACCAGCAATGGTATCGATTGCATTTTGCAGTGGGGTGCTTGAATCACTTTTTCTAAATGGGGGGGGGGGGGGGTTGCTAGAATCACTTTGCATTTGCATATTCGAGATATATCACAGTATCATGAACACAATAGAAGGAGCGCAAAAGCAAAATCGTCCGCGAATCGCAAACTGAAATTCCAAAATTTGGCAAATTTCTAGGCACCGCAGAGTAAGAATTCAAACTCCTTCTAAAATTCCTATTTTTCTAATGTGGGGTGATCGACGATGCCGAATCATGATAGCGCTTTCAGAATGAGAGGAGTCGACCGCATTGCGGAATGAATGAAATAGAGGAATGAAAATGGGGGAGTTCCGCGTTCCGTTAAGATAGCCCCTAAGATCGCGTCTAAACTTTAGAAACCCCTATTCGCGAGTGATTCGCTCTCATCCCTCTCATTCTTCGCGGACAATAACTCAATTGCGAAGAACGAGGGGTAGACTTTTAAAGTCAACGAGTTATGCAACTAGGAACTAGTTCCTTTCATTTCGAAGGAACTAGTTCAAGCGTTGTTTATCAGTTCCTTCGAGCACTGAATGGAACTAGTTCCTTTTGAGAGTGAGCGAGTAGAGCGAGCGGCAGAGTTGCAGTGAGAGCGAGAGCGGAATGAAATTGAAGGAACTTGTTGTTTTGCAATGGAACTAGTTCCTTCGCCGCTAAACAACTTGTAAAATTGAGGAATGAAGGAACTAGTTATTTATAGAGTTCTCTTATTGGAAAATTTTCCGGATTTCCAATAGCGCGAACAAAGGATTTTCCATCCCTCTCATTTTCCAATAACGATCTCGAGAACGGCCCTCAATTTTCCAATAGATATTGGATTTCCAATAAGAAATGATCGTTGATTTTGAAAGAAAAGAGAGAGAAAATCCTTTGTTCTCCTTATTGGAAATCCAATAACTATTGGATTTCCAATAAGAATCATTTTCCAATAAGCGACCGCATTGTTCTCGTTCGTTATTGGAAAATGAGAGTGAGAGGGATCCATTTTCCAATAACGGTTCATTTTCCAATAAGAGAACCCTAGTTATTTATCTTTCAAACTCTAACGAGGGGGGAATGAGAGTCAAATTTAATCGCAAATAAATGCAAATTTATTCTAGAGTGAATTGACACTCTTGAGTAGACCTGTTATGCCAAGTCGCTCGGCGCTCGCGAGTAAGAATGAAAAATGCACTCGCGAGTGAATTTTGCATAAGCACTCGCTGGTCAATAAGACTCGCGAGTGGATTTCCCTCACTCCGAACCGTGGGTCCCTCTCGGTCGCGAAAGGTAAGGCTACCCTAGAAAGCATTGGACAGCAGGGTATGTAGTCCGTCTAACAGCTGGCCTTACCAGTGGGTCCCACCTAGCGTTGTCTTACGACTGTAAAATCGCTTGACGTGGATACACCTTTTTTTACCTTTTACTCCGAACCGTCTCGTTCGGTGCGAAATGACAAAACAGTGACGGGGAATGAGAGGGAGAAAAATAGAATCATTTCTCGATATTCACTCGCGACTCGCGAGTCGCGAGTGCCAAAACGCTCGCTAGTGGCCGGTTCAAACGAGTTTGAATGAAACCGACTCGTCGAGTGCGAGCGCTCGAAAAATGAAACTCGAGCAAACAGGTCTTATTTTCGAATCATTCCAGCTAGCCAGCTAGTCAACAGGTTATTTTCTCTTTTTATTAGCGAGTAGAGAATCAAAACCAGCTGTTTGCCAGCTATCGACTAGCTGGAATGATTCGTAAATGACTAGCTGTTTACGAATCCGCCTTTGAATCCCTCTCATTGCAGCTAGTCAGCTAGTTGCTAATCGGCCAGCTAGTCATCAAATCGCAATAACATCTGACTTTTCACATCATTCTTGAGCTATTCTTGCATTTTGAGTGGTATTCCTTTGACCAGTCAGAGCGCCGAGCAAGGCGAATGATGCAGCTAGTCACTAGAGACCGCCTATCAAATATATTCGAAATTCGAATGGCGAGAAATGATTCGTCATTCGATTCTCTCTCTCATTCGAATGACGAAAACATTCGAATGATAATTCGATAGGCCAAACGAATGTCGAATTCTCTGATTGACCGTCTCCTCATTCCTCGCCAACAGTCGTAGTCAATCGTAGTGAAGGGCGTAACAGACATTCGAATGACAAAGGATATTCGATTGGACCAATCGAATGGGCATTCTTCAGTACTATAATATCAGAGTGTCTGTCTGTCCGTCCGTCTGTACCTAACTAACTAACTAACTAACTAACTAAGTCTGTCTGTCTGTCACGCTCAACTTTTTTTGCTCAGAACTCGCTTCGAACTCATCCTACAGCCCTAAGATCTTCACCATTAGACTTCTTATGAAAAAAATTTTCAAGAAAAAATCGATAATTGATTTCGTCATCATTATGCAATAATCCGTTTTCCGCGTAGAACTCGTCTCAAACTAAACCAAATCGATTATGGAATGAACCAAACGACTCGTCATGTAATTCGAGAAAAATCAATAACCTATTTCATCATCACTATGCAATATTACGTAATGATGATGCAATAACTCGTTTTTACGCTTTTTTCGCCGGAAACTCAACCAAATCGATAGTGCGTGCCACCACTCGACTGATAATCGAAATTTTAAAAAATCGATAATTAATTTCGTCATCACTATGCAATATTACGTAATAATGATGCAATAACTCGTTTTTTTGCACCGTTTTCGCATGAAACCTATCCGTTTTCGCTGGACATTTTTATTTTTATATCGATCGATGTATTTCCTTAACTCGACTTAGGATTTTTATTTATTTTGCAAACAAACGTATCACGCTCGCGAGAGGCTCGTGAGGCCGAGAGCGTTCCGGAAAAAAGTTGGGATGGAGCCACTTCGCGGGGCGCTCGAGGTTGGTTTGCATATGACTGGGATAACCCGGCGACATCTAGCCAGCGAGCGAGCGCAGCGAGCGTAGCTGGCTATTTCAATATTCGTTTCGTCATTCGATAAGCGGTCTCTACTAGTCACGTCGTAAACCGCTAGTTGTTTATGATTTTTTCACAGCTAGTCATATTCATTTCACCGATTTCAAATGACTAGCTTGTTAGAAATGAAGTGACTAGCTTTATATTTTCAACACTCTATACGCGAGTAGCATAATGGAACCCTATTCGCGAGTGAATCAGCTTCGCGAGTGGTTTCATTTCACTCATTCTTCAAGCGAGCGCTCGGCGAATAACACTACTACTCACCCATTTACAAAGAACATAATGTAGATAGATTTACTGGTTTATCGAGACAACTAGCCGAGCTCGCTACGGGTAAGGAAAATTCAATATAATTGTGTACTTCTCCTGATTTTTCTGAATTTGTCTAGCGGAGATTCTGCCCGTTTTACAGATTTTGAGTTACTCGGGCCACCCTCTTGGCCCTCCCCCAGTATGCTAAAATCGTGGCAAATGTATTAGCGCTGGCCGGCACTCGAAACCCCAACCTCACGCTCTTTAAAATATTTCACTGCTAGTGCTCTGGTGCGCGCGCCCAAGTAGGTATCAAGTGGGATTGGGCGTTTCCAAGTAGCGTACAAGCTTGGGTGCAACTTGGAAAACCGCTCTCTCTATTTCCCATACTTTCTCGCTCTGTCTCATTCTCTGGCTCTCTCGCCTACAGTACTTTGACCCTGATTGATTCCAATTTGGGCGCCCGGGCGAGAAAGTGAGAGAAAAAGAGAAAGCGAGATAGCATGGAAAATGGAGAGACCAAAGCGATTTGCAAGTTGCCCCCAAGCTTGTACGATACTTGGGAGCTACTTGTTTCCAACTTGGGCGCGCGCACCAGAGTCTCTACCACTAGGGTTGTCTATCCGGATTTTTATTCGCCTATCCGAGTCGATTTCCCTACTCATTCTCACGTCCGCGGAATAATTGAATCGGTCTCCTCTCTACTCGGATATACGAGTAGAACTCGGATATCCGTGACACCGGAAAAGTATTCTACTATTATTGAAACTCAACGGGTTTTGGCTTTTGCGACTTTTGCGAAGAGTGAGACCAATCTCACTCAAATGAAAATCGGAGGAATGAAAATGGCGGAGTTCCGAGTTTTTGACGGGTATCCGCATACGAAATGGGGAAGGGCGACCGATTCACGGAGTGAATGAGAGTGAGGAATGAAAGGGACGGAAATTCCGTAGTCCGGATAGACATGCCTACCTACTACTCCCCCCCCCCTATCTGGCAAAGGGGTTGGCACAGGTCTCCAACCCCACCCCGCTAGACCGCCCGCCTACCGCCTGAGCTACGAATTACATTTGTACGAGAAATTACGATTTCCAGACTGTATTGAAATGTTGATTATTGACAGAACCTTGCATTGGACGAGACAGTTATCGATGGATTACGATCACTAAGATTGAAGGGTAGACTTTCTATCGGAAATATCGAGGTAATCACACTCGTATATCATTCATCCCTTGTCATTTCTCTTTGCCAGATTGGAGTTGTTGAGACTAGAATAGATGGAGTTTACTCTGCGCATTCCTTTTCTATACTCTCCCATTCGAATAATCCACTCCTCACAGTCGAAAAACTATCAATATCTTTGGGTATAATCACGTTTTTTCATACCGAAGATTCCTTCTCCCCTTTTCAGATATGGACATGAAAGTGACTTCAGACAAAAAATTGGCTCTTCCCTCTCATATGACACTGAATGTATCGACTGAAACAAGAGTAAATAGAGTGCAACTCAGATTCGCTGTTGCTACTTTCTCTCTTATGAGGTTAGTGAGAAAAAGTAAAATAGAAATTAGAGAGATAATACGAGCGGAAATAATTAAAGAGAGCTGGGACAAATGGGCAAAGAAGCGTCTCGAGTCTGGAATGAAGAAGGAGAGAAAATGAAGAAAGACGAATATAAAGGGGAAGAAAAGGACTCTATTCCCCTTCCACAATGGATGATGGAGATGAAGAATAACGTTTGTTTTACCTCGGGGAAATGTTATGTGAATTTTCAAATATTTGGTCATTAAATTGTGGTGAGCATGTGGGCTGTGGCAATGATTTACAACGAACAATCGTCAATCAGATAGGATGAGAGAGCATAGCGAAAAAAAAGGTAAACTTCGTCTGTTTTTTTGAGGATCATGCCATATTCTGAAATTGATTAATTTGGGTTCAGATCAGATGGGACTGTCAGATAATCAAATTATGGGCACTATACTGCAGAAGCCCAGAACACCCCCAAAAGCCCAGATCAGACTAAGCACTAAGCCTAAACACTAAGCACTAAACCTAAGCAACATAAAAGACACTTTCTGACTCGATCGAACAAGTCTTGGCACAGGTGAAAATACAACCTATTCCCAAACTTGCACTAAATATAGTGCGTGATGAGTGTGTTTGGCCACGGGGGTTTGTTAAGCTTTCCTGCTTCTCTGCGCCCTAGGAGACAGTAGAAAGTGCATGATGACGTCACAAGTCGAAACGCGTAAATCGAATCAAATCAATTCGGGAGTGGTCTAGTTTTGTTCCTCGTCGAATTCTAAGACATTTTTACTCGGGTGAATTTTTCGCTCAAATTTCATCGAAGGCTGAAAATCGATAAATTCGAAATTTTTTCCACTTTTTATTTTTTAAAGTATATTTACAGGTGCAACTACAGACTTTTTATTTGCTAAATAAATGCGTATTTGTATAACACACACCCATTAAATAGAACGTAATTTATCTCGTCTACCAAGGAAGTCAAATCACCTTGCAAAAAACCTTGCAAAAGTTGGCTCTGTTCGAATAGATTTGTCCCATCACAATAGTTTTGTCCCATCACAATAGTTTTGTCCCATCACAATAGTTTTGTCCCATCATAATAGTTTTGTCCAATCACAATAGATTTGTCCCAAGATCCAATTTTCTGTTTTCATTGTTTCATGTGCATTTCATTTCGGGGGCGTGAAGATCTAGCAGACGAGGTAAACGGTAGTAGTGGTTCTGGTTTTGGCAGTAGTCGAGGGAGCAGCAGTAGTTGAAGAGGCCGCAGTAGCGGATAGAGGTAGGACGCGAACTTGCGAGGGTACCGGAGTGGTGGTGGTAGAAGCTGGAGGGGCAGAAGTGGAGTGAGATAGTACATCACTTTGACGGCGAAAAAACATCATCTCGTAGATGAGTCGATTCAGAATTTAATTATTGTCGTGTCTCCGCCTCCAGATGTAGAGGTAACCCTCCAGCGTGTGCTCCGGAACCCCGATAATTCTATTCGAACAGAGATCTTGGGACAAAACTATTGTGATGGGACAAATCTATTTTCATGGGACAAATCTATTTCCATGGGACAAATCTATTCGAACAGAGCCCAAAAGTTTGACGAAAGTGCTTACAATTACAGTGCCCTAGAACTAAATGCCGGCTCCGGTTTTGAACTTACGGTTCCGGCTCTCAGTTGCAAGTTTAGTACAAAAGTAATCCTACAGTAACCTAACATACAGTATCATGTTACCGTAACCCAGAATATCGTACCCCCGGTAGTATCACAAACTGACTTTATTTTAAAAAGGCGTTAAAAATTATTTTTTGAAAATTTTTAAAATTGTGCTGGTGATATTTCAATGGTTACAATGTGCTGAAGTCTCATCCATATTATTAATCAGAAAATATAGCATTGCATTGAAGGACAATTTTCTAATAAAATTTTTATAGCGCTTTTTTCAATAAAGTCAGTTTGTGATACTACCGGGGGTACGATATTCTGGGTTACGGTAACATGATACAGTATGTTAGGTTACTGTAGGACTTTTTGTACTAAACTTGCAACTGAGAGCCGGAACCCTAAGTTCAAAACCGGAGCCGGGATTTAGTTCTAGGGTACTGTAAGCACTTTCGTAAAAGGTTTTTGGCTGATTTGACTTCCTTGGTAGACGAGATAAATTATGTTCTATTTAATGAGTGTGTGTTATACAAATACGCATTTATTTAGCAAATAAAAAGTCTGTAGTTGCGCCTGTAAATATACTTTAAAAATAAAAAGTTGAAAAAATTTCGAATGTATCGATTTTCAGCCTTCGGTGAAATTTGAGCGAAAAATTCACCCGAGTAAAAATGTCTTAGAATTCGACGAGGAACAAAACTAGACCACTCCCGAATTGATTTGATTCGATTTACGCGTTTCGACTTGTGACGTCATCATGCACTTTCTACCGTCTCCTAGGGCGCAGAGAAGCAGGAAAGCTTAGCAAACCCCCGTGGCCAAACACACTCATCACGCACTATATTTAGTGAAAGTTTGGGCATAGGTTGTATTTTCACCTGTGCCAAGTACCAACACAAATATGTCGATCCTCTCAGGTCTTATAAAAGTCATCTCTAGTCATATTTAGTTGCAACTGAGAATTGTTCGTATTGTAATTTTAGACCCATTCTGATCTTCTGCAGTAGAGCCGCCTCACAAGCGGTATACGTGCATAGCTGAGCGCCCATTTCCCTAGGGAAATTTGAGGTGGTGGTTCACCCGTTCAAATAAGTTGTTTTGGAAAATTTGAGCGTTGAAACGTTGCTTTTGATGGCAAATTTTCGAAAATTGGTCTAAAATAGGTGGTGACCCATACCACGGGAAACTTCTAGAGATCGGAGACCCTTTCAAATTTAACAAACTATTTCCAAGGAGGTCTCTGGATTAATGTACGTGACAGTGAAAAATATTCTAATAATTGGATATGTCTCCGTAAATCGATTGCAACAGACTGGAGAGATAAGCAATTGCTCTAAAAACTTGGGATATCACCCATGGATGGTTTTGCAATATTCCTGCACCGAAACCTGTGAGGCTTGAAAAGAAATATTTTATTTCCCCCCCCCCCTTTTAATCCATGAACGAATTAGAACATCTTTTTTTTATTAAAATGTATTACAGATGAAGGGGCGATATGTGAGATTGAGTGAGAAGAGAAGCAGAGCTGCCAAGATGAAGAGTGAAATCTTCGTAAGTGCGAAAGGGACTATTTCGGAGACTAGTGTCGATACTACCATATTCCAATTGTGCGGCACATTTGCAGTCGAGAATGCCAAGGCTAATGTAAGTAATCAGAGACAGAGGTACTATATTTTTTTTAGAAAATGTGAAATTTTTGTGAAATTTTCTTCATTTTTTGTGTAATTTTTTAAATATTAGGGTGTCCGGAAAGTTCCCGGACTGTCATATTTTCTCTTTTGTGAAGAAACATAATGAGCCATTTTCAAATGCATAAAATAGTACTCTGAATGCTCTATGATTTCTGTACTTTGTCTTGAGTGTCCAACAGATTATGAATATATTTTTTCAGATTATGAAATATGCATTATTTTTGAGAAAAAGTTCGCATGATGGGTTTTAAGGTTTTCGTTATTTTTTTTCACGAATGATACGTGGTAGAATTCAAATTAGCATTTATATGAACAGTAGAGCTGTAGTGAAATATAATAAAATATTCAACGCCCACTCAAATATTATTGCATCATCAATACGAAAGAAGGTCTGATTTTGCGCTTTTTGATTTTTTCCTTAAAGATTCGAATTCAAAAAAGTACGAAAAAACATGCCATGTATTTGGCCACTAGTGAAGGCATTCACCATAAAAATTTGAGCATTGAGTAACCAGGAAGAAAGAAATATCGAAAAAACGTGAAATCTACTCTATAGAAAATACATTTTCATGACATTTCCTCACTTTATTCTTTCACGTATTGAGAAAAACAGAGTAACAGATTTTTAAAATATAGTTTATGACCATATGTCATTATGTTCTAAATTGGGCTTTTCTATTATTGCTGCCAACTATGATAAAAAATTTTAGAAAATACTCAACAAAAACGATATTTTTGAGATATTATACATCATCTTTACGAAATATTTTTTCGAAATTCAGTATCAAATAAAATTCGTCTAATGTACCCTTAATTTATGCAGAAGAGAAATCAGAGATCGGTCTTGTGGATCTCATGAAAAAAAATTTCTTGAATAATCCGGAAACTTTCCGGACAACCCATTAGTAATTGACCCCTGCCGTGCGAGGCCTTTGGTCACTGCATGAGGTTACAGTATCTCAAGATACTATCAATCAATAATGAAGGGGTTACCAAAAACCCGCTCCCAAATTTTATCCAAGTTTTTCAATGATGTTGCGGCTGCGCGATGTAGTTGCGGAAGGTTCGTGTGAGGTCGAGGGAAAACCGTTAAGAAAAGTGATGGAATCACGAAATGCCTCACGAGCCAGAGGGGAGGGACTGTAAATATTTTCTGAAGTTGCATCATTACCCGGCGACATTAGCGAACGTATTTCGCTAGTTCTTGATATAGTCAAAAAAGTAATCCGAGAGTGGAGGAAAAAAGACAAGGAGTAATAGACTGCCTCACAGGCTCAGCTCTCTCGGATAAGTGGGAATGAAGTGGAGGGAACCATGGAAGTAGAGACTAAGAAAGGGTCGATCACTCTTATTCATCTTCCTTTAACCGGAAAGAATGATGAATGTACTGACATCATGGGAGGAGTTATTCATGAGGCAAAGGTACTCTATATCATACTCTAGACTAATTCCTTTTCAAGATAAATGCATAGTATTTCTGTTTAAAAAGGAAGTATTTCAGTTGAGTGTGAAGAAGAAGAGAAAGGAGAAAACGAACATGACCATGAGAGTGAATTCACTGCATGCTGATGTCATCATGGGCGTTATTGCGTTTATGGATCTAATAGAAGAAGTGGGACGACAAGTATCATCCAAGTCAAATGGACTATCCTTTAATGAGAAAGAGGCATCTAAAATAACGGAGAGTTGTCCCTCTGCAATTTGGATAAATGGCGTGTCTTCATCCAATCCAGCGAGCGCTCTTCCTGACCTAATATTCAAGGTTTATTTCATTTAATGATGACGATAAAAAATTATTTACTCAATTCAGATGAGTTTGGGATCGATCGAACTGGGAGCGAGACTGACAAAAAATGTTAAGACAACTCTAAAGATAGAAAAGCCATCTGCTGAAGGAATACTCGGTTAGTTAAATTGCGAAAGTTGTATGAGGCAAGTACACGTAAGGATCGTACTATTTGGGAGGGTCGCACAACGAATTTTTCGAAAATCTGTGACACAGAAACATCAGCGGTTCCTTCGGTTTGATGCGTTGCGGTTACCGTGATCGGCGCATCAAACATTTTCAAACGCTGTTACTTGCAAGTTCAATGTTGTTCGCGGATTGTTGAGCGTGCTTGATTTAGTGAAATAAATCTCAATTTCACTAAACACAATCCAGAACAATCAATAAACAAGCAGTTTAGTGGGTCACATTCGCGATTTCAAAGTTATAGAAGTTTTGGACTTTGTCGGAAAAGTAAATCAACACATGGGTCGTTTTATGCTTAAAAAATAGGCAATCCTTCAATTTTATCCAAAGTCTAGAAAACTTCGATAAAATGGTGAAAACGCTCATATTCGTGATTCCACAACGTTAAGGATTTTTGAACTATATATACTAAATATATACTATATACTAAACTCATTCCTTGCGGACTCCTACCTGGAAAAACTTGAGCGCGCGGTATCGACCGTTGGTTCGATTTCTTTAGCTACTACTCTTTTGCAACATTTTTTGCACTTTCAAATAACTATTTTTCTTCGTAGACACGTATATTGTTTAAATAGTTATCATATAGCATTTTAAGCTGCAATATGACCGCTTAGTTGCTCTCAGAAGGCAATTGTCTATTCGAATAAGTTCATCGTTCACGAGACTTGTTTCATGCTTAAAAAGCGTCAATGCTTATTATTTTGCATTGAACGTGTCTAGGATGAAAAATTACGTCAATAAAGTTTAAACATGCAAAAAAAAATGTTGCAGTAGGGTTCCCTCATTCAAGCCATTCCGAAATTGTCCTAGAATTTTTTGTCCTAGCATAATTTATTGAATTATGTTTATTGATTAATTGTTATTTCATTATTGAATCTGGAAAGAAAAATGCGGAGTTAGTGAAACGCAGAAAGTGAAAGTGTGCGGAGTCACAGCGACAAATAATTAAGTCTCCCTATATTCGAGTTTGAATCGCGCGCGCGTTGTCTGGTCTGGCACCGGACCAGGCCGGTGTTCCAAGTTGCTTTTTAGGGTTATTATCGATTTTCTGACTTTTTTAATGCGCGAGCAATACTAATTCGACCATTCTTAATCCAATGAGCGGATAAAAATAGAGGGTCAAAATCGTCCTTGTTGGGTAACTTTATGCCATTTAAGTAGGGTTGACTAAACGATTGCGACATTGCAACGTTGCAACGGCAGGGGGGGGGGGGGTAGGGGTAGCAACGTTGCTACCTATTAAGGGACTCGTAGCAACGTTGCTACCCCTCTAGGGAAGGGCAGGGATAGGCGAGAGAGCGTGCGAAAATGAGAGGGTCTTCCCTTCTCTCGTAGCAACGTTGCTACCCTCCCTCTACCCTCGCCTCTCCGTTGCAACGTTGCTACCTAGGGCATCGCTATTCCAACGTTGCAAACGACGAAATGCCAACCCTACATTTAAGATCGCAGATACATGAGAATGACTAAAATAGATAGAGGACCTTTAGTGCTATCGAAGTATGTGGAAACAAAAACGAGTTATTTTTTGTTGTCCGAATTTTTGAAGAAAATGTCGATTCTTAGGCGAATGCACTGATATGGCGAATGCACTGATATATGATATGGTGATATGGCTGATAATGCACTTCTTCGATGATTCTGAGAATCAATGATTCTTCTCATTCTTCGCCGAAATTTTGAGATAGTACTTATCTAGATTAGTGTTGCGAAAACGGACGGACAATACGGACACAATCCGGACAAATTGTCCGGACACACTCATTTTCCATCAATCCGGACTTGTGTAGCGGTCCGGACGGACAGCCGTCGTCCGCAATTGTCCGGAATTGAACGATGAAACCACTTTTGAGTATTCATTTTTAATGAATTGATTGGATTTGTATGGATGCAAATTGAGTAATGAAATGGAGAGTCTTGCCATTGTGCGATTGCGATTTTGCATTCATTCCGGACAACGAGCGGCCGTAGGCCGCTCGCGGTCGCTTTGCGAGTGAAGAATGAAGAAGGAATTCGACTCTCACTGATTGGATTAGTCTCCTCTCTTCCCTCACTCTCTCGCTAATCCAATATAACTGCTCGATTCTGTCCACGAGAAATATCGAAATTCCCCTAGTTGTAATAGATTCCGGACAAAGCGGTGTCCGTCCGGACACGAACTATGGCGGACGTTCTCCCACTCATTCTCCATTTCACGTGTCCGTTGTCCGGACTTGTCCGTTTTCGCAACACTAAAACAGTAGCAATTTGTAAAAGTTGTGCGATGTACGCATCTAGATATCCACTGTCTCAAAATTTGAAGAAAATCGGTCGATTGGTTCCGGAGATATTACACGAAGAATCATTCGGCGAAGAATGAGAAGAATCATCGAAGAATCGAATTGCCAACCCTACTCGCAGTGTTAACCGTGCAATTTTTTCTCCAGGACTTTCTCCCCGTGTCTCAGCTCGAATTGATGAATACAGATTGATAGTGGATGCATTGGGAGAGCAGTTGAGACTACCTCTTCCCAAAGTTCAATCTCTTATAATGTGGAGAAGGAACGAAGATGGTCCTGGAATGGAAGGATTCACTCCCAAGAAAGGGCACTTCCTCGATATACTCTTGTCCATCGGTAGGTCTACTTACTGTACATTGCTTAACACGTTGTTACATTTTTTTGTGTACAGTCGAGGTATTTTAAGCTAAAATTTAAATTTTCAGTTTCTATTTTGTTTCGAGAAAAAATATAATATGCTAATTTCATTTCTGAAATTTTTCAAAATATTCATATGAAAAATGCTCAAAATCCAGACTTTTCAACTTGACATTTCGACTTTGGTTTATCATGGTTTGGTTCAATTAATTAATGCTCCATTTTCGTCTCATGAAAAGCTTGGGTTGCCGAAAAGAAACAGCGGCACGAAATGTCGACGCTTACTAGGCACCGCAGAGCAAAATTTCAAACTCTTCCTAAAATTCCTGTTTTGCTACAGTGGGGTGATCGGCGATGCCGAATCATCGTAGCGCTTTCGAAATTCTAAAAGATTTTATAATTAATGCGTTATTAGAGACAACTCGAAGCTCCGCCCACCGTGGTGTAGCGACCGAGTGTGTGCAGTCTGCTGGGACACTATATTTCAGCGGGTCAATTGATGAGATTTTCAAATACATTTATTATAATTTATATGCATAGGTTAAGCAAATATATGGCTAATTATCACTAATTGATAAAAAATATGGAGGTTTTCCATCATCGGCGTTAGTTATGATGCTAAATCAGTACTACAGTAATCTCTTCCGTGTTGAGGTATCTCAAAAACGAGCTTTGAACCATAATCCTTGCTTTAAACATAACTGATAATGCAGAAAAAAATAAATAGTATTGTAAATTATCGCGGCGTTCATCTGTTTTTGGAGAATTGTTTCAAACATGGTATTTACATGTGCTAACTTTGATAATTATTTTTCCAAGTTTCTCTATGATGAATTTTTCTGAATTTTCTCTCATAAAAGGTTTATGACTAGCAGAACACATTATGAACAAAACTGGAGGGCTGCACGTCTTGAAACGTTCGTCGGACAATTGAATGCTGAAAAATGACAAATTTGAAAGTTTTAGGAGTCAATTTCTCATTTTCTCTACGATAATTGTTTTTCATATTTTTACTATAGTTTTATATTGATGTCTTTCATATATTCAACACAAAAACCGAAGGCTGCACTTCCCAGTATTCGATTAATCTTGAAAAAGTCAATTTTGTTCTTTGATTTGAATTCCCGGGCGTTCGACGTTTGTATTTCGGTCGCAGCCCTTCTCCGGCTCTCAGTTTCGAAATTCCCGGACTGCGCCCCCTAGACGCTTACTTACTATTTGAACAAACTATTTCCCTATTTGTTTCTCCTCGCTTAATTCTTGTTTCCAAAGAGCAACTAGCCAGCTAAGCTCGCTTCGTGGCTCCATCCCAACTTTTTTCGGATTGCTCTCGGCCTCACGAGTCTTCCGCAAGCGTGAAAGCGTATTTTAAGTACTATTTTTCTCATAATCGATTAGCAACATAATTCATGCATCTAACTCAGTGAGCTACGCTAAAAGTAGGCCTCCATCGATTTAAAATAAAAGTCATAAATCTGACCCACCGAAATAAATCTGACCGACTGAACTACTTTGGTATACGGTTATAGTGGTACGGTATCGATGTATGACAAAAGTCATAAATCTGACCCAGCGAACTAAGTTTGACCTAGTCGACAACTTTGATACGGTGACAGTGGTAATATTGCATACTGATGACGAAATAGGTTATTGTTTTTTTTCGAGAATTTCATGACGAGTAGTTTGGTTCATTACATGATCGATTTGATTTAGTTTGAGACTAGTTCTACGCGAAAAACGGAATATTGCATATTTATGACGAAATCAATTATCGATTTTTTGAATTTTTTTATGCGAAATTGTTTGGTAAAGGATCTGAGGTTGTACGATGAGTTTGAACCGAGTTCTGAGCAAAAAAAGTTGACCGTGACAGACAAACTCACGGGAAGCCATACCTGTCCAGGTCTTGGATTTGCACAGTGACTCCAAAAAAATTTTTCGCCCATTTTAGCCCCTCTACCTTAACGCACGCTGAAACACGTTCACTCTGCCTTCACCCATCTACTTTACACATCTCCCTTTCCAGTGACCGGTCTTCCGGCATCCTAGCGCACCAAACCATCGACTGCATGTCCCTAAGCATTAACACAGAACCATATCGACCCAATAAACTGACTCCCATTATGATTCGGAGTCACTTGTAACGTCAAAATGCCCAAATGAGGCCTTTCGAAGTCAGATTCAGAGTCCTGCCTTCCGATGGGTCGGTTCTCCGGGAAGCTACCCATTCAAAACATCAACTACCTATTCGTAGACATCACCTCGGTACGACGCCGACCCAGTAAACTGACTCCCACTATGATTCTGAGTCACTTGTAACGTGAAAAATCGTAATTTGGACATTTGTCCTCAGATTCTGAGTACTGGCTTCCGAGGGGTCGGTGCTCCGGAATCCTCCTGGCTCAGAACATGAACCACCTATACCTAGACATCACCTCGGTACCACGCCGACCCAGTGAACTGACTCCCACTATGATTTGGGGTCACTTGTAACATGGAAATAGCGTAATTTGGTCGCTTGGCTTCCAAGATATGGATTCTCCGGCATCCCTCCGGCTCAAAACCTAAAGTACCCACCACTAGGTACACACTTGGCACCATATCGGCATTGTAAACTGACTCCCACTATCATTCTGGGCCATCCAGGCGTGACCCCGGCAGATATAGGTTTTGCCGGGGTGACCTAGATTCATAGTGGGAGTCAGTTTACATGCCCCAAATGGTACCGAATATGTTCCCAGGGGTGGATACTTTAGGTTTTGGGCCAGGAGGATGCCGGAGCGCCGACCTCTTGGAAGCCAGGACTCTGAATCTGACGCCAACTGCCCAAATTATGGTGTTTTCACATTACAAGTGACTCCGAATCATAGTGGGAGTCAGTTCACTGGGTCGGCGTAGCGCCGCAATTTTCATTAAAACATGAAAAATATGCTTTCGCTGTAACCGCACGGTGACTCCGGTTAAATTTGACCCTTTCAAAAATTACACAGTGACTCCGCCGCCGGCGTGGACAGGTATGCGGGAAGCACCAAAATAGGCGGAGGCCGATCTAAAATCGACTTATTTGGGTATGTAGGGAGTTGAGGGAGAAGCTATAAACTGATTACAAAACCTGCTAAAGTTTCATACCGTTACCAGGAAAATCGATAATTTCTCACCATGTGGATTTGCGCGCGCGACAAAAAAAGTTCAACGTGCTCTAGATTGAGATCAAAGAGAGGGTCGCGACTTTTGACACTTTCCAGGGATAGACTAAGGTTATGGGCATACCATATCCAAAATTTAGCCGATTCCGTATGAGTCCACGAGTTTCATAAGAGATCAAAGATCACTTCCCATTTCAAATTTTGATACTATGCAAATTTCGTGGACGTCTACAGAATTGTCTAATTTTTGGGTATGATATGCCCATATCCTAAGTCCCATATAGTGTCAAAAGTTGCGGCCCTCTCCGTTAAACGAAATTAGAGTGAACCTAGAGTGGATCTAACAATTTATTTGCATTTCGTGACGTCATATTTAGAATTTTTTGTTTATAAAACGCGTGAACGACAGAATTTTCCTACAGAATTTTCTAATTTTCTCAGCAAAATTAGTCCACATGGTATACTAAACATCTGTGAAATCAGATCCTGCGGCCTTTTCCTCCCCTTTGCATAAATGGACATCGCGCGCGTGAAGAATTACAAAAAGAGACGGTGGTATCTACTACGGTATGCAACTTTAGCAGGTTTTGAAATCAGTTTTGAGCTTCCCCCCCCCCCCATTCCCTACATGCCGCAATAAGTCGATTTTAGATGGGCTTCCGCCTACTTTGGTGCTTCCCTGTCAGATACAGACGGACGGACATACAGACACTCTGACATTTTAGTACTAAAGAATAGTGGAAAGAAATATACAGCGTATCTACTTGCACTGCATGATGCTTTGAAAGGCTAGATGTATTAAATCCACTCAAATCTCAAATAGAAGAAGAATGTGTAAAAAAAAGGCTGAAGCGTAAATCATTCATAGTAGGGTGGCGAAAGTGGCACACCGAGGCGCCGGTTTTACGACCTCGCTCGAGCTGACCTCGGGTTGTCGGGTACCCGAAAATTTCGAGCCGAAAACGAGCCGGCGATTTTTTTCAGCTCGGAACGGACCAAATGAGTTTTCTCCATTCGAATCGGCGCATCAATGTCTGACGAATTCACTTTTATTTGAAAGAAATAATTGATTTTTTTTTTAATCACCCCCCCCCCCAACCTTTCCCATACCCCAAAAGATGGGCATGTTTGCGACTTCCTTGTATTTTTCTGCTATTACGGCGTCGATTTCTGATAAAATGCCACCGGGTGATTGCATTTTAGTGTTAGATCATAAGTGGAAGGTTAAGAACTGACAGTGAGATTATACCCAGTTGGCTATTCCCCTTGATAAAAGCTCGTGAGGCCTCGAGCGATCCGGAAAACGAGGTGGCTCTATCACAACGTTTTCCAGATCGCTCGAGGCCTCACGAGCCTTCCGCAAGGGCATCGCAAGTTAGGCTTTCAAGCGCCGAATGATGCGTTTATGGTTCTATTAGGGTTTGGTATATTTCAGTAAACATAACATCATGGTTAAAATATTCACAGTCCCAGTTGGCTTCTCCCCTTGCGAAATGCTCGTGAGACCTTGAGAAGAGTTGCGAAGGAGCCAATGTCATTTTACGATTCAGCTTTATTTTTTGTTTTCCTCGTATATTTTTAGTGAATTGCCTATTTTTAAACGTAAAAACAACTTTCAAATCGCATTGGTTACTGGAATAGATGAGTTACGGCATTTCAAAGTACGATTCAAAGGTTGACGAAAAGTTACAGTACAAGTATAAAGGGTGTCAGTTTTTAGCGAATTTCCTATTTTAATATTTTTTTCCTCGTTTTTTTCCGGTAACTTGGGGGTAATAATTGTTTTTCAAATTAATTGGTGGAATTGACGTGCAGTGGTTAAGTGGGCAGACCCTCCTGATTGTGAGTATCATAGCCATGGCCGTCAGTAGAGCAGTGCTCTTTGTTTAGTCGGTCCTGGTTACGAAAAATATGAAAAAAGTGGGCGAAGTCTTTATTTTGCATGGATTCCACTTGCCGTGAACACGGTGATTCAGGTCGGTAATTGACACCACCGACAGTTGGCAGACAGTAGCACTATTAAATGTTATTTTTTTTAAATGAAAAAAATGGGCGAATGTTCTTGAATTACACATAAACGACGTCCATTTGACTCTCGAAAAGAAACATCAAATTTGCCTGGTTTTAAAACAACAACAAAAATCGGTTAATAATGGTTTTCTGAAGGTTCCGTCTCTCACATCTTTCCAACTGATGTGCTAAATGCTGTTCTTTACATGGAAATGGCATTGAGAGCGGAGATTAAGAAATTCAAGACTGAAATGGGGTAAGTGTAAAAATAATAGAAATAAGAGGGAGAGGGGGGAGAATAAAAGAAAGGGATAGAATTGACTGAATCTTTGTTATAGAACTAGAAAATGTCAAACAAGTCTCATCGGAGGAGCGTCATGTGAATTAGCTGAATCGTCCGAAGGAATAAAAAGAACAAAAGATGATATTAAGGACAAAGACGATAGAAAAGGCCAAGGAGGACTAATGTTTGCACTTAGAGTGAGTTCCCTTTCAGATGGAATACTTTTTAATGATAGCCCTTTACAGATTGAATGTAGTAACGAGCCGTGGCTCTCTCTTTGCTCCACTACTCCTGCAAATACTGGAGTACAACTTCAAATAAATACAATACTAGTGTTACTGAGTAATAGGTGAATCGTTTAAATGGTATTATCAAAAATGCTGTGAATCCGCCCACTTTGACTTTCTGTGGAGGTTTTCATGCGTTGCGGACGCGTCAACGCGTTTCGCGGGCATTCAAACGATAATTTGTCCTTGTTGGGTAACTTTAATTCAAAACGGGTCTCCTGTAAGACTGTATGAACTGTGTTATTATATGATAGTTTTACTTGATGAGCGCGTCAAAATAAGCAACTTCCTGGATAGGTTTCTTTTAAAATGTCCAACCGTTCTCATGACTAACAATGACGCGGTGGGTTCCTGCGATTTTCGTTGTTTTACAAGTGTTTTTGTTAGTCTGTATCTATGTAGAGTGCACTTCCTTTTCTTAGATATTATACAGATTAAGAAACTTGGGTAGACAAGAGAACAAACAAGAAAAGTGAGTGCAATAGGAATTTCGGACCAAAGTGGATTTTTAAGGAGGTGTCACCAAAATAGTTTTTGTCCGAATCTGAGATGTTAATGTCCGGCCTATCTTTTTATCTTACTTAACCAGTAGTGTTGTTAGCTCGAGTGTTATTCGCCGAGCCCTCGCATAACGAATGAGTGGAATGAAGCCACTTGCGAATGAGAGGATAAAAATACTCGCGAGTGTCTATTCAATTTGATTTTTGAGAACAATTTTTTGGCGTGTTTGCAAGTTGCGAGTTGTTAAAAAAAACGGTTAGCCAGACTCTTACGAGACCTTCCACGAGAGAACGTAACTACCATCACCAGTCCCCTATGCCCTCTCTTCAAAATAAATATATGGACCGAATCGAATTGTTTTTGCACTCTCTCGATTTTTGCACCCCTTTGCACTCTCTCGTGGAAGGCCTCTTAACGTAATATTTAACTGCCCAGGTTTTGTCATTCCGGTGTTTAGCGAATAATACGGAACGTTTTATACGCTAGCTCATTATTGATTATTTCTAAAATTCATATTTTCTCAGTAAGTACTATTATGCAAGATTAAGAATAAGTTTGCGAATTGACAGGTAAATAGAAATAAATAACTGTTTGATATTTTACGATAATAGCTGTTACTGAGATCACGACGGTAACCCCGGCTGGTTCACTCGAGAGGTTTCATGGAGCTCCACTCACTGGAGCTGCATTTTTTTCAAATTGTCATCCGGCTTTTAGGAAACCACCTGTTCCAAGAAACATTTGGTCTCGCAGCGAATTGCCTGCTAATTTTAAACCGCCAATTCAAACCGCTTTTGTAACCAACCAGCCGTTCGCCCCATTTTGTAACCGTCGTGGAGATGGGCAGAACGTTGAAAGTCTGGAACAGTGTTCGAAAAGTCATGTCAACTGCACCTTATCTCGGGCACCTAGGTGCCCGACACCGATTTGTAGAAAGGTGCCCGAACGCAATCGATTGGCTTTGCGACAGGTTTTTTCCTACGTCTGGTAGGCTCAGATGCAAGCAGGAAAAAAATTGGACCTATTGATAAAGAAACGACTGAGAAAACCACCTCGAAGCAGTTGACATTGGTTACATGCTTTTCGAACACTGGTCTGGAACTTACGCATCAACATAATAACAACTTAGAATATTGGGAGGCAGAATCTTCTATGCTAATAATTCAAAAAAAAAATGTAAGGGATAATGTAAAGAGTGAAATAATATTTTAGATGGAAGACTAAAAGTGATCGACTATTGGGATCAGTGAGAATGCAAACTGAACTGAGACTGGGACAGATACTGAGTACCATGACAGATATGGATAGATTTGCTTCATTTTCCACTCAGGTAAAAGAGAGAGATGGAGGGGGGAGAAAATGAAGATATTCAGTTGTCATTGGAGAGAAAAGAAGGGGCTGATAATGGAACGGATACATTCAATTGTAATCTAACTCGTCCTCTTCTCATCGTCCATCCAAGGGGGATCGAGAGGGCTATTCTACTATGGTTGCATTGTAAGGTAAGTGTGTGTGTTCGGGGGTGTGAGGGGGGGGTGCTTTGTAGTGTTACTAGATCGAATAATTCTTTTTCGCGAATGATTTCCCTGAGATGAGCGTCCTTTGGACGCTCACGACAGCATCGCTAGGCGCGCGCGGCGAAGAATGAATGGGTTCGACTCTCCCTAATGGGATTAAAATCTCCGAGTTTGACACAAGATTATTATCGAAAAGCGTTATGTTTAGTATTGGGCAGTTTGATTCTTCAATGATTCTCAGACATTTTTGATTCCCTTTCATTCGGAGCGGTTTGATTCTGAGAATCCCGGATTCTTCGAACCATAACTTTCTTCAAAATCAATATTTCGATTTGAAATTTTGAGAGTAAAGTAAGGATTAGAGACCGCCTATCGAATATATTCGATATTCGAATGGATATTCGAATGATCGTTCGATAGAGCAAACAGATTAGGGTTCACGAGTTGGGAGGCGCCTAGGCCGCCCAACTTATTTTGTTCACGATGAATAAAGTCCAACTCGCCTGACTGAACTTTCTCGCAGGCGCCTTTGGGCCGCCTGTCACGTCATACTCCTATCTCTCTTTGGATCCACAGGTCGACACTACAGAAAATAATTGAAATTTTCGCTGATTTTCAAATAGGTTTCGAACTTTTTGCAAAAGAAAAGCCTGGCAGGCGCGAACAAAGGAAAAAAGCCTATCTGGCGTCCTTCATTCTGTGCGCCCAACTAGGCTTGTCGACCGGTGCGCAAAAGCCTGAATAGGCGAAATGGCCCAACTCGTGAACCCTAATTCCCTCCCTATCATTCTCATTCCCTACCAAAATTTGAGCTCGATCCGAGCATTTTGAACCATTATGCCAACCCTTCCGTTTTTACAAAACTTCGTTTTAATTTTATGCACTGATGGGTGGTGATCAACTTGTATTAAGGAATTTCATCAATGATCAACTTTTGCGATTCATTTGTAAATCGAAAGATCACAGGTCAATCGAAAATGTTTCATCTTCCATGTGCAACGAACAAATACCTAATCCCATGAGACGAGTTATAGTGCCACTAAACTTAGTGGTGATCAAAACCGATCCTAACTCAATTCTCCATTTTTGTATTTGGAGTTTCGTAGACCTTCGTTAAATGTTGGTAGAGTTCCGTCGTCTTGATGGCAAATATATATTGCGGGTTTGGGGAAAAACAGCAGCACAATTGTTAGCACAATTAAAGCCGTGAGAAAGAGAATCGGGAGTAAAGAAAACGGAAATGAATAAAATGATGAGTGATCTCTGTGTGTTATCTCGTGAGTAGCATGAGTGGATGATGATTACAGGATTCGTTCGATCGATGGAATATGGATAGAAGAGACAAGGGATTGTTAAGTGGGATTGAGATAGGGAAGGATAATGAGAGTGGAGTAGTATGCACTCCATCACGTTCTTCTCTTGCTCCATCATCTCCCATTCATGATGTATCGCTTTCTCTACTCATCATTGACTTCTCCCTTCGTGTCCCTCTCACAGTCGAATCTTGTCTTCTTCTTGTGCTCAAGTAATATCTTTCCCCTTCCATTCCCTTCCACTCTCCTTCATTGTAGGAAGGCCGATGCAGCTCTTGCTATCCGAACTCACTTTGCTTTCCGTGCGTCTTTCGATGCTTTCAAAGTGACAATATTGGAGAGTGTCACTCAGGAGGTATGTATCAGTATGCTCAAAGAATGAATAAAAATCTTATGCTTAACAATGTGTACTAGGAACTAGGTATTTTGTCGATTCTTCCTAATTCTGCAATGAATTGTATATTGTATGCATATTATGGCATATGCATGCATATGTATGAGAAAAAAAGAAAGTAGTGGTACAACAACATTTGAGAATATGGGGAATACTTGGGAATATAGGTTATCGAGGGTGCTCATTGTAGCTATCTCCATTTGAGAATATGGGGAATACTTGGGAATATAGGTTATCGAGGGTGCTCATTGTAGCTATCTCCATTTGAGAATATGGGGAATACTTGGGAATATAGGTTATCGAGGGTGCTCATTGTGTCTACGAAATTTTAGGAAAATTTGACATGGTATGTATTTTACCAATGGGAGTCGAACCATGATATTATTTTTACATGGAAAAGCTTAGCTCGCACAGTGAATTTTTTTTTCTCGAATACTAGGTTGGTGTGAAAGCGAAATTTTAATTAGTCAGATTCTCGTTTCTGGGGATCATAATTTATATGCAGGGTATGTTTTAAAATGGTCGTTTTTGCAATATATTTATTTACTTTGTTTTTTTGCTGTCTCATCACTGCGCAGTGGGCATCACGCGATTCTCGAGTCGAGTGAAAAATGAGATAGATACAGTATCGCCATAAAGTATTTGGTCACTTTTTCGAAGGAGGTTAACTTTTGACCTGGAAATGATATGAGACTATTTTTTCACATAACACAGCTTGACTATACGTAGGCACCACGGAGTACAATTTCAAACTCTTTTTAAAATTCCTGTTTTGCTACAGTGGGGTGATCGACGATGGTGAATCGTAATAGCACTTTCAGAATTTAAAAATATTTTAATATAAGCGAATACAAAGCCATCTCTCTAAACTCCGCCCCCATGGTGTAGCGACCGGCTATTGCGTCGCGGTCGTTGTTCGGTGGGGCAACTGTTATTCAACGTGTCTCAAGTTTCTTTTATGATCGAAATTAGTGTTTGTTTTCGTTTAAATGCATTGAAATAAATGCGGAAGATACGCTAGTACGAAAGAAAACAGATTTTTAAAGAAGAAAATCGATTAAAGTCGAGTATTCGATCCGGAGCTACCGTAACCCGGTCTGCATGGTGTATTTTCATAATCATTTTAGACGAGGTTCGCGCTCATGAATTTTGCTGTTTTTCTCTTGAAATTTTCTCACGATGGCCTACAATGTATTTCAAGAAGAATTGGGGAGGCGCGTGCCGTGAAACGGCTAAAAACAATTAAAACGCGTTCTCTGTAAGAACCAAGGTGGGAGTGTACAAAAATTTCAAAAACATCGCCCGGGACTCAAACTTCACCAATATGATCCCTAGGGCCGGTATTAACGATTTTTGAACTTTGATCCCAAAAATTTTGATCTTTGATCTTTGATCTTTCGAAAATCAGATTTTAGATATCCCTATCATGTGATAGCTCATTCGAAAGAGCATAAAAAGTTATGTAAAAATTTCAAATTTCAAGGGTTTTCATCAACATTGGCTCCAGTTATGACTAAAAGTATGACGGTTTTTGCCAATTTCGACTAAAATCGATGTGGCTACCCACTATGCTATGATTTCCGGGGCACCAATTCGATATATTTTACGGTTTTTGTTCTATGAAAAAACATAAGAAACTTTGCGGGGCATATTTTCACGGAGATTGTGTTCAAATTTTGGTCCAACCATGGACAACTACGCCTATTTTCACGAAATTTTCCATACGAAGAGGACTCAGAATGTGTGGCCAGGACTTGTTTATGCCTCTAATGATGTTTTTCTGTCATTATGATACATTTTACGATTTTTCGTCAACGTTTTGACCATTTTGTTGGTCATGACTCACCTCGACTTTTTTCACATAAGGGTCCCCCCTTACGTGAAAATCCTAGTTGGGGGTCATTTGGAATTGACCCCAATACCATGAATGATTGCTTTTAAAATAACATAAAACTAATTTTTGGGCACTCTACATACTTTTTATTGGGTCGGACGTCCTATTTCGACATGACCCCAACAATGGTTTTTCACATAAGGGGGGACCCTTATGTGAAAAAAGTCGAGGTGAGTCATGTCAATAAATATTGTCAAAATGTTGACGAAAAATCGTAAAATTGTTCATAATGACAGAAAAACAACATTAGAAGCATAAACAAATGTAGTGGAAACATTCTGAGCCCACTTGGTGTGGACCATTTCGTGAAAATAGGCGTAGTTGGCCATGGTTGGACCAAAATTTGAACACAATCTCCGTGAAAATATGCCCCGCAAAGTTTTTTCATATAACAAGAACCATAAAATATCTCGAATTGGTGCCCCGGAAATCATAGCATAGTGGGTAGCCACATCGATTTTAGTCGAAATTGGCAAAAACAGTCATACTTTTAGTCATAACTGAAGCCAATGTAGATAAAAACCCTTAAAATTTTAAATTTTTACATAACTTTTTATGCTCTTTCGAATGAGCCATCACATGATAGGGATATCTAAAATTTATTTTTCGAAAGATCAAAGATCAAAGATCAAAATTTTTGGGATCAAAGTTCAAAAATCGTAATTACGGGACCTAGGGATCATATTAGTGAAGCTTGAGCCCCGGGCGATGTTTTTGAAATTTTTGTACACTTTCATATCCAAATCACTGCATTCTTACAGAGAACGCGTTTTAAATGTGTAAATGATGTAAGAATCGAGAACTTCGAGACTTAATTTTAAAATGTTCGCCTTCATGAATTGTTCTAATTTATTGTCTATAACTTCCATATGCCCAAAACAATATTTTATGCACAAAAACTCAGAGGCGCATCCCCTGATATTCGATTAATTTTAGAAAAGTGATTTTATCACGCAAATTTGAATTCCCGTTTCGACGTTTATCTTTTCGGTCGCAGACCTTCGCCGGCTCTCAAATTTTAAATTTCCGGACAAGGGTCCCTAGACTATAGGACATAATTTTGAAATTGCGAATCCAATCAATTACATAGTGATGACGCAATATCTCGAGAGAATAACTACAGTATCGCGAAAAAGTAACTTTTGACCCAGTAATGATTTCTTTAGTGTTTCTACGCCGAAACTGTTTTAAAAAAAATAAAATTCGAAACTTCTTCGGTTTTTGGCCCAGGCAACAACCGCTCCTAATGTGGAGGGGGTGATGAATGAGCATGGTAGAAAAGGAATACTCTGCGAGAAAAGTCTGGGCCAAAAAACCGAAGAAGTGCTTAAAATTCACAATGCCAAAATGTTATCAAAAAGTGACTATTGAGTTTTAAAAACAAAAATGACGGCCAATCTCTACCATACTCTCACAATCAGGGTATTAGTTACTCGCTATAAGGATCAGAATGAGCCTTAGAATGAGCCTCTCTAACATTTCTAGGAGCGGAGTTATTAAATTCCGCCCTTGAATTTGCATCAGCAACTCTGCAGCTGCTTTAGTATGCGGCTGCAACTTGAAACTTTTTTCTGGGAAGCCCTCGCCGATGTCGCCGAAGGGAATGGTAACTGGACTCGTTCGTTCGGTGGACGTTCTATTTATGTTTTCAGAAAGTGCCCATTATTTTTGATATTAAAGTTATTTACATAATTAGTTTTATGTGATTTTGCGCGTGCCTCTCTCTTCGGTACTTGCTATCCTCTCTGAGGTAGGAGGATATGGCCTCCGTGGCGCAGTTGGAAAGCACCTTGCCTTTGATTTCGCAATCGCTGGATCGATGCCGCCATCAGACAAATCTCTTTTGCTTTTTTTTTATACTTTTTCCCTTTTTAACTTTTGAGACATACATTCAAAAAAGAACACAATTTCATCACATTTTAAGGGACATTGAGGGATTATTATTACACATACTAATTTAATGCGACAACCAGCTTCATATGCTGAGCCTACAGAGGTTTTCAGAAACAAACTTCACGTTGTAACATACTCAAATGCGTAAGTTAAACTTATCATGATTCGCCATCGTCACTGTTGCAAAATAGGAATTTTAGGAAGAGTTTGAAATTTTACGCTATGTTTAATGTTTCCGCTAAACACCGTAGCGCTTACATTGCTTGCACCACTTCAGTAATTTTGACCTTGCATCTAGGGACATTCGCGCAGCAGTTCAAACTTTATATAAAATTCTTAATTTCTCTGGGGACATGCATGCGGGACCCGCGGGGATTCTTCGAATGTCTGATGCCGGAGGCCCTCGCATATTTTGTACGGAAACGGGGAAAACGAGCAGTGGTTTGGAGCGATCAATTAATGGAAGGAGTAATTAATAGGCAATGCTAGACTACGCTGACTACTCTGATGAGGATCCTCGTTCCAATTTCATATTCTTCCCAAAAGGGGTTCTCGAACTTGGATCAGAGGTTAGTGCATTCTCCTTTTGCTCTTGTTCATTTTGCCTTTGTTATCTCCGTCAGGCGTCGTCATCGAGTGTGGAAGGAGGGGCTGCAGCACGTGTTAAAGTGAAGGGAGGGATGAGTGGAATGATTGTGGATGTGGATCATAGAGTGGGAAGGCTATCCAAATTACTAATATCTGCCTTCTCGTCATTGGGTCAAGGACAAGGAGAATTCGGAGAAGAAATGTAAGTATCTAGAGGATAGAATTGTTCACACGAGCCCGTTTGTGTAATCGGCGTACATCGGAAAAAGTACGGTATTTGATTAGAACATTTTGAAAGACTCCTTGTGGCACAGACTACCACGGCCCATATCACTTGGCATGCAACTCGATATTTCGTCAGATTCATGACTAGGCCCCACAAGCTCCGCCCACTTTGCTCTGACACGATTTCGCGAAAAAGCGAGACGGGGAGTGCACAAGGTTCATTCTGAACCAAATCGTTCGCTCTAAGTTGCGTTGGATAGCTACTAGGGTCACCTATCGATTGAGCACTGTCCGAGACATGCACAATATCACTAAGTAGCTGAAAATTGAACTTAAGCATAGGGAATAGGGTCGATTCTCGACGAAATGAGCCTTTTCTAAGGCTTCCAGTGTGGCAATTCTGCTCGGACAACGTTTTTCTGACTCACTGGAATATTTTACGATTTTTAGAGAAAAAATTAGAATTTTAGCAATTTTCCCTGGCTTGTGCACTCGCTATTTGTAAAGGACGTGCGAGAGACGGGCGGAGGGGAGCGAGAGAGGCGGGAGGAGGGAGAGAGGCACACACAAGAGAGACGCCGCTCCCTTCCCTCTCGTCTCGCTTTCCCCCCTCTCCTCCAGAGCGTTGCGCGCGTACTTCTGCGGCTCTAGCGCGGCTCAGAGAAAAGATATCAACAAACGGCAAAAAAACATGATGTTATTGGGACCACGAGGGATAGTTTGAACACTGTTTTGACACCCTATCGTTAAATCGGCTATCTGACTTGTGGCCCCTATTCATGACGTCACAGATCACGCAATTTCTCAATATTTTGGCTGTATCTCACTTGTAGAAATCGAAAGCTCAGAACAGAGATTTGGATTAATTTTCATGAGAAATCGATTGGTGCTATTATTATATGAAATTTCAAACAAGCTACCGAATGGGCTACTTGATTTTTCTTAGTAATAACTTGTGGAAAAAATTTGTGGCGTGGAGGGTATCCATACAAATGGACCCACATCGTTAGCTCGCACAAAAACGTCGACAAACGGAGTTATGATCTAAAAACGGATGTAAAATCCACCAGGTTCCATCAAATTCTGTCGTCTACCTCCCCATTCTTCAATTTCCACGGCAATTGCACGTAGTAAATCACTGGAATAAAAATCGCAAATGCGAATGATAATGCGGAATGAGAAGGAGAAGCGAGAGATGAAGGGATTCTTGGCGAATTTAGGTGATTTCTACGTTCGTTTTTAGAGCTTATCTCCGCTTGTCAATATTTTTGTGCGAGCTATCGACGTGGGTAGATTTGTTTGGATATCCTCCACTGCGGAAAAATAAAAGAATTTCACACAAATTTCATAGGCACCGCAGAGCAAAATTTCAAACTCTTCCTAAAATTCCTGTTTTGCTACAGTGGGGTGATCGGCGATGCCGAATCATCGTAGCGCTTTCGAAATTCTAAAAGATTTTATAATTAATGCGTTATTAGAGACAACTCGAAGCTCCGCCCACCGTGGTGTAGCGACCGAGTGTGTGCAGTCTGCTGGGACACTATATTTCAGCGGGTCAATTGATGAGATTTTCAAATACATTTATTATAATTTATATGCATAGGTTAAGCAAATATATGGCTAATTATCACTAATTGATAAAAAATATGGAGGTTTTCCATCATCGGCGTTAGTTATGATGCTAAATCAGTACTACAGTAATCTCTTCCGTGTTGAGGTATCTCAAAAACGAGCTTTGAACCATAATCCTTGCTTTAAACATAACTGATAATGCAGAAAAAAATAAATAGTATTGTAAATTATCGCGGCGTTCATCTGTTTTTGGAGAATTGTTTCAAACATGGTATTTACATGTGCTAACTTTGATAATTATTTTTCCAAGTTTCTCTATGATGAATTTTTCTGAATTTTCTCTCATAAAAGGTTTATGACTAGCAGAACACATTATGAACAAAACTGGAGGGCTGCACGTCTTGAAACGTTCGTCGGACAATTGAATGCTGAAAAATGACAAATTTGAAAGTTTTAGGAGTCAATTTCTCATTTTCTCTACGATAATTGTTTTTCATATTTTTACTATAGTTTTATATTGATGTCTTTCATATATTCAACACAAAAACCGAAGGCTGCACTTCCCAGTATTCGATTAATCTTGAAAAAGTCAATTTTGTTCTTTGATTTGAATTCCCGGGCGTTCGACGTTTGTATTTCGGTCGCAGCCCTTCTCCGGCTCTCAGTTTCGAAATTCCCGGACTGCGCCCCCTACAAATTTCAACTAAGAAAAATGGAGCCAATCGATAGCTTGTTCTAAATTTGATATAACCTTTTCATTTCTCTTGAAATACAAACCCTACCCTCTGTTCAGCGTTTTCGAAGTTGTTTTTTGAGATACAACCAAAATATTGAAAAATTGCGTGATCTGTGACGTCATGATTTTAACGAAATATCGAGTTGCATGCCAAGTGATATGGACCGTGAAAATTAGTGCCCCTAAGAGTGTCTAAAAGTGTGTTAATTAAACGTCAACGTTTTTGCGCTGTACGGAAATTTGTCAGATTATTCTGTAACGTTTCTCGAATGAGATCATATAAATCTAGAAAGGGAACCCATAATCACGCCCTCTGGGACACAGCAACCACAGCGACGGGCGAAAGAATCTAGCTCTCGTGCGTCGCGCTACCGTAGTACGCGACGCGTTTTTTAAAAACCAATTTCAAGCAAATATTTCAAACTTTATTACACACAATGTAATGAGTTTTCGCAGATTGTTCATCATGCCTAATTTAGCGAAATAGCTCTCAAAAATTACAAAAATACGCCTGAACAATTAATATGGCACGAGCTTAGGTACCGCAATCGCTATTTTTCAAATAACTAATGATATTGCTAGCTCGATTGTATACGATGTTTCCGACGATGGAGAATCTATTAGTTAAATCAAAAATTCAAAAAATCGTGAAACAACAAAATTACAGCCATTTTAATAAAATTAAAAATTTCCATGCTCCTACCGTATCTAAGGAACGCAGACGGAGCACATCTTGGGTCAGACATTTTAAAGTATTTTAAATTAATTTTTATTTATTTATTAAAATAATATTATTTGTATTTTTATGTCCTACATATGCTTTTAACTCATTTCTATAGCAAATTTTGATAAGAGGCATCATATTTATTCAGACAACGTCTGATGTCAAATGCGCATAATTTTTGTTGACGATGTTTGTTGATTGACGATGTTGACGATGACGATGTTTCAAGGCATGTAGCGGAGGTTCGACTAAAAATCGGGCATAACGAACCACTAGGAGGTGCTCGGAAGAGGTTTTAGGTTGTATCAAAACAATAATCTCGATGTATACATGAGAAACCTCGCAGAAAAATAAATAAATATGAAGGAAAGCCAAAAACCGAGTGAATCGGACATGATTCAGAGCCTGTAGCGGAGGTTCGACTAAAAATAGGGCATAACGAAGCACTAGGGGGTGGTCAGGAGAGGTTTTAGGTTATATCAAAACACTAATCTCGATGTATACATGAGAAATCTCGCGGTAAAAATAAAAACTTCAAACTTTTGAGGGTGGCTAAAATTTTCAATCGCGATTTTATGTGGCTTAGAGGACTTTTATGGCATTTTACCGGTATTAATTCAAAGGAGTACGTGAAGAGCTTTCAAATAAACATAACCTTGCGAAAATATATCAACTTAGAGAGAAATTAGAGCGAAACAATCGATAATGTCAAATCACGACAAAAGACCGTGGTGTATGCTACACCACGCATTTGATGGATCGCAGAAAGAACGACCGTCTGCGGTACCTAAATAAACAGTCCTGTTGTGTCCCACAGTGAACATGGGCTACTCGGAGTGACTCCGGGTGACTCATGGCTTTCTAGTGACTCAAGAAAAATCATATCGCCAACATTGTGAGAAAATCGTGCTCAGGGAGTGATTTCCTATCGATTCATTTAGAGAAATAAAACTAAAAACATTTGGATCTCAAGTCTTTTTGTCTTTCACGGAATTTCCTGCGTCATCAGGCCTTTTCTCAAACTTTTTTTCACGACTTACAGACTCCCAGACTCTGCGTTTTCTTTGGAAAAGGTTGCTGTTTTGGAAACAATGTCATCACCCACTGGTTGGAATGCGCTTCACCTAGTGGGTGAGGCGACGGTTTGCCAGTAGGAGGGAAAAACGAAAGGAGAACACGTATCTCTACGAAAGGAGCGAAATAAATAAGAGTAATGAATGGATTGAGGAGCTCATCGGTTCCTTCTCTCGCATCGGCCATATCATCTAGTGACGAGGAAGATTTATTAGTCCAAATGAAGAAGTTGGATGCGAATGAGGATCGAGAGAAATGGTTAGAAAGGAAGGTGAGTAGGGAAGGAAAGGAAGGGATATGAATGGGGGGGGGGGGGTGGAAAATATTGATTATGTGTTATGATATATTTGAATGCAGATCAGGGACCAAAGTGATCTAGTCAAAGCATTTGTGGACTGTAATGCGAGTGCGGCCAAAGTGGAAGAGGAGAGAAAAGTATTGAGGAAGATGGAGAATGCTCGACTAAAGTATTTCATGGCCAAGATTAGAAGTGGAGACAGTGATGTGAGTGAATCATTGACGACTATTCATCACTTATTTCCTATAGTATTTTCGCATAGGGAAAGATTAACACCCTAATAATCGGTGATTTCCAATCGCAAAGGGCGCTTTCTTGAAAGCGCTGGGTTGTACATATAAGATCTAGACCCGACCCCGCACTCATAAGTCGAGTCGTCAGTCGTAGAATAAATGTCGTCTCCCATAATTATCCAATCTCCATCATTGAACCTTATTGATACATTGATATTTACTTACATCTATTCTATTCTATTCTCTTCATTTTTTTCTTACATTGATATCTTCTATTTGAGGATAAGGGGAAGACAAGGAAGGAAATAGAGTCGCGGACTGCAATATCGAATCCCCTTGAGAAGGTGAAAATGAACATATCAGCTGAATTGAATATTGCGAGTGGAAAGTGAGTTCCCCTCCTCCTTCCATTTATCCCTCTTCTCTCATCTCTCCATTGCTTAAGATGTTCTCTTCGTACTCCTACTCTAACTTCGCGATCATCGACTCGAGACTTCGGAACGCGAATAACAGGGAAACAGCCTCAGACCAGTTCAGCCCTCACTCTCACAACTATCATTATTCCGAGGTATTCATACTTCAGGAACTCTACCCCCACCCTCCTCCCTCTCGTTGTTTAAACAGCGCTATTCATAAGTTCAAACCAGGAGCGGTGTTAAGTTTCGAGAGTACTGTAAACATTAGGGTTGTTGATTCAATACCGATATCAATAGTATCAATAGGTGGCCTAGTGGTGCAATGGGCCAGCGGTCATTCGAAGGGTACCGAGCCCAATATCCCGCCGAGGCAGACCAAGCCTTACTATCACATTTTGACACTAAGTTGTTTCTTGATCCGCGCGAAACGAAAATGCTAATAAACTATGGCGGCGTTTAAAACAAATCATTAATTATATAATTGGTGCTTAAAGTTACCCAACCAGGACGATTTTGACCCCCAATTTTTATTTGCTCATTGGATAGAGAATGGTCGAATTAGTATTGCTCGTGCATTAAAAAAGTCAGAAAATCAATAATAACCCTAAAAAAGCGGCCTGGAAAATCGGGTTTGTGTTGGTATTGATCATCAGGCCCGCGCGCGTATTCAAATCGGAATATGGGGAGTCTTAATTGTTTATCGCTGTGACTCCGCCCACTTTCACTTTCTATGGTTCACTGACTCCGCATTTTTATTTTCAGATTCAGTAATGTAATAACAATCGATCAATATACATAATTAAATAAATTATTTAAATCATTTAAAAATAAAGTCACTCGTTACTTTGCGGTTGCGGTTTTCGCGCGCATTCAAACGATAATTTGTCCTGGTTGGGTAACTTTAATGAACGTAAAACCATCCCAGAAATCATGTTTTATCATTAAAAACTAAGAAAAAAGAGTGAAATAGCCGGAAATCGCGCGGCAACGGTAAGCCACGCCCACTTTTGCCGCGCGATTGTTTAAATTGTCGTTCCGTTACGCGCGTATCATTTTGAAAATGTGATATCCTCCCCGGGGTCGGCAAATTGGTAGTAGCTTTGGTTAAGAAAGTTAAACGTGTCCTAGAAGTCTGGCCAGCAAGGGATCACGTAGGCCTCGCCGTACCCGGCCTTACCTGTGTACCCCACCAGGCGTGGTTGCAAATTTATTTTTATTTATCAATAATATTGCACATTGTTGCCCTCCTTGGCCCAACCCCTGCAATACTCACGCGAGGAGGGAAGGGAAGGGAAGAAGGTGCAAGAGGTTAGGGGCGAGATGGCATACAATACTCACGCGAGGAGGGAAGGGAAGGGAAGAAGGTGCAAGAGGATAGGGGCGAGATGGCATACAATACTCACGCGAGGAGGGAAGGGAAGGGAAGAAGGTGCAAGAGGATAGGGGCGAGATGGCATACAATACTCACGCGAGGAGGGAAGGGAAGGGAAGAAGGTGCAAGAGGATAGGGGCGAGATGGCATACAATACTCACGCGAGGAGGGAAGGGAAGGGAAGAAGGTGCAAGAGGATAGGGGCGAGATGGCATACAATACTCACGCGAGGAGGGAAGGGAAGGGAAGAAGGTGCAAGAGGATAGGGGCGAGATGGCATACAATACTCACGCGAGGAGGGAAGGGAAGGGAAGAAGGTGCAAGAGGATAGGGGCGAGATGGCATACAATACTCACGCGAGGAGGGAAGGGAAGGGAAGAAGGTGCAAGAGGATAGGGGCGAGATGGCATACAATACTCACGCGAGGAGGGAAGGGAAGGGAAGAAGGTGCAAGAGGATAGGGGCGAGATGGCATACAATACTCACGCGAGGAGGGAAGGGAAGGGAAGAAGGTGCAAGAGGTTAGGGGCGAGATGGCATACAATACTCACGCGAGGAGGGAAGGGAAGGGAAGAAGGTGCAAGAGGTTAGGGGCGAGATGGCATACAATACTATATACTATTGCAATAGTATTGTATGCCATCTCGCCCCTAACCTCCTGAGAGGAGCAGTGCATTGCGTAACTTCCAAATTTTCAGAATTTAATAGTTTATTGAGATGTATACGGTAATGAAATACATGGGTATATGAGGCACTACCTGAGAGAACTCACCTACCACCATATAGTGAAAAATATAGTAATCTGAAACCCCGAGGGCCAATACTGTGAATTTTGTTGAGAACAACCATCTAAAAACGAGTTTTTGGGCGAAATGAGGGCGTGCTCACCTGGAGCGAAAATGTGGCATGTTGCAAAATCGTGTCCCTGAGTGCAGAGGGCCAAAAATAACCCGTAGAACCAACTTTTCAGGGAATTTTTTTTTTACCTGTTCCTTACCCCTGTGGAAACTTGTTGAACCTTGGGCGGACAGCATCTTAGTTTTTGTTTCACTGTATTTATCGCATTCAATATCTTTTTCTTGTTTTAGTGTATCTGCAAATGGAGTTTATCATTCTGGTCGTGAAAGGGAAAGAGGTTTATAACAAAAGTAAAGTTGGTGTCAAACTCTCAATTATACAGGTTCTCTCCATCTGGCTATATCTCTTCAATCAATCCCGGCTCCTCAAATACTAACTCCTCATATGGCTGATTTCGTTGAGATGGTTAAGCATACCTCTATTTCTCTCATATTATTACTGTTGGTTGTTTAAGATGCTTGAACCACTTCCATCATCATGGCCTCGATCAGACGATGGACACTCTCTTTCATCCCTTCCTTCTCATTCTCCATCTCCCTCTCCTCCATCTCATTATTCTATTATCGACACTAATACACTTCCTTTTGATTTCTTAATTCTTCTGAATGTCGATGCAAGCGAGATTAAGTTCCTCGGTCAGCAACCAGTGAGTGCCCCCTCCCCCCGCCCATCGTTCCTCCA
>LS485784.1:111822-143638 GCA_900490705.1 Pristionchus arcanus
ACAAGGGAAGGGCAAAAGTACGCAGATCTACCGAGTAAATTCGTTGTTGCCAGTTGAAAGGTACCCCATATGGAAGTCCAAAACCGCTTCAAGCTGATTGGATATAGGTTTCCTAAGAACCGAAAATCGATATTGAAATTTGCATGAGTTTGCATGGGATATTTCCTAGCACGAAACTCGCGCTCTTCTATGAATCCCAAGGGAGGAAGAGCATGTCCCTTGGTGGTGTAGTGGATAGCAGCTCGGTGTATTATTTTGGAGGTTGTTGGCTCGAACCCTCTTGCCACCGAACTTTTTTGCTGCATTTTAAATTTATTTTGTGATGTTTTTATTACAATTTTGTACTCGCTCTGATGCATTTGCTCATTTGCAGGTAAAATTTCTACTTCATTCCCTGAATATTTGCGTTATAATGGAAATTATAATATAATTGTGAAAAGTTTTCATTTTTATGCTCTATAAATGAGCAAATGTATCAGAACGAATAACAAAATTGTAATAAAAACATCACAAAATAAATTTAAAATGTCGCAAAAACGTTCGGCTAGGAAATATCCCATGCAAACTCATGCAAATTTCAATATCGATGTTCGGTTCTTAGGAAACCTATATCCAATCAGCTTGAAGCGGTTTTGGACTTCCATATGGGGTACCTTTCAGCTGGCAACAACGAATTTACTCGGTAGATCTGCGTACTTTTGCCCTTCCCTTGTAAGCTGATAATTGATAAATTCGAAAATTTTGGTACATTTTAATTTTTTAAATACTTTTCCAGTCGGACATGTTGATGTTTTACTTTCTTAATCGATTCGTATTTAGGTAAGACACATTCAGTAAAATGGGCGTAATTTATCTCGGTACCTTAGGATGTTCAAAACGCGAAAAACCGCTAAAAAGTTTGACGATTTTGCTTACAGTACCACTTGAACTATTTGTCGGCTCCGGTTTTGAACTTACGGCCCCGGCTCAAATCTACTCATTGTCCCTCAAAAAATATTTATAGTATCCTACCATACCGTACCTTGTTACCGTAACCCAGAATACCGTACCCCAGTGGTATCACAAACTGACTTTATTATATAAATGTTTTTTGTTGAAATTATCCGATATGTTTTCTTTGATTAATATCACGGAGTATATTAGTTTCATTCAAAAATTTCGAGTAAAGATTAAATTTTTTGATCAATAAATAATTTTTTTCTAAAAAAATGTAAAACGCTTTTATAAAATAAAGTCAGTTTGTGATACCACTGGGGTACGGTATTCTGGGTTACGGTAACAAGGTACGGTACGGTTGGATACTATAAATATTTTTTTAGGACAATGGGTAGATTTGAGCCGGGACCGTAAGTACAAAAACCGGAGCCGGCAATTAGTTCGAGTGGTACTGTAAGCAAAATCGTCAAACTTTTTAGCGGTTTTTCGCGTTTTGAACATCCTAAGGAACCGAGATAAATTACGCCCATTTTACTGAATGTGTCTTACCTAAATACGGATCGATTAAGAAAATAAAACATCAACATGTCCGGCGGTAAAAGTAGTAAAAAAAAATAAAATGTACCAAAATTTTCGATTTTTTTAAATTTTCGAAAAATTTATGTAATTTATTATTGTGATCGGATTACTGTAGAACGTGGGTAGCCAAATTGATATTAATTAATTTCGCTATGTTCGCTGTATTCCCATCATCGGCTGGATTCTGTAATGACAAGCTTGATATGTTAAGATGAGTTCGGAAGGAGAAATGAATGGAGATGCAATGATGGCTCTCGATGTGTGCAGACTAAATGCCGTAGGAGGAGCCATCGGAGGAGATATATCACTCAAGAAATTAACGGTTAAATGCAGACATACGAATGGGCCAAAGGTATGGAGTAAGTATTTAAATAATGAAATGTTTGGATTTGTAGATCCCTCCCACTAATAGTATGAGGTTGGAACTGAAGGAAATGGTTACAAGACTGGAATGGATGAGCAGAACTATTTTGCTGGCAGAAGCCACTCTTCCTTCTCTTTCATTTTGTGACATTTGGACTCATTCTAGGGTGGATAATGAGGTAAGTAGTGCTTCTCTAATTTTCTCTGCATTTATTATTTGTGCGTTGTATCCGCAAACAAACAAAATCCAAACAAAATCCAGTTAAGATGCGAATACGAATACGTATGCGAATACAGATTACAGATTTACAGATTTATCCTGAAATCAAGGCAATATGCCTGTAGGATGGTAACTTAGGGAGGGGAGTGGGATCTTCGTACTCAATGTCTCGGTTGGTCAAGGGATGGAATCTCCTTTTGTGTATCTTCTCAATATCCGGTCGCACTTAGTCGAGCTCGTATGAGGATTGAAGTGGATGATCCAGCACCGAAGACCTGGCAAACGTGGTTTAGAGTAAACTCACGAAGCAGGCTTCTTGAATGGTGCATTTTTTGACTGTAGATCACTTGAGACGTTGGGGATCCGTCCTGGGTCCTCATCTTGAAGTATACGCGAATACGTTCACCAGACTTCACCAGCCTGACCCCTAGGACCGATATAGCCGATTTTCGAACTTTGGTCCCAAAATATTGATCTTTGATCTTTGATCTTTCGAAAAATAAATTATAGATAACCCTATCGTGTGATAGCTCATTCGAAAGAGCATGAAAAGTTGTGCAAAAATTTAAAATTTCCAGTATTTTCATTAACATTGGTTCCAGTTATGACTCATTATATAACATTTTTATCAAAAAATAGGAGGTGGCAAATGACATCTTCATATGTAGCCACATCGATATGCTCCGAAATGGACCAAAAATGTTATATAATGAGTCTAGAACCAATGTTAATGAAAATGCTTGAAATTTTAAATTCTTACACAACTTTTCATGCTCTTTCGAATAAGCCATCACACGATAGGGTAATCTAAAAAAATTTTTTCGAAATGATCAAAGATCAAAGATCAATATTTTGGGACCAAAGTTCAAAAATCGGCTTTATCGGTCCTAGGTGTCATGTTGGTGAAGTTTGAGACCATTCCGAAAATTTTTCCAAAGTTGTACACTTTGAGGTCCATTTTCCTGCGTTTTAGCCCAGTGGTTAGAGCACCCGTCACGTGTTCGGAAGGTCGGGGGTTCGAATCCCTCAGCCTCCATTGTCTTTTGCCCACTCCTCTGACGTTAAACAGTTTTCATCCCACATAACTTTCACATAAGGTCAATTGCGAAAAGGGTAGTTTTCTTAAATGATTCTAACTTGTTTTTGTGTGCTTTATTTACTTATTTTGATTTCATACCAAATCTCGAAAAAAGACGAACACCATGTACACCGGGTCATGGATCAAAACAAATTTTTCCGAGATTTAGTGTGAAATGAATAGAGCGCACGAAATTAAGCCAGAATCACTAAAGAAAACTACCTTTTTCTAAAAAAAAATTTTTTTTGACATGACTTTTTGATCACTTTTTGATCACACAGGTACGAGAAGCAGTAATGTCGATGAATGCATCGATATCATGGAAGAGTCTTCAATTAGTAATCACAAGCAGTACTGCTGGAGACGTAGAAAAGATTATTTGGAAATTAATCACATTCTTCAAGGTATTTACTAACAATATTATTATGATTAAATGCACGCTGAAACATCTTGTTCAGCCAAGATTAAAGTAGTCGCTACATAGTTTGGAACATTGCCAGATTCATTTTCTTACAGTACCTTTTATTTCTGGATTGCGCATTAAAGCATTTCCGTGTAGGAAATGTTTTTTTTACCGTATTCTTTAAAAATTAACTACGGTTTTCCGGGTGCAGCGCATACCTTAATTATCTTTCTATAATATTTATATTTTCGATATTTATATTTTCCTGTCGTGAACACTCGTTAGAAGTCATATTTAAACGATTTGGATTTTATTTTTAATTCCTAGGCTCAAATTTTTAAAACGAAAATTGAAGAGCTGAATTTCATCAGGCATGTACTTTTTGGTTGCATTAAACATATTTCGATGAAATAAAGGTATAAATAAAAAATATTAAAAAATCAATCAATTAATGATTCGTTTCCCAAAAAGCGAGACGGCAGAGAAAGAGAGTAGGCTGAACAATTTGTGGAGGGGTGTTTCAGCGTGAAATGGGCACCAAAAAGATGAATTATGCAGAAATTTTTGAGGATCAATTGAGAAGCAGTAAGATGATGTGGGAGACAGCGATTGCGGAAACGAGCAGAGATATTGGGAAAGAAGGGAAGAAAGAGAAAGAAGCAGAAGAAGAGAACTATGGAGGTAATGAACAGGGAGGGGGAGGGGAGGGGGGAACAGGGAGGGGGAGGGGATGAGTTATCTGACATGAGGATGCAGGCACGGTTTAGAGCTAATGTATTTTTAAAAAAAGTTGTACATTGTAGTGGGAATCGGATACTGGCAGTCACTTCTGGATATGATGATCAATATCCAACATGGAGGTCTCCTGCCATTCCCTGTTGGAGATGGAGCCACATTTCTCCGAACTTCCATTCGTATGTTGCAATATTACTTTAAGCGACCAGCTCGGTAAAAATCGCCACAATTTTTTCTATGAATGGCTAAATAGATCACTATCGATTGAACTCGGCCACAAGTCATAAAAACGACTGGTAAATATTTCTGAATGAACGAATTTTAATTTTTAATTTCTCAGCTTAAAAATTTTCTTATACCGTAAAAAAGTGCTGATTTCAACCGCCGAATTTAAAAGTAATTTAATTTAATTTTTTCCTACTCTTACATCTCTACCGAAGTTTTGTGCTAAATTGAATAAGATAGTTACTTTTTATTTCAGTATTTAGTCCAGGTTCATCGACATGAATTCAGTCCAATGTAATCTGAATACAATGGAAATTAATCGACGTTATTTTTCAAAAAGGCATCTGCCATTATTATGGTGATTGTTACTGACGTGTGGGAGAAACAACTCCTTCTCCCACACAGCAACATCAGCGGTTCCAACGGTTTGATGCGTTGCGGCTACCGTGATCGTCGCGTCGCGTTTTTGGCTAAATTTCCAAACGCGCTTACATTCAAGTTTAATGTTGTTCGCGGATTGTTGAGCGTGCTTGATTTAGTGAAATAAATCTCAATTTCACTAAAACAATCCAGAACAATCAATAAACACTCGGTTTCAAAATTGTATGAAGCAGTTTTTGAAATCAGCATGCCTAAATTAGTGTTCCCTGAAAATTTAGTTAGAATCGGAGAATGAGTTCAGACCATTCCCATGTAAGATTATTTGATTTCCAATATTATTTTTCTTTTAAAAAAATACTCACAAAATAGTTTCCCAAAAAAAATTACATTTCGGGGTACTTCCAGCATTTGTATTGTAGATGTTGCGGGCGATTCCTTCTCGATGGTGCTGATGAATGGCGAGATTGGGTGTACATCGTGGGCTCTCTTCCACTTTCAACTTCCTTCTCTCCTCTTCTCTACTCAATCTTGTCTCAAGTTCAGGGGACAAGCTGAAGAAAAGGAGTAAGCCAATTTAGGGACCACCACCACATTCATTTAGCTAAACTAGTCTGAATTATTATTTACCTCTCCTTGCGGGAGAGACAGAGTTTCGAGTCTCTTTAAAGTGACTCACCCGAAGCAGAGGGTATCGTAAACAGAGATATTGCGGTTGAGTCAGAAGAGTCGAAATATAGTCATGGTGGTCAGTGATCTGGTCACGGAGGTTCAAACAACTCTTTCGCCCACATTTAATTTTCACTAACATCGGCGACCACGAAAAGGGCACACTACACAGAATGGTGAATTCGAAAAGGATGTGCAATTCGAACGGAGGAAAAATTGGCAAATTTTCAATCATAACATTTTGCAGCATTTCGCATCTGCTAAACATGAATTGTTGTGTTTTCGTCATATATTTATGTATTTCGCTTTCGGATATTTGCTCCAACCAACTATAGTATACAATAATGAAGTGATCTATCGTTTGCAGTTACTCATTTTAATTAATTAAGAGAATTCGCATACTATAGTTCGACTTTAGTTTTCCCTATACTCAGCGGCGAAATAGCGTTGCACTTTGAGAGAGTTTTTTCTCTGCCGACCGCGACGCGCAGAATTTTGAATTTCGCGGCACCGGTCTTGCGTTTTTTTTGTGCCGCGCGTTTGAATATCGAATTCTCCTCTGATCTTTCCGTGCGACTCCGCCTCCTTTGGCTCCCATTTGCTGGTGAGGGGTGTGAGAGCGTCATTCTCTCACTTTCCAAAAATCAGAATAATCCAGCACAAAACGTGTATTTTCACGTGTTCGAGGCCGCTTAAGGTAATTATCGATTTTCTGACTTTTTAAATACGCGAGCAATACTTATTAGACCATTCTCTATCCAATGAGCAAATATAAATAGGGGGCAAATTGTCCTGGTTGGGTAACTTTAAAACAAAATTTCTAAAAATGGTAAAACAACACAAATACAGCCATTTTAATAAAATTTATAAAATTAAATTAAATAAGATTGCCATGCGCCTACATATCAAGTGCAGAGTTTTTTATTATGGTGCATAATTGACACTGTTTCAAGGCCTGTAGCGGAGGTTCGACTAAAAATTGGTCATAACGAACCACTAGGCAGTATTAATTCGAAGAAGCAGGTAGAGAGTTTTCAAATGAATATAACCTTGGGGAAATATTAGGTTGATGCAAAAGTTTCTGAGGTTTTCTTTTCCTCTAATTTCTACTCATTGCTTACATCCTGCTTGAATTCCTCCAAGCTATTATTTAGGAGGATACTGGGCCACAACAATGGTAACTTGAAATTGGATATCGATTGATTCGTTTACAAGTAATAATTAATAATGTTGACTATGGAGCGAAGTAGGATAAAAAAAGTAACTTTGTAGGCTCCGGGACGACTCTGATTTATTAAACATTAGCGATGCCCTAGCTTTGCCCAATAAACCAGTAGTGTGGCAAGGGTCCCTCTATCGGTTAAGCACAAAATACATGGATTGTAAACTGTGTTGCTAGCTGGGGATGACAATTTGTGCTGATTTTAGCAATCGAATTTCGAAGAGAACATCGAAAATTTTACTGCTCTTACATTTGTGAATATATCTCGACCAAATTTTTATGGCATACTTATTAGAGTAGGCACTTTACTTTTCAGCATTACCGGATTGTCTAGGTTCATTCTTAAGAATTCCCTCCGATTTAATCTGAATACAATGTATTCCAGTTGACGCAAGTTTTCAAAAAAGCTCCTGTAATTATTTTGGCGGTCATTGCTGCCCGGTCACTATAATTTTATTTTGATGCCTAGTGAATGCCCGTAAGATAAGTGAGGTGGGTTAATGCAAATTGAGTAGCCCAAAAAAGTTCTAGCCTCGCAAGTAGAGAGCTTGAATCACGGACGAGCTGACTTTGACAAAGCACTGTGACGGCCTTAAGGTTGCAATTGATAAACATGCATGTGCGCTATAAAATGCATCAATACCCACATAAAATAAAGAAATGCATTAGTGGATTCGCTAAAGAAGAGCTGAGTTATCGCTTGTAACATGCAAGTGCAAAAAACCTCAGAAACTTTTGCATCAACCCGATATCTGAGGCGGTTTTCGTTAGGATCAACAAGTGTCTGGAACAGGTAACAGTTCTAAAAAGTTGGCCTTTGGGGTTATTTTCGATGCTGTACAACCTGGTGTGGTCGATTTCGCAATATGTCCCTTTTTCGCTCCAGGGGGCACCCCCTCATTTTGCCTGAAAATGCGTTTTTCGAGTTTTTCTCGTCATAAACGATTCAAAAATTCGTAAATTCTAAATCTAAATACCAGAATTTCGAGCTCTATCTCGTGGTTATGTTGAAATGTCATGATTGTTTTTCGTTTTCGAGAAAAAGACAATTTTTGACCCGATCGAATGCGGGCAAAATCCTTTGGGCAAGTGAAAGAACATGTTTTTATGATAATTTTGCGCTATTTGGTTAGATATTTGACTGTCACAAAAGATGTTTTATATCGATTTTTGTGAATAGACGAAAAATAAAATTCTCTGAATACCCCCGTGTTGGTGCTCATTTTGAAGAGTACGTTGAGCTGATCATTTTTTGTGAACACATCATATCATTTGAACCTCACTGTAAGAAGTTACAAGTGTGCAAAAGGTGCTAATCCGTCGACATTCATGAAAAGTCGAACTCGGTATGTTGTAACTTCTTACAGTGAGGTTCAAATGATATGATGTGTTCACAAGAAATGATCAGCTCAACGCACTCTTCAAAATGAGCACCAACACGGGGGTATTCAGAGAATTTAATTTTTCGTCTTTTCACAAAAATCGATATAAAACATCTTTTGTGACAGTCAAATATCTAACCAAATAGCGCAAAATTATCATAAAAACATGCTCTTTCACTTGCCCAAAGGATTTTGCCCGCACTCGATCGGGTCAAAAATTGTCTTTTTCTCGAAAACGAAAAACAATAATGACATTTCAACATAACCACGAGATAGAGCTCGAAATTCTGGTATATGCTGTCAGAATTTACGAGTTTTTGAGTCGTTTCTAACGAGAAAAACTCGAAAAACGCCTTTTCAGGTAAATTGAGGGGGTGCCCCTCTGGAGCGAAAAGGGGACATATTGCGAAATCGTCCATACCAGATTGTTCAGCATCGAAAATAACCCCTAGGGCCAACTTTTGAGCACTTTCGATTTTTTACCTGTTCCAGACCCCCGTTGGGGCTTGTTGATCCTAACGCAAACCGCCTCATATTAACTTAGGGAGAAATTAAAGCGCAACAATCGATAATGTCACAGCACGACAAAATGCGTGATGCGCCACGCATGGATAGCATAAAGACCGACCGTCTGCGGTACCTATGCTTGGTATTCTGTTTCTTTTCTCTCCTAAGTCATTTCGAGTGAAAATTTTCCGTTCCCATACAATATCATAAGCATTCTGTTTTTGTGCATTGAAGTTACTTGATCAATACCATTCTTAAAATAGACAAAGAATCGTTAACAAATTAAGGGAGCACGATATCGTGCGAAAAAAAGAAACTTGCCTTGAAATTTAATGGTGCAAGAGAGGGCGAATTGAGAAAATACTCTGCGAAAGTGGTTGCGAAATACCCGTAAATTTCATGGTGCAACTTTCGTGGTGTCATGCGAATTTTCGCAAGGGCCTGGAACGCCGTAAAAAATTGCATAAAGAAAGGTGAATTGCAAAAAAGGCTTTGCAGACTGATTAGACTTGTCGTCCAGAGGGCAGTGATTGCATTGGGGAAGAGTGGAGAGAAGAACGATAAACAAGCAGTTGTGACCAGGTGAAAACGAGTTTAAGAGAAATCAGACTATTCTGGGCATCACGCAATCGTAACGGCAAAAACGTAACGGTTGTGAAAGTCGATATAGCTCCAGTCACATGCGATTCTCAAATGCAAAGAAATTTGAATCTGCAATAGCTAATTAGACAGGATCATATAATCTGAAAGTGCTATCGAAGATCATACCATGGGTAATAATGTTTATTGAATAGAAGTGGCTCAAGGGAGGGGTGGAATCACGTTTGGACGACGATTAATATTGGAATATTGCAGGGTACAATGTAAAGGAGTAGGGATGACTTCATCGAATAACACTCGAGAGATGCTGGATACATTGATTGTGGATGCATTAAAAGGAGGGAAGGGAAATGACAAGAGTTGTCTCGACCTCTTCCAATTCCCGACTTTGGAAGCAGTGTATCAGAGTGATCAGGAAGAGGAGACTGTCGGAGGAGAAGATGACGAAGAGGAAAGACCCAAAGAGGTCCATCCATCTACATGTTTATAACATCTTAGTCTTAGGGATTCGCTGCAAAAAATAATTATCGGGTTGAGAACCTTGTGAAAGTGCTACCAATCTTTCTAGTCGAAGGTGCAGAATGAATGGGGGGGGAGGAAGCCTGGGTGCAAGAATCTTGATTGTCTTTTTATTCGTCAATCACCTGAATAGGACCGAGGGTCTCACTCACATCAGATATTGAGAAATAAGAGGTTTAATATTATTAAGATACAGCCGATTTCGCCCCCGCCTTCGGCGGGGTCTGATCGGCTGGCGGCTGCGCAGTTCGCTTCGTATTTCACATTTCGAAAGCGCGCGCGACATGTTTTGACATGTTTACAACTTCGAGACCTCTTGACTTGTTTACAGTTTCGAGACTTGTTTACGTGACTTTTGCAATAGTGGACAAACGTACAAACAGGCATCGGGAGACATCTCAGACATATTTATATTATATATATTAATATTTGGAGACATATTTGAATCTTAAGATACTGTCCTCGAACAAATTATCTTGGGAAATATATTAAATGTTCCAATAAGATGGGGGGTCTCACTCTATTCCACGTTTCTCTCCCTATAATTTCGCCTCATTCGTCGCATTCCGGAAGTAGTCGAATTCATTTCGATCTATCGTCTTTAGGGTTCTCTTATTGGAAAATGGACTCCTCTCCCTCTCAGTTTCCAATAACGGGCGAGAACAATACGGTCACTTATTGGAAAAATGATTCTTCACGAACGGGTCCCATAGAACAAAAAGACGACTCGTCACATCATGACAAAATAATTCAAGTACCGTATTTTTCTGCGTGGGAGCACTTTTGGAATGGCTTTTTCACCATGCCAAGTGCATTTCAATACAAAATCAAAAATCCACTTATTATCCGCGAATTGGCTTCCCAGCTTTTAAAATTTTGTTGAATGGGACATAACACGATAAAAGCTACCGATTTACCTAGGGTAAACGTAAAATATAATTATGAGCAACCTCGCAAAACTGACAAAACTCGAGTAGTGTAGTCGGGGTGCAGAGTGAAAATTTCTGTGATTTGACACTGCACGCGAGACCATACACCACCACCTGCATATCTTTGAGCGAATCGCCTTGGACCCTTTCGTGTCTTATTGGAAATCCAATAACTATTGGAAAATTGAGCGCCGCGATCGAGATCGTTATTGGAAAATGAGAGGGAGGGAAAATCCTTTGTTCGCGCTATCGGAAATCCGGAAATTTTTCCAATAAGAGAACTCTAATCGTCTTTCTCGACTAGTCTATTTCACTCTTCACATATTTAAGCAACACTAGCATACGACTACCCATTCTATGCACTAAGCACAGGCTAAACACTAAGCATATGCACTAAGCACTAATCAGGTTATGGTTTAGTGCTTAGGCTTAGAGCTTAGTCCGAGTAAATCAAGAGAGGGTGAATCAAAGAGTGAGAATGGAAACTATTCTCATAAATCAACTCAAAATTAGATTAAGTCTCTTGCCTCTCGTTGACATGAGCTCATTCACATGCCACTTCGCCCCATATAAGCGGTGAACTTCTCTGGTTCAGTCCATCGCTCTCCAATCAGAGGATAGGGAGGGAAGCATTCGCCCCCCACGGACTGGGTCTTCTCTGAGGAGGAGACGGCTCTCTCTTCCGTGGTGGAGCGCAAAATGAGAGGGAGGGAAAAGTGGAATAGGGTGAGACCCACCCCCTCCCAACTGCAGAGGCGCCGATGTTCCTTCTATCATATCATCCGCATCCTTTTCTCATACACTATTACCCTAAGTCACACAAATTCAATCGCCCGCTTTCAAAACCGCTCTCATTACAGGTCAAGTCTACGTTCACATGCCAGTTCTATGGAGTTGTATCCATCCAGACGGAATTGAACGCGCAGCTGGGATTTCTTCCCGATCTAGTTAATAGTTATAAGAAGAAAGAGAGTGTTGCCAAAAGTGAAATGAAGAGTGAGAAAGTTGAATTGGCAAGAGATGAAAGGATCCACAAGTGCATAGGCGAGTGTGCATGCTCCGTCGTGTGATGATTATAATATGATGCAGAGTGGGACGTTGAACCTAGGATCGGATTCATCGACAAGTTTCGATGGGAACCGCCTGTTATTGATGAAGTGCTAAAGAAACTTCAGATCTTTGATCATCGTAACACCATTCCAAAGGTTGTTCAGCAAAAAAAAAAGTAGTTTAGTATGTTAAAATTGAGGTGCTTCAACGATCTCTTATGGACTCTCTCGACAAAACTTCCGCAATTATTCTTAAACTACTACTAAAGTTTGCCGCGGAGAACAAACCATCGAACGTTAACTATAATTCTGTTTAATATGTAACCACCATATATTTATGTAGTCGAAACGTACTTTATCGTACGAGTTTAACATGACCTGAGTATATGTGTATTTGTTCACTTCACTTTTTCTCTTCGGGCTTCTTGAACTTCTCTTGATAATCTTCGAGTTGCTTACCCAATTGTTGCAATGAAGGAACAACGGGAATCTGCAATGATTCGGGTGTCTCTGGTAGCTAATTATCAATTGATTCGCTACCATCTTCTATTACTTTTCTTTTACTTGGGTGGAGCCTAGAGAGAGAGAGCACTCACTTCATAGTTTTGAGCAACAAATGCTCCCATATAGCATCCGATTGACATGGATATGAGATGTGAGATGAGACCCATTCTGTAAGTCCCATATTTTCTTCTTCACATGCAATATTATTCGTATTTAGAGAATAACAATAAAGAGTATTACGATAAAGAGCTCTCCATCAAACCTTAATGCATTCAGAATTTTTAAAAAAAAGTTCCTCCAGATTTTCCTATACAATTTTTTTCTTCTAAATACCATTGTGTACCACAGTATGATGGTAATGATGATTATTAACCTCATTGAACATGGTGTATTTGAATACTTTATCACTCGGGAATCAAATCTGGGATTTTCTCCTCCGGACACGGCCTCCTATGAGCTGACTTAGGGCTGAGAAAAAACGTCCGAAATCCGGAGAAAATAGCCGGCTTTTAGCACATAAACTACAGATTAAAAAAATATTTTTAAAAACAAAATATTTCAAACAGATAACTGTAGCCGCATGCGCTAATTACCGGCAATTTTGCTCCGGAATTCGGACGCTTTCTCTCTCCTCTAAGTCGGCTCCTAGGAGGCCGTGCGCACGGCCCCCGGGAAGCCGACCTAGACCTTTCAAAAATGTCCGCAGAGCAGTAAAGGGGGCCGTGCGTGCGGGAAGCCGACCTAGCACACAGTGAAAACGTCCGAAAAAATCAGGTAGATTCTCAGGAAAAAGAGCGCAAATTCAAAAAAAATACAGTAGATTTGGCAATGGGCCAAAACTTGCCTGAATCACGTTGACTATTTTCACTGCATCTGCAGATTACGTCATCCGTAACCGCAAAGTAGCAGTTCAATTACTGTACTTTACCGTATTCCGTGCAGTAGCAATACAACGTTTACGCTGTTTAGCAGAACATTTGACAGCATATATTTTACTGCCCTGCGGACATTTTTGAAAGCTCTAGGTCGGCTTCCCGGGGGCCGTGTATCATTTTTCAAACGCCGTGTCTTGGGGGCTAAGACGGCCGTGTCTTGGGGGCTGGAGGGGCGTACCCTAGGCACCGCAGAGTAAAAATTCAAACGCTTTCTAAAATTCCCGTTTTGCTACTGTGGGGTGATAGACGATGCCGAATCATGATAGCGCTTTCAGAATTTTCATATATTTTAATTTCAGCTAGTTTTTAGGTGTGTTGCTAAGCCCCGCCCCTGTGGTGTAGCGACCGGGAGTAGACCTTCGAAAACGAGCACTCGTTTTTCCTCTTTTTCGAGTGCTCGTTTCACTCGCGAGTTGTTGGATTAGTGAAAGCGAGCACTCGAGTGCTCGTATTGCACGCTGAAACATCTTGTTCAGCCAAGATTACGGTAGTCGCTACACCACGGGCAGAGACGCATAGTTTGGAACATTGCCAGATTCATTTTCTTACAGTACCTTTTATTTCTGGATTGCGCATTAAAGCATTTCCGTGTAGGAAATGTTTTTTTTACCGTATTCTTTAAAAAATTAACTACGGTTTTCCGGGTGATAAGACAGCTCGACCAAACAAAATCGAATAAGGACATTTCGCACAATTTTTGTGAGCGCGCACACGTCTTTGAATGCATTTTTCGCGTGTTTAGACTAAATTTTTCTCATGTTTATTTATCAATTTCGATTTATACCGAGTAAAAGAACCTAATGATGGGCATAAAAGTGCAAGAAAACAAGAATGGAGAAGCAATTGTGCGAAATCTCCTTGTTCGAAATGTCGTTATTCGAATTTTTTCGGTCGAGTTGTCTTATCACCGTTTTCCGGGTGCAGCGCATACCTTAATTATCTTTCTATAATATTTATATTTTCGATATATATATTTTCATGTCGTGAACACTCGTTAGAAGTCATATTTAAACGATTTGGATTTTATTTTTAATTCCTAGGCTCAATATATTGCTCGTCATTTCGCGAGTGCTCGAGAAATGAGGGCGGTTTTAGTGGAGCGGACCACCCTGATTCCGCGAGCACTCGCGAAATGACGAGCAATACGAGCACTCGAGCACTCGTTTACCCCTCCCACAACCACTCGCGAGTGAAACGAGTACTCGAATGAGAGGGAAATCGAGCTCGTTTAGAAAACTCGTTTGGTGCTCGCTCGTTTTCAAAGGTCTAACCGGGAATGTGCAGTTCGCTGAGTCATTATATTTCCGCGGGTCAATTACTGGAATTTTCAAATATTTTGATTTTGATTTTCTTCGGTTAAATTATGTTACGCTGGATCTTATGATTGATAATTGATAAAAATATTCACGGAGGTTCAAACAGCGCCTTTCCCCACATTTAATTTTCACTAACAGCGGCGACTCCGCCCACTCAGGGTGTGAGAGCGCCACTCTCTCACTTTCCTACACTATCTCCCGCACGCAACGCATACGCAGCGCGTCATTTACATTCCAAATTGCAATAGATCCGGAACTCTTGCAACGAAAATTTTCGAGCGGCAATTTTTGAATATTTTTTTCTCTCCGCCGTTTTTAGATGTTGGTACTGAGCGCCCGTGATAATGCGTATTTTCCTCTGTGGGCCTTAGTTATTAGAACAAGTTTGTTCTACCGTAATATGTACCGTAACCTAAAAATGGCAAAAAAGAGAAAATGCCTTTGAATCATGATAATATTGCAAGCATTAAATCAACAGATTCCATATTACAAAGTACCTTGGAACGGAATGCTCGATTTAGTTGAAACTTTGACAGGAAACTGATAGGCATAGTGGTAAGTTCAATGCTGATTTTAGCAGGGAATGGCGAATTCGATTTTTCTAATTTTTTCAAGAAAAGATTATTTCATGTCGCAGATCACATGCAAAACGAAATTGGAGAGGCGCATCCCCTGAATCGCCTGTAAATTGATTTAAAAGCAAAAACACGTGCAACTGCCGAAATTCGTTGATCGTTTGTTTTGAGTATGAATGGCGAATTCGATTTGCCTATATTTTCTCCTGTAGGTTCTGTATGACCAATACTTGATTTTAAAAGTCAAATTGGAATGGCGCATCCCCTAATATACGAAAAATTAAATAAAAATGAAGTTAAACGCTGATTTGAATTCCCGGGCGGCCGACGTTTGTATTTCGGTCGCAGCCCTTCTCCGGCTCTCGATTTCAAAATTCCCGGACTGCGCCCCCTATAAATTTGCAGCGGATTCACTAAATCGGGAGCGCTGAACAATCAGAAACCAGTTGCAAAATTGTATTTAGAACAGTTTGAAAAATTGACCCCAATTTAGTCTTAAACGCGACGCGTGCTACGGTAACCGCGACGCATGAAAACCTCTCGAGTGAACCAGCCGGGGTTACCGTCGTGCTTACAACTCTAGTTTTTATCGATTTTCTGACTTTTTTAAATGCGCGAGCAATATTTATTTGTAAAGATATAAACCCAATCAGAGATCAGGTTATCCGAAGTTCTGGAAATGCCTCTGAACCTCGCTACGGATTTTTGAAGATTCATTGATCGTGCAGGCACGATTTGGGGTACTGTACTTTTGTATTGAGTTCATTCGATTTTCAGTCGAAAATAGCAGCAATAGTGAAAATGCACTCGGCGAGAGTCGAATCAACGGGTGCTGGATAGATAGGCAAAATCGTAAACCAGTGGGCTACGAGCCGTAATGAGAGCTGAGTTCAGACAGCGATGTTAGGGAGAGGACCGAGTCCACCCCTGATTACCGTATGCTACAGCTAGGGGGCAGGCATTTCGTGGTGGGACCCGCCAATTTCGATTCCTGCCCCTCCCCCTTTAACAATAAGCCGTTGTCGGTTTTGGTGTGCTCGTAGTGCAGATCACAAAAACCTTTTTATTCAGTTAAATGGAGGACAATGTAAATAGAGAGAAATAAAGACAACAAAGAGAAGATTGCAAATGACAGTTTTCGAATTAGATTTTCTTTAATGATATGAATAGGAATAGATGTGATCCCTCCACTCATCTCAATCTCTTCGTTTTCATTTCTATGTAGACATTTTCTCTCCATCTGCAAAATATATTCAAAATAAGCAGCTTTAGAAGGAGGAGTGACATGAAAAATTATTTGATGTTCTTGAGAACATGATCCTATTAGAATCTAGAGACGGAAAGATCAGAGGAGAATACGAGAGAACAAGAGAGCGCAGATAAAAAAAGGCGTAAGAGAAGAACTCTCTCAAAATGTGACGCTATCTCGCACCAAACTAGGGACCACGGAGTAAAATTTCTGATCGACGAGGGGTGATCGACGACGGCGAATCACGATAGCACTTTCAGAATTTCAAAATATTTCAATATAAGCGAATACATCATACCAATCCATCATACCAAACTCCTCCCCCTTGGTGTTGCGACCGACGCGCGCTTCGAAATAAAGCGTTGCGGTCGTGGTTCGGCGGGGCAAAGGTTATTCCGCGTGTCTCTATGTTTTATTGCGATCGAATTTCTTGTTTGTTTTTGTTGAAATGAATTGAAATGAGTGCGGAAAATTGATTATTACGAAACGAAATCGATTAAAAAGCATTGAAAATCGATTATAGTCGAATATTCGATTTGATTCCTACCGTAACCCATCTGCATACGTTATATTTGAAGCCATTTTTGACAAGGAAGGGAAAAATGAATTTTTCTATTTTTTGCTTGATAGCCTCCTCAGATGTCCTAAAAGAAAGTTCAAAACGAATTGGAGAGCGGCATATATTGAAACTGCTGAAAAATAATTAAATGTGTAGAAAACGAGAACTTTGCGACTGATTTTTTTTCTCGTGTAAGTTATAAATATCCAATACTTTGTAATAAGCATGAAAACAAAGAGATCCAAATAATTGATAATCGTTGCGAATAGGCACCGCAGAGTAAAAATTCAAACTCTTTCTAAAATTCCTGTTTTGCTACTGTGGGGTGATTTTCGAAGCAAACAAAGAAACAAATAATTAATTAATCTTTAATTTTTCAAAAATTGACACACGGAAAAGTCTTGCCCCAGTTAGCATCACGCTTCCTGTCACCACACCACGATGGGCGGGGTTTGGAGTTTTAGGTTATTACGAGGCGAACTTGTAATTTTCTTTAAATCTAATGGTGTAATTATGATTCTGCAGCATCGATTACCCTAGAACAGCCAAAAACATAATTTTAGGACGATTTTTAAAATTTGCGTGGTCCTCCCTAAATTATTTATTTTGAGGTAAGTCGTCAAATATGATAATAAAGTGAGTTTTGAATGACTTTTACAATACCACAAGGTATCAAATTGCCAAAAAATTGTAACTTCTTGGGTCTTGCACGGATTTGATTTCAAATGTGATAATATACTGTAGAAAGCGCGAAACTACAGTATGCAGCAATTGTGCGCGCACTTTGCGAAAGAGGCAGGGGAGGCACTAAGGATCTGAGCTAATCGTAGGCCCGCAAACTTAGTGGGATGAAGACTATCAGCCCACTAAGTTAGTGGGATGCAAATTATTAGTTTGAATACCACTAAGTTAGTGGGATGAATGTTATGAGAGTGCAGTTATTATTCAAGTTTCCTCATCTATTTTCAATCCGATTATCATTATTTATTTTTAGATGGAACCTAAAGCATAAATATGATGTCCTAGAAAAAGAGCTTAGGCTTAGGCTTAGTGCTTAGGCATAAATTTAGGCAGAAACTGTTCCCACTAACTTAGTGGGCCTACGATTACCCCAGATCCTTACTCAGGGGAGGGGATTTAGGCACAGCATGACACCGGTCGCTGTGTCACAGCGTGAAAAACACCTAACACTGGAAACCCATAATCTCACTCGGCTTTCCATAACCTCACCTACTGGTTTGCATGCGCGTCACCGAGTGGGTGAGGTCATGGGTACCCAGTGCCACACTGGGACTACCCACTGGGAGGGAGAAACCAGAGATTCCTACATAGGATCCTACCTTCTAGAATCCAACGTTGCGCGCGCTCTAGTTCTTGAAGAGAGATGTTTTTCTCTATACCTGAATAAAATATTAAGACAATTGTTAATTATTTACGCGAATTCTTCTACAGAATGTAAAATGTAAACGATATCGTTATAACGGAAAAATATTTAAAAAATGCATCAAAATAAAGCAAAGAATACCCTAGCGCGATTTGCCTGCAATATCAAGTTTTTTTAATACGGTGGTTTTTAGCTCTTCTGTCCTTTCGCTGTCAGCTTCTTTTTAGCTCGTTTTCGTCCTTTCCTGTTCGGGATTGTTGATGGAATTGGGACCGTGGTATTAGCATTCATTCTGCGCCCGCAGCTATATTCGTAGGATTGTGTACCATAACTTATTTTGCTTGTATATATATTCGAATATTCGAGATTTGATGAAATTTCAAATCAGTGGGCGACCTTGCTTATTGTTACGCCATATCTCGGGAACGCAGACTCTTGCCTTGTCGCATAATGATTCAATTCGCTTCTTGCTTACTCGTTTTCGGTGGTGACATACGGCGTTAACCACTTAGCTTAGGGCCGCGTAAATAAGCATCATATTTCTAACAGGGAATGTTGTTTAAGTTAAAAAACTGTTTGTTCTGAAAAATGTAATATGTAAAGCATAAGGTATATATAAAGATGTCGTTCGGCTAAATGTATGATTCTATTAGTTGGCGAAATCATGTTCGATGTATCATATTTTTGTGCTCGTCACAATGTGTTTGCGAATTACGTTCTTATTCTACATGTTCTTTCTGTTTGAGATTATAAAGTATTTATTCAGAAGCAATGGCTCCCCTTCCTAGTAAATCGAAAGTGTATGCTGACGTGAGTATTTTGCAGAATCCCCTGCGTTAGCTCTTGATTATTATTATACTTCCGAGTTAATCATAAATATCACAGGTGAACCCACAGAAGCCTCGAGAGTATTGGGATTATGAAGCACATATGATCGATTGGGGAGACATTGATGGCTATCAACTAGTTCGCAAACTGGGAAGAGGAAAGTACTCTGAAGTGTTCGAAGGAGTGAACCTAAAGGCGGACAGCAAGTGTGTTGTCAAAATTCTGAAGGTATAGAGATCAAAAGAAGATTTATCTTATGCCTTACATAAGAGTAGGAACGCCTGCCACCAGAAAAAATCGGTCCGATTTGGAAATGCCAAAAATTGAGGTTTAAACATGCGTTTCAAGGCATGTCCTAGTGCTGTCCTAGTTGAGCATCTAGGACATCACTAGGACATGGGCATTTTCTCAGCGAATTCTTAATGAATTTGGCTGAAAATTTTTTTACAGGGTGCCGGTGATATGTAGAACAAATCCGCCATGTCGCATTTAAACTTTTTGGGATCCTTCGATATGAACTGGAGCCGTGAATTTAGTCATTATCGCATTTTTTCCAAACTTTAAGCGATCATAATAGATTAGGGGTAGGCGAGAGAAAGGGAGTAGAGCTTCTGTAGTGGGCACTACTGCAGAAACCCTTAATGTCCTGGCCCCAAAAGGATCAGAGCAGGCTAAGCGCGAATTGTAAGCACTAACCCTAAGCAACATAAAAGCCATACTTACAATTAGTTAAATTAGGTTACGGCTGAGCGATTTCAGATTATGCGATTGTATAACCATTCTGTCATTACGTAGTAGAGCTCGGGAGTGAGAGGAAACGGAGTGAGAAACGGGTAGCCGCCATGTACGTACTTAGTAGAGGTATGAGGTGATATATGTGGACGCTTATTCAATAGTGGCGCGAAAGCGCCGAAATTTTTTTCATTCCGCTGATCCGCAACATGAAAAGCTAGGACATTACTCCGTAAGCTCAATGTGCTAAAAAAAAACTAATCAGCGAGGTATTGTAAACTGGCGTTTTCGTAACTTAATTCTCTAGAAATAAGTTCAAAAGACACTTTCGGAAAAGACACTTTAATATCGTTTTTAGACAGAGATGTGATGAGTAAGAATCATCGTCTGTCAGACCGCTTATCACGGGTTTCCTGTAAGAATGTAGGAATGCCGTCCACTAGAAAAATCTTTTTAGTCTCCGATTTTCATGACAGTTGGTTGGTAGGTACAAGGATTGGCGATTTGTGTCCAATGAATGGTCTGAGAATATCATTGTTCGAGAATTGTTCGGACAACGCGGTGTCTCAGACAAGTAATGGTCCGAACTTTAAAAGCATAGAAATATTGTCGTTTTTCGACGTTTTGCGGTTTCTAGATAAGATCTTGATAACTTACGATAGTCAATCGAACGTCCAACGACCTACGGTGGACATTGGGACTGCGATTAGGGACAAAAAGTGTCAATAAAGTGTGATCAATCAGGCGTTTAGGAGATTATTCTGTACTTCAGAAATATAAAAAATTAGCCTAATGCTATTTTTGCTAAATTTTTGAGCAAGTCCTTCTAAAAAATTATAACAATCGGTCTCTAAATGCGAACGACGAGTAGATTTACTGAACATTTTGAACAGTTTAATAGATGGAATATCGTCAAGTCCTCATTGAGACTGTTCACTGTCTAAAAATTTCCAAACATTTTTGCTAAAAGTTTCGGACCATACATATGGCTCGAGAATTTCTCTTTCTCTCTCGTCTCGGACCATTCACTGTCCCATTGTTCAGAGAGGATTCTCATTTTGGACTCATTCCTGTCCGAGCGCTCGCGGACGGAGTGGTATTTTCTGATACAAACCTCTAATTCTAGTTAGCCTATATTTCGTTTTGCATATCTCTGTTTGTAGGGAATTTCGAGACGAATTCATTGCGAAAATTTCGGAAGAGTGGCGGGTTTTTGAGTTATTTTCGTAAAACCAATTTCCCCCATTCCTCCTTCAATACTATTCTCCTTAGTTGAGAGTGAAGGGTGGAAACGCTCGCTCACATTGCCCATCAGTTGTGCGCTGACTAGGCACTCTTGTCCGTTTATCTCCTTCTTTAAAGGAGGCGTAACATGAAAGTTTGAGTGACAAAGTTGACAACGTGATGTTGTAGCTATCAACAGGCATATCAGAATTCTGAAGCCCCCATATCAGTATCTCATTTGTGAACCGAGATACAGCAAGTTGGGCTTGTGCCAAGGCTTCCCTCATGGCAGGAAAAGGCGGGGATTTTGAACTGTTGATTTCACTTGGAAGGGACTGCGCATTGATCTACCCCGGTCTCCCCTTGTCTCTTCCCATCGATCGCCTTCCTCCCTCCCCTATCGGGGGACGGGAGATGGGAATAGGGACTTGGCAAAGTGCCACTACGGTAACTACGGTCTCTTCCCATGACCGGCATTTCGTGGTGAGAGTCTCTAACATTCTTTCCTGTTACGCCTCCTTTAATAAATTTTTTTTTCGAAAATAACTCAACTGTCACTTTTACTAACTTTTCGCATAAACCCATTCTGTTTCGTATCCTCGAGAGCTACATTTTTCATTTTCATGACTTTGATTAGATCACGTTCAAGCGGGTTGTGACAAATCATGTTTTTCCTCAAAAAAAATCTGCTATTTGGGAATTCCTTGTACTCATTCGGGTTCCGAAATCCAGAGATATGCAAAAGTAAATACATACTTACCCTAAACGCGTCCTTAGAAATTTTTTGTGGACCTTTTGTAGGGAATTTCTAGACGAATTTATTGCTCGAGATTCGCTCGCTGTACGTTGAAAATGAAGCTGGTAATGGTCGTTTAAAAATTTTGGTCCATAAAATCGATAATTGACCAAACTAATTGGATGGACCTCCCCTGACTCCTTACGGTACCCACCAACCAACTTTCATCAAAATTGGAGACTAAACGTTTTTCCTAATGGAAAGAGCTAGCTTTCCTACACTTTTACAGAAACTGGTGCTGTGTTAATATCCAAAGGTCGAATGAACTGCTTGAAAAGTTCCCAGTAGTTGAAGAAAATATATGCTATGCTTCTGAAAGTATATTTTTCGCAAAATATCTCATTTTCGGTCACTCGTGGCGAGATCGAGATTATGAACTGTCATTTAAAAAATAGTAATTGGTATTCAAGAGTAGGAGATATGAAATAATCCGTGTGCCTATATATCAATTATTTTTTGACTCCGTGTGCCTATATCAATTTTTTTCGAAAATTTTTTCGACTGATATTTTTAAGACAAAAAAAATAATTTTCATACGGCAAAGGTAATGAGCCATTTTCCTCCTCTCTCATTCGATCTCACGCTGTCTACCTATAGGGACCACCATCCATTTTTATTAGTGTTCGCGCGCGCGATGTTCATTTATGCAAAGGGAAGTAAAGGGCCGCGGGTTCTGATTTCACAGTACACCATGTGAACTAACTTTGCTGAGAAAATGAGTAAATTCTATAGATGCGCACGTTTTTGTTATAAACAAAAGTATCTCAAAAATTACGTCATGAAATGTAAATAGATTGTTTGAATCACTGTAATTTCCTTTGAAAGAGAGGGCCGCAACCTTTGACACTTTCCAGTGATAGACTAAGCATATGGGCATACCATATCCAAAAATTAGCCAATTCTGTAATCGCGCGCGAAATTTGCATAGAGTCAAAGTTTGAGTTGGGAAGTGATCTTTGATCTCATATAAAAAACGTGCGCACCTATAGAATTGGCTAATTTTTGGATAAGGTATGCTCCTAACCTTAGTCTATCACTGAAAAGTGTTAAAAGTCGCGGCCCTCGCCTTGATCTCATTCTAGAGCGCTTTGAACTTTGTTGTCTCTCATTTTTGAAAAGCAGGTTTTAGAAAAAAATAGATTATCCCGAAACCCGTTAACTTAAAGTAGGTCTTCCCTTCACGAAAACTGATTCCATATATCAGTTTAGTAAACTGAAATAGTTTATGGGTCATGATTCTATGATTTGCATAATCGACGGTGGTCCCTAGTCTACCTACAAGTTTGAGTGCGTCGACCCACAATTAGAGCGCGGCCTTTGGGCACTAAACTAAAAAAAGTGCCGTTGCTTATTTGTTGTGGGTCCCCCTTATGCGTATAATGAGGTTCTCCGACGTATGTCTTTGCGCTCCCAAGTTGAGATCAAGCTGGAATCAAGCAAATATTTAAGTTGCCCCCGAGCTTGTACGCTACTTGGAGTTACTTTTTTCCGACTTGGGTGCACGCACCACAGTTAGATCCCTTGCCCCTCTTCCCCTATCCTCCGCTTGGGAGCCCCCCCCTTATGGCGAGAGAGAGTACACACCTGAGAGAGTGCAGACGACGAAGAACGCGCTATCAGAGATCAAATGCTTAGGTGACGGGACCAAAAAATGTGGTATGCTTTTTTTTTAAATAAATTAAAAACATATATTTGTTACGCTAGGCTAATCTTTCCCAAAATTCAGCTTTCACGTACTCTGGATTACGGTATCTGTCAAAATTTGTCAACTTTGACTTGTATTTAAATAGACTTCTCCAACAAATCACCCATAACCAATGGCAAGGGTCGCTTCATGGACCCTCGATATATAAATAAAACCACGCACGAACCTATATAATGATTTTATAATAATACACAACCTTAATTAATAAATTAACAACCTAGCCCATACCCAAGCCAAAAGAAATTGAACCCCAGGGGCATGCTTTCTGTTATAGTGTGCATGGTTTTTCATGAATCCGGGCATACTGGCTATTAAACGCTTATTAATTTTAGTGCTGAAGTCAAAAATTAAGCGAGAACGACCCCTTCAAAGGTTTACCCAGGATTTTCGTGGAAAATTAACGTAAGCGGTGTGATCGAGTTTGACCAATGTACGGTCGCGGAGTTCCGGCTCTACAAACTACTATCCATCGACGACTTCCAGACACTGACATAGTGAATATTTTGAGCGCTATCGTACCAATAAGTGAAATCCCCCCCCCCCCCCCCCCACGTGCATGCTTTTCACTCCGAGGTATGCCCCAACCCAATATTGTACCCAATACATGCATAGGTGGTTTTCCCGGTGGTATTTGATCTCTGCCACATATCCTCTGTTATCGAAGGAAACCCCTACACTTCTGTACATATAGAGACATGTTTCGGTTCCCCACACTCGGACAGCCCGAGTTATAACATTTGTCACTACTCTGCATTCCTCCCTCATATTTGTGTTTCCATGTAGCCGGTGAAGAAGAAGAAGATCAAGAGGGAAATTAAAATTCTGGAGAATCTGCGGGGTGGGACGAACATAATTACACTTCATGATGTGGTCAAGGATCCTATCTCGAGGACTCCTGCACTCATATTCGAGTCAGTCCTTTATTTTCTACGTTCATTCCTCCGTTATACGTAGGCCAGTTCGCACAGGTAACCGTCGAAAATATTTGGAGTTGCATATTTCAGATACGTCAACAATACGGACTTTAAACAACTGTATCAAACTTTGACTGATATGGATATTCGGTACTATCTTTTCGAACTTCTCAGAGCGCTCGATTACTGCCATTCTATGGTGAGAATTTTGTTATAGGTGTTGATAAATCATGGTACCGAATACAATAGTTATTCATTATACAGGGAATAATGCATCGTGATGTGAAGCCTCACAATGTAATGATCGATCACGAAAAGAGAGAGGTACATTACAGTTATCCTATTTATAATCGGGGCTCGCTTACTTGGGGTTTTCAAAACTGCCAAATGTTAGTTGCTTTTTGAAATTTGTTCTCGAACACTTCGAGAATGGGTTGCTATATTCACAGTGGTACCCTGACAACAGTAAAAATGTGGGTTGGATAGGTGCCCGAAATGATGAAAATGTGGGTTGTTTGTGTTATTTGTTACACACTATTCGATACCTGTTTATATTCTTATATCTCATTGTAAAAAGAAAGTTTGGCAAGATTTTTTTCTCAGCTCCGTCTTATTGATTGGGGCCTCGCCGAGTTCTACCATCCGAAACAGGACTACAATGTGAGAGTAGCCTCCAGATATTTCAAGGTACCGTTACATTCAATTGCTCAGCTTTGTCAATACGGTGTTTAGCGCATAATACGGAACGTTTTTTTTTCGCCAGCTGATTATTGAATTTTTCCAAAATTCTGTTTTTCCACGGCGTTCCAAGGAGTCGCACACTAAGGACATGCAAACCAGAAAAAAAATTGGGAGCCGGAGGCGCACTGTTTTCGCGCGCGAGGGTTGTGTGCGTTGACTTGGTGAGAGGGAGAGAGAGGTGAGATGGGGGGAAGGGGGCGGAGGCGGAGGGGAGGTCGCGTGAACAAGGCGTCTCCGGGAAGCGACCGTCGCGGACAGGAAAGGAAATCTAAATATACCGAAAGTTGGGAGTCTATTCTCGAATGGTTTTAGCAACTTTCTGAACAGGAATGACATTTTTAGAAAATTCTCCTTTGGAATTGTAAGCCTTCAAAGTTGACTAATGCGAAAAAGTGACTTATTTGGCTCAAACAAAAAGTTTTTGGCCGATCTCTACCAAACTTTCTGGGTACATGGGGGGCACCGTGGGGAATATGTTGCGACTTAGAACGGGTCTCTAGCTTGTCTGAAAGCTGAGTTATGATTTTTGCAGCATAAAACTTGCGACTAGGCTGCTGCAGCTGAAAAAAATCGCAGCCACCTGAAAGTTTTTTTCTGAGTAGTCATAGGTAGGTTCTTCAAAAACAGTAAGTTTGACATGTTCGAAAAATTTCTCCGATTTTATATGAATTTTCAAAAAAGTGCACTTTGATTACGTCATCACTACGCAATACATTCAATTTTTCATGAGCACTCAAATCAGGGTTGTGTTGCACGATGGATTTACTATCTCCAGTCCAAAAATTAGCCAGATTCCTTGCCTGGTTAAAAAGTTACGTCAAAAAGAACAAGTGGGCCAAAACTTTCCGGCGCTACTGTAGGCTCGGGGAATCGCTTTGGAGAGAGTTATGAACACAAAAGCGTGACTGACAAATAGACGGAAACACTATCAGACAGACACATTGATATACAATATTAGTAAAGAGTAACGGTAGAACCGCATTTTTATGAAAAAAATAGGGGTAACGGTTCTCATTTTTCACCCATTTAAAATAACTAGCCGATTTCGCCCCCGCCCAATTTTGAGCGAGTTATGATGGGAAGAATAAAAAATCAAATGATTCTCAGAATCAGTTGAGAATCAGTTGGTGAGGAATGAGAAGAATCAATTGATTCTCAGAATCAAATTGCTAACGCTAGTCTAGTATTTCGTACAGGGCTGTGCGGCATGGTCATGCCGTTATGCCAGTTTTTTCATGCCGATTATGCCGTGCCGAAATCGGCATGAGAAATTTTTCATGTCGAATTCTTAAAACTTGAACTTTTTGAAGAAATTTGTATAAAATTACTGAGTTTTGTTGTAAAAAATCTAATTTCACGCGCAGATTAGATTGAAAAATCGATGTTTTCTACGAGGCACCGTGGATTCAACACTCGCAATAGAAACTTGGCAATTAAATGCTTCGAAATACCATTATTTTTATTTTTAACTGCTAAACAATCCATGCCGTTTATGCCGAAATATGCCGATATGCCGTATGCCGAAAATATCCTCATGCCGCACAGCCCTGATTTCGCATCGAATAGGCATATTTTTTTACTGGGTTCTTAGTATTTTTTAAAAATATTTTACTAACTTTTCAGGACCCGCTAATCATTGGAACACCATGAAAATTTTTAAAAAAACAAAATAAAAATTCGACTTGTTTAAATGGACTTTCCGGCTTGGTCCTCCCTACTCCATGTGAGAATAAAAATTGTCACACTAGGAAATCTGCGTGTAAATGGTCCCGCTGTGAAAACTACTGTATCATTTAACTTTAACCTTTGATCAAAGTGTTCGACGTCCTGGAATGCTATGTTTTCACAGTAGAAGTGTGTGCAAATATCCTCTTTTATTTTCAGCTGTCTCTTTATGCGCGAGTAGTGGTGAAAAAATAATGTGAAATACTTAACGAGGAATCCCCCCTCGCGCGTGTTTTCCTAATTTTTTTCACCGGCATCTGTCCCCTCCGGGACAGGGGGTGGAGAGGCTTGCGTTTTTTTCCGCGAACCGCGTGATATTATTATCATTGCGTATCAATTTATCATATTTATAATTGAAGGGCCCTGAGCTGCTGGTTGACTATCAATGCTATGACTACTCGCTTGATATGTGGTCACTCGGATGTATGCTGGCATCAATGATATTCAGAAAGGAACCTTTTTTCCATGGACATGACAATTATGATCAGGTAAGATGATAGGAGTAGAACAAAACCTGAACGTAATTTTTCCAGCTGGTGAGAATCGCGAAGGTACTGGGAACAGAAGAACTTTTCGAGTATATTGAAAAATACCACATCGATCTCGATCCTCGATTCAACGACATTCTTGGGAGACACTCTCGAAAGAGATGGGAAAGATTCGTCCATTCTGAAAATCAAGTGAGTTGCTAACATCTACTGATTAGAATGTATGTATTGAGCATCTGGTGACTCCTGAGGCTCTTGACTTCCTGGACAATCTTCTTCGTTACGATCACGCTGAGAGACTGACGGCTCGCGAAGCAATGTCCCATGCATACTTCGCTCCTCTTGCTAGAACTGTCGAGGCGCCTCAACCTCTTTCCAACTCGATCCAGTCCAGTCCCATCCCCCAACAATCTAATGCTTAATTTCATCATCATCTGTTTACTTGTCATAAATACTTTGTGTGCTCATTTCATCGTGTACTTCACACTCGGTACTTACCACACAGAATATCACTTACTACATTGAAGATTGATAATCGCGTTGATCTAGATGCTTCAGCGAATCTCTCTGAGATTCGCCAGCTCAAAAGTATGGCCGATATATCTGGATATGCAAGCAACTTCTCCAATGGTGAGTTTGGAGAGGAGGAGCGAGCAAATTGTTGTTAATAGGATCCACGAGTAGTGGACGCAATGATTCCGCTCATGAGCCATGGATACGGTAATGCTCACTCCAATAGTCATGAGTATGGATGGAAAGCAAAGGATCAGGTGGAACTTGCGAGAGTGAATATCGCAAATCTCATAAAGGTGGGATTTTTCTGGTAAATGTTTTGAGGTTTCATGGGAAATTTTAAGGTAATGTTCGGTAATTTAATTAAACTTTTATTTCCTCAGGCCGATCCTAGAGAGATCATTTTTACGAGCGGAGCGACTGAATCCAATAACATAGCTTTAAAAGGAGTTGCCAAGTTTCAAAAAAGCAATGGAAAGAATCATATTATTACAGTTGCAACGGTATGCATTGTTGTTAATGCGCGATTTGACAGGGTATTGATTGGAGGAGCATAAATGCGTATTGGACTCTTGCCGATCGTTGGAACAAGAGGGTATGAGAGTGACCTACCTTCCAGTGGCGTCCAACGGACTTATTACGGCAGATCAAGTGGCTAAGGCTATCAGGTTTCAACGGATTACAATTGTTTATCTGGCTAAAATGTTGACAACTCAGGCCAGACACATCGTTGGTATCAGTGATGAGTGTGAACAATGAAATCGGAGTGATTCAGCCTATCGCTGAAATCGGCAAGTCCTTTTCTATCCCAAATTAACCATAGTTGCGAATCAGGCGCACTCTGCCGTTCTAATAAAGTATTCTTTCATACGGATGCAGCACAAGCTGCAGGCAAGGTATGTGCGAATTTGCTAAGAATATTACATTCAGAAAATACAACTATAGATCCCACTTGATGTCAACAAAATGAATGTCGATCTCATGTCTATAAGTGGTCACAAGATGTATGGTCCGAAAGGTGAGTGGACAATGTCCATCTACTTGGTTTGGTCAATTATCGATTTTATCGATTTTTTGGACCTAAAACTTTTAATTTTGGACCTAAAACTTTTAATGGTCAGTGGAGGGGGGGCTCTACTGGATTAGGCGAGTTTGGCGGGATGAGCGGGGTGGTTTTGAAGTGGACGCTTGCATATTCGGATATTTGAGCAGTACGAATGCTATCAGGAAGCTGGGAGTACCATCGTGAGGTTCTGACAGGGAAAGAGTCGTTTCTGGGAGTACTGGTTGTCAACTCTAAGTTGATTCCGAGGGCTTCAAGTACGGTCTCGTAACGGCATGTAGTCATAGAAAAGGGTAAAAAGGTAAAGGTTCACCCCCGTACTCAAGGCACACGAAGTCCTGCGGGAGCCCGCTGCTAGGCCAGTGACTATTTTAAAGGCCGATTCAGTCCGGAGAGGCACGGCCGGGAATCGAACCCGCGTGGAATGAAATGGGAGGGCGCCCTGCAGGATTACGGTAGCTTTCTGAGCACGGATTTTGATAGAGGATAAGTTCTTAAGATGAGAAGGAACTTGAACATGTAGGGCACGTACATTATTCTCGAGGGGAAGAACAGTCGAGTTAATTGTGTAACGAGGGGAAGCTTGGTTGGAGCCTATTCGGATATGGCAATATTTAGAAGCGGATAGAGACAATTGCTTAGATTGGGTCCATTCAAAGAGGTAATTAAGAGCAGATTGATATTCCGTTCTAATAATAGCTTTGGTAGACTTATTATAGGATACATATAACTTTACATCATCAGCGTAGCATCTCTCTTGCTTTATCGAAGTTTCATAATATATTATGAAACTTCGATAAAGCAAGAGAGAGGTCAGCAATGTATTAAGAAAAAACCCGATTTCCGTCATAGCTAGCTTCAACGTAATTCCATCAAAAAGTTAATGGAAATAAAGAATGTAGCTCTCGAGGGGTTTAATGCAAAAACTTCGTAGGAGTGACGGTTTTTGAAATATTTTTGAAAAACCAATTTCCCAGTGGAATATTCGCATTTTTTTTAACAACGGCAGAAGCATTGGTTTTGCACTTCCACCGCGTTGATTAATTATCGATTCCCTAGGAATGGATTGAGGGAAATTATGAGAGTGAGGCCCCTCCCCATCGAAATTAGTGGAGAGAATGAGAGGGAGAGACTCCTCTCAATTCCGTGTAGGCGCTTTTCCCCCAGAGAAATGATCTAAACGTCGACACTCTTCGCAGCATTACGGAATCTGGCTCATAAACAAAAAAAATATTAACAACTAGTTGTTCATCTTTGAAAGTGTACTTTGCATTACAGGAGTGGGGGCTCTGTTTGTTCGTCGAAGACCTCGCGTGAGATTAGAGACTCAAATGAGTGGGGGAGGACAGGAAAGAGGAATGAGATCTGGAACTCTGCCTGTTCCCCTATGTGTTGGAATGGGAGAAGCAGCTCGTATTGCAGAAAAGGAAATGGAAATGGACAAGAAACACATCGATGCTCTCTCTCATAGACTCATACAAGGAATAAGAGGGAAGGTAATGAGGTGCACCATGTTCAAGAGAGGAATAAGCTCATTTGTACGGCGGTCATACCTGTGGCAAGTATGCACTTGGAATTTTTGCTGCCTATAATAACGGGTAGCCGCAAATAATTAGGTTTTTTTTTCAACGGGTAGCCTACCTATTCCTCTCAAAAATCAGTCATATTTTGCACTAAACACTCGAAAAATTAAAAAATTCTTACTGGGAGCCGACTTTTTTCTATTATCAGAAATTTGTTAACGGGTAGCCGTGTACTTAAGTACATGAGACACGCAGGTGTGACGGCGGTTATTCTGCACCGAGCGAGATCGGTTAGCAAGAACCAATTGTTTCTTAGTACGGTTGGAAATTTGATTCTCTGACGATTCTCAGACACTTTTGGTTCCTTGTTCTTCAGAGCGGTCTCACAAGATTCGATGATTCTCAAAACTAAAGATTATCCGAAATTCCGATTCTCTGATTCTGAACGCTATAATTCGCTTTAAAATAGACTAATTAATTTTAAAGTTTATGAAAAACATCATAGTGACAGTAGCTGCATGTGATTAAAATACAGTTCGATATTTTTGGCACTTTTCCAGTTCCGTACTAAGCCGCACTCCCTTGACTCCCCCCTTCCTCTCAATGGAGGGTAGGGCTGGAGCCCGTCTCCTATCCGACCCTTTGAGGGCGTAGTAGATACTCCTATAATACCGAACCAGGCATAGGCATTGGGTACCTTCTGATTTGCGAGAGGAGAAAGTGTAGGGAGGTTAAGGGGGAGAGCGCGTGCTAGTCGCAACGGGAATAAAGAGAGTAGGGGATAGATAGATGCACACCAGGGATGCCGGGTTTTTCATGCCGATTATGCCGTGCCGATATCGACCTGAAAATTTTTCATGCGGAATTCTCAAAAACTGAACATTTTGAAGGAATTTATTTTAAAGTACCCAACCAGGACAAATCTATCGTTTGAATCCGCGCGCTTTTGAAAAACGCTCGTTGACGCGTAGGCTCTACTGCAGAAGCCCAGAACGGGACTAACCCCGAGTAGTCTAAAACACTCAGTCGTAACCTAATGTGGCTAAGAGTGACTTGTATGTTGCTTAGGCTTAGTGCTTAGGCATTTGCTCAGGCTTAGTGCTTAGTCTGCTCTGGGCTTTTGGGGCGTTCTGAGCTTCTGCAGTAGTGCCGACGCGTCGTCCGCAACGCGTGAAAAGCTCCGCAGAAAGTGAAAGCGTGTGGAATCACAGCGCAGCGCTCCCCCCTCCCCCCCCCCCTGGGGGCCGA
>LS485790.1:0-42195 GCA_900490705.1 Pristionchus arcanus
CTCTTCCCCTCTCTCATTCATTCGTTCTCCTCTCTCATCCCTGTTTTCTCATGTCCTCTCTTTCACTCTCTTTTGCAATTTTCTATGCTCCTAACATTGTCTTTTCATGTGTTATTCCGACTGAAGATGGGCTGTTGCCCGAAACGTCTCAATTGATGATGATAAAAGATCTGTCGTCTCCATTCCCTCTCTTGTCCCTACCCCGGCATTACTAAGAAGCCCATCCAGTATCCCTGTTATGACAAGAATTACTGAGTATCCACTACAAATTTGAAAGTAAGACATGGAAGTTCTTGAGAAGACGAAAGAAGATTTTGTGTGGATAATGATCATGTGAGATGAAGACTCACTTTCATGTACTCATTATCTCTCAGATGATCATGTGAAAACACTTGAAGATTGTTATTCGTAATATACTTGTTGAGACTACGGAAACTCTTCGAGAGACTCAATATATCCAATCTAGTTTATTTTTTTAAAAAAAGGAAAGGTTAGGACTACATTTGTAATTGTATCTCTACTCCGCTGTTTACTGTTAACTCTAAATCGTCTCTCCGATGAATTCCAAATCCAGAAATACTCAAAGATAATGTTGACCATTGTTCTTCTTCCTCATTGTTCAGATGAGAATTAGATCAGCAATTGATTGAATGAACGATAATAATGAAGAAAATGCTTTTTTATTTATTTTACATTTTTTACGTTTTTATTTATATATCTCATTTTTATCAGTATACATTTGCATTCATTCAATATCAAGTTTAGATGAAAAGTCTCATAAATTTATTGTCTATTGCAGTGGAAGAAAAGAATATTTATTTTTTAACCTGTTTACTTCAAACAAATATACACTGCTGTGATCATAATAATGTTCCCCTTTCATTCAGATTTCTGTCGGAGTTTTCAATGTATCTTGGATTTTCGGACACTGTAAATATCGTGAAAACCGCCATGATAGTTAGCATAGTCACGAAGATAATGAGGAATGGACTGAAACAATGTGAATAAATGAGATAATTGGCGATATAATAACATACTTAGTTTTACTCTCTTCATTTTTCTGATAAAGATCGCAGCATTCCCACTCACAACTATTAGGTAAATCTATTAGTTCAAACATGTAATTAATTTGGACAAAGTGGCAATAATCAAAAATGGAAGGAAGAAAGAGCGAACATGTGAGAGTGCAATGGGTTTCTTCATTATCGTCTCTCTCCATTGACCACTCTCTTCTCCTCTCTTTTTCTCTCCTTCTTCTATCTCCTTCTCTTACTCACAATTGACGTCATAATGGCTAAGAATAGAATATTTCGTGCAGCAGGTCTACAAATAACCAAGACTGCAGAATGGGGATATTTCACAATGCTCTTTTAAAATTCTTTCTTTACATACAAATTCTTTCTTTCTCTTTCAAAATTCTTTACATACATACATATGTATGTATATTCCGTTTCATTTGGATAACTTTCACTGAAAATATTTTTTCTTTACCATCGTAGGCATTCAAAGCATATGCACATTCACTGCAGTTCCACAATAGATCAAAAAAAATTTTCTTCAAAATATCATTTGATCGCAATGAAAGACAAAATGAGGCAGGACGAATAAAAAGTAGAACGAATATCAGTGCGTTCGCCTAAGAATCGCACAATTCCACCCCATTTCCGCACAGCAGAAAATAGCAATACGAGATTTTTACATTTTCTGGTAGCCCTAGGTAGCCTACATCGATTTCTGTTATTGCGATGTTTCAAAAAAATTAATTTGCATAATTACATGCATTCAAAGTTGAGCCCTTTTCAAACAAAATCAAGTGTTTCTCATCGAAAAATCAATAAAATTTCATGAAAATTTTTTTCTAGAGTAAACTTGATGTGCTCTATCCACCTAAGCCGGTCGTTTTTGCAAAATCGAATTTTGAAATTTTCCCCCAAAGTTTGGGAATTTATATCTCGAAAAAGAGAAAAGAAACATCTGAGATTTTTTGATATGTTGTGACTCTTGTGGAAATCTATGCCCTGGATTTTTTTCAGATTTTTAGGAGGGTGGACTGAGACTCTACAAGCTAAACAAGAAATCGCCAAATCGAGCAAAACTCGTCATTTTGCACCGCGCACCCTGCCCTCGCGGCGCGAAATGAGACCTATGCGTTCGTTAATTGAATTTATTCTATGTAAATCGTCCCATTCTCCCTTTTTCCACCTCATTTCACGCCGCGAGGGCAGGGTGCGCGGTGCAAAATGACGAGTTTTGCTCGATTTGGCGATTTCTTGTTTAGCTTGTAGAGTCTCAGTCCACCCTCCTAAAAATCTGAAAAAAATCCAGGGCATAGATTTCCACAAGAGTCACAACATATCAAAAAATCTCAGATGTTTCTTTTCTCTTTTTCGAGATATAAATTCCCAAACTTTGGGGGAAAATTTCAAAACTCGATTTTGCAAAAACGACCGGCTTAGGTGGATAGAGCACATCAAGTTTACTCTAGAAAAATTTTTCATGAAATTTTATTGATTTTTCGATGAGCAACGCTTGATTTTGTTTGAAAAGGACTCAACTTTGAATGCATGTAATTATGCAAATTAATTTTTTTGAAACATCGCAATAACAGAAATCGATGTAGGCTACCTAGGGCTACCAGAAAATGTAAAAATCTTATAGTGCTATTTTCTGCTGTACCGGAGGGGATGCGATTCTTAGGCGAACGCACTGATATATCAATTATAGTTTCGTAGTTGTTGTTCTCAAATCTTCAGTTGTTCTATATTCCCGTTGTTTTCTTCCATCGAATATTGTTTTTAATCCAATCAATAGTCCAGTGATGATAAATCCTCCAAAGATGATTAGGAGAAAGATCCTAAACACAAGAATTTATTCAATGAATTAAAAAAATAAATGAGAAAGGAAAGTGTGAATACTAACTCCATATCTCCTTGTCCATAATTTGGATATGGATCACAACATTCCCATTCACAACACTCTTGACCTGCCGGACACAGCCATCCGAAATTAGTGAGACTGAATGATCGATTATTAGAATTCTCATAATCATAACATGCCGAAAATCAGAATCAGAAAAGAATGTGTAAGGAGTGAGAGCTCGTGCTTCATTTATTTTCTTGCTGCATCTGAACAAATTAATTGTTGTAAGATGAAAAACGAAATGGAAACTGGCCTGGCCATTTCTTTTACATTGCAAAAGGAAACACTTTTATTAGCGTTCAACGTTTTGTATCGCCAGCAATTTGCACCGTGTTTATTAGGAAGATATGCGTAATCCCAGAAATATGACAAATCATCTTTGATGCTGTAATTGATAGTATGACAATAGACACATGTAATGCACTTACGTAAAAGGAGTTTCTGGATGGGATATCCATATTCTATAATCTAGTCTGTCCTTGAAAAGTAGTGATTCATTCTCAAAGATTGCTGAATATATTATGGGACTTGTGATGGTTTGAGTTTCTTTTGGTCTAGAAGAGGAACTACCTCCACCTCTGAAATAATCATTCAATTTTATTGAATGAATATATTCTAACCTGAATGAAGAAACAGCGATAAATCCTCCACTATAACCAATAGCAGATGAAGATGCGCTCCTTCCACCACCTCCGTATCCACCTCCACCTCCTCCTCTACCACCTCCACCACCTCCCCTACCACCTCCTCCTCTTCCTCCTCCAAAACCCCCGCCTCCCCTACCTCCACCTCCCATTCCTGAATCAACTTTTGCTTATATCAGTGTCCGAAATACAGAAGAATGACCTCCCCTTGCAGATACTGTAGTAAGACATGCCACGATGAGTATGGAAAGTATTGCATTATGCATGTAGGTAACGCCTTCAAATAGGGGTATTATTCTGGCAAGAAAGAGTGTTGTATTTCAGAAAGAGTTATAGATAGGATCTAATGGAAGCGCTAAGCGTGCGACAGATGGGAGTGTTAGAGGACTCTCCTCCCTATCTTCCTTGACCACTCTCTCCCTCTTTTCCCTCTCCTCCCCTTCCCTCTCCTCCCTCCCTCTCTCCCTTCCCTCAGCATTGACGTCATTCGGGCATAAGAATAGCAACAATTTGTGCAGGAGAGCCCCGGAATAAACAAGAAAGCAGTAATAGATACGATTTCACAACTCCAATTCTCTTATGAAATATTTCATCGATAGCAGATTTCATATATTTGATTATTGTACGATAGCAATGTACAGTACACAGCGTGTCAGAGGGCTGAGATAATCCAATTATCGCGGCGGAGGTGAATGCGCGAGTCTCTTTTCCATCCCTTTCATTTCCGTCCATCTCGAGTGAACTGCGCGGTTGGATTGCATAGAATGAGAGAGTCCGTAGAGGGGAATAAGCAAGAATTGATGAGAAAAAGTGTGAAACACAATTCAAATAATCGTCATTACGCATTTTCCCAGTGTTTTGCTTTATAAAACGTGTGAAACATAGCTCGAAAGTGAGTAGAATTGACTGTTTTCACCACTCCAGGTCTATTAACTCCACGGAAAAATTTTTCAAAAATATGGCACCTGTTCAGAACATTGCCCAAACCCTTCCCACAGAGGGTCAAGTCGAGTTTGTATTTTATTTTTGCCCCATTCACTTGCAGCATGCGAGAATACACGAAAAAGTAAGGGAAAATGTCTAAAATCGACTGTTTTGGCTATAAACGGTCTATTGGGGTGTCCCATAAGTTCCCGGACTGAATGTTTTCTCCCATTTCTTCAAAGAGTTTCGATGTACTTTTAAGAGAACTTTATAGAGAGTTGACTGTTTGTTCATTTCCATGTGTGAGGTAGTGAAATCTCCGACGTTTGAAAAATCTGCATCGTTTCGCATAACTTGAGCGAGATGGAATTTTTCCAGATTTCACGAATGAGATGAGGTCCAAAAACTGTTAATGTCTGTAACAGTTTAGGAGATGCTAAGAATTTGTTTGACCACCACCCCGAGCTTCGAAACAACATTGCATCATAGTTACGAAATTAGCAGTTTTTGACTATTCCTGAGAATACCCGATTTACGAAAGACGATAAGTAATGGAAATAAGTATAGGTTATCCTAATACAATATTATCAAAACAATTTGGGCGAGAGCGGGTTATTAGGCACCTAAAAAAATTCCAAAATGTGTAAAATGACTCTCATCCTCAGACATGCTCTTGATAATTTTTGATTTTTCTCGTAAATCTTTCGATAAAAATATGGTTTCAGAGTTTCAAAAAATAGTCGATGGTCGTCCATATTTGTCAGAAAAATCATGGGATCCAATGACCATTCCAGGCGAAAAGAGAATATTTTCAAATAATTATCAAAAAACGCATTTTTCGGGCATTACGTCATTCCTAGCCAATATCTTTATAATTTTAGTTGCGCTAAATTTTCTTCTGCGGTAAATGTACTAAATGTAATTTAATTTTTTAAATAATCTTTAATGATTCTCTTGAAAAAATATATCGAAAAAAAGTCCGGAAACTTATGGGACACCCTAATATTAACTCCACGGAGAAAAATGCCAAAAATATGGCACCTGTGCAGAACATTGCCCAAACCCTTCCCACAGAGGGTCAAGTCGAGTTTGTATTTTATTTTTGTCCCATTCACTAGCAGCATGCGGGAATACTCGCCAAACCCCGTCTTTTCCCTTCATTTCACACCGCTTTTGCCTCTCATTCGGTGTAAAATGATGCGGCTCGCACGCGACTCTCTCCGCCGCGATAATTATATTATCTCCCCTCTCTGACACGCTGTGCAGTAACTCCACATTGTTAAAGAAGGCGTCCCACGAACCGCGCGGGCGACTATGCAAAGTGAGGAATGAGAGGGCGCGCTCTCTAGCTCGTTGCCTGCGTTTCAGGGTCACTTGGAACGCAACCAACTGCTCATAACTCAGTTCAAACGAAAAATGAAAACATGGGAGTTTCGAAGGTGTTATCGGGTAGCCAGGACCCACATGCTCACATCGAGAACTCAGTTTGCCAGATATTCGTGGGACACCTTCTTTAATGGGGTTTGTAAAACTGAGATTGAACGGCAGTGACTTTATTGATATTACCAGTGGATTGATCAAAATAAATATAAAAAGGTAAATGATTGTCACACTTTGGTAGTGTTTGTTCTTTCTCTCGCAGCAACCACTTCCCATTCATTCTTTCTGGACACATCCGAGAATGAAATGCATACTATTCCACCAACAACGATAATAAGAATAGCGAGGAAGAGAAGTATTTCACTGAAGAAAAGAGATGGAACTTGTTGCACACGAAAGACTGACCCAGATCCAAAATTGGATTGAGGATCACAACATTCCCATTCACAGCAAACTTGACTCTTTGGGCAGAACCATGCGAATGAATTCATTCTGAAACAAATGATTCCTAATGACTGAATATATATTTATACATACTTTCCACCATTTGTATAAAAGAAAGAGAAAGGTTTGAGTTCGGGAACATCATCAATTCTTCTCTCGCATCTAAAATGAGAAATTGTTATACATATTGGTGAGCAGATGAATTTTAATTTACCTGATCAGTTCAGTTACATTGCAAAATGAAACATTCTTGTGGAAGTTAGATGTGATATAATTTGAGCAAGAATTAAATTCCTGCTTAGGAAGATATTGCCTGTCCCAGAAGTAAACCAAATCATCTTGTATCCTGAAAGAAACTGATCGTATTTCTTGAATAACAATGGGAGAATACTTACGAAATGGGAGTTTCTGGATGAGATATCCACAATTTATTCTCAATTCGAGAAGGGAAAACACTCGTCAAATTTTTAAATATAGCAGAATATATAATAGGGCTTGTGATTGTCTGATTATCTCGTGGTTTCGATGAATGCCCACCTCCTCCTCTGCAAATTGAGATGAAACATATTCAGAAAGAGAAGACAATGTATTACCTAAATGCTGAGACAGCAATAATTCCTCCGGCGAATCCCATTCCAGAAGAAGAAACACTTCTCCCACCTCCTCCCCATCCACCACCTCCTCTTCCACCACCTCCGTATCCACCTCCTCCTCTCCCACCTCCATAACCACCTCCCCTTCCACCTCCAAATCCTCCTCCTCCTCTACCACCTCCACCCATGCCTGAAAGAATTGCATTGATAAATGAATGCGAAAAAATCAGAGTATTTATTGAACATAGTAAATAAGGAACCTCCTCTTCCGGCCACAATTGAAAGGCATATAAGAAGGATTATCGAGCACCTTCCATTATGCATCAACTTCTTAAACAATATTGTTTTAGTAAAGCAAGAAAGTAAACAGTAAAAATAGTGAGGTAGGGAGAGAATAGTCCAACACGCGGGTCAGATGGAAGATGATTCACTCTCGTTCTCTTCCCTCTCCTACCAATGACCTCTCTCTCATTTATTGTTGACTCTCTCTCTCTCTCTCTCCAAGGTGAACTCACTCTTCCAGATGATATTTATCTGGTGAACGAAATACTAGAAAGAGGAAAGTTAAACACGCTGATAACGTAAACATTTGAACAATGATTTAACTCATCAATTGGGAGTGATTTGTCTGATTGTCTTTTTATTACCGGATCTGGAAAAAGCGACCATCTCTGGGGCATTCAGGATATTAGAAAAACTATAAATACGATAGAACATACATAATTATCGCGAGATGATCGTGTATTTCAGTGTTATAAGGAAAAGCCTTCTCATTAAGAGAGATAATTAAATCTTCTTTATTATTATTCTTTCCTCTATTCATCCATTTCATCCTCCTCCCTCCACTTTACTCTCTTCGTCCCATCGTGAACGGTCGTTCATTCTCTTTCTCCTATCGATCAATTGAAACACGAAGTCTTTTATCGTAATCTCAAAATGTCTGAAGGAATTGGTATGATGAACGTAAATTCGGTCAGCAGTCTATTTGATTATCTCAGTAATCAATAGATACATTCAGGTGCGAAATCCATTCGCATTAATCTCCACATTGGTCGTACTGGTGAGATCCTATGAATATTCAAGGATTGGCAAGAATGAATAGTCGCGCGAATTCAAAACTAGTTTAGGGGAATTGATTCTCCCAACTCTAAAGAAAATATACAAAGAAACTAGAATGAAGTTACGCATAATAATGTTATTTCAGCTCCTACATGTGAAATCAGAATCTGCCCATTACAAAAGTGAAGCTGAGAAGTTTAAGAGTGAAGCAGATTTACTGAAGGAAGAGATTAAACAAATGAAAAAAGAACGCATTGAGAAGGTATCGAAATATTGAAGAGAAGTAGAAACGATAATGATGCCATTTGTTCAATTTCTCTTGATGAATACAGATAATTTATCACACCATTCTAAGGGTCCATCGATTGACGATAGGAAGGAAAATGAAACGATGATCACTAGCTCTTCCTTTTCGAAGCACAATCAGTAATCGAAGGAGTTAATTCGATGGTTTATCTATTGTTTCAGAGATCCTCTAATTCCTCCTCTTTTCGACCCTGAGAATCCATACTTCGAAATTTGTGGTAGGTCATTTATTGTGTTGCGTCTTACCGAAGATAGAGGTAAACGGCAACACAATGATAATACTTTCCAGGAATTCGGATTAATCTTCGTGGCTACAACCATCCAGAATCTGTAACCATTCAGCACTCCTTACCAGAGGTTCGTCCCATTTATCTGTTGATGATCTTTGATCTTTGGACATTATAGGACCTCGAACACTTTGATAATCTACGCAAAGAAGGGAGGGATTTCGATAAGAAAATAAAAATTGGAGATACTTCGATTAATGTGCACAAGGTGAGAGATATTTGACGTGATATTTGAATTGATTATTCTCATATATTTTTCCAGGATCTTCTGAGTGCACGCATTCCGTATTTTAAGAATCTTTTGAGTTCAAATTGGAAAGAATCCTCATCCGAAAACATCAATCTTTCTTGTGGTTCGATCATTGATAATTGATGAGACTATTTATCATACATACTTCAGAATTCGACTCGACAATAATTGAAATTCTCATCAAGTGGGCGTATAGTGGAATTTTATCGGTCAATCTGGACAATGTGCAATGGTTAATGAAAGCTGCGAAATATCTACTCATAGTATGTTCAACCGAATTACCACGGAGAGAAGTCAATTGCAAATTTGAGGATACGGTAGCTGACGAATGTTACCAATTCATGCGAACAAGAATTGAATATGATGGCGCCCTCCCTCTTCTCAGTTACTGCCGCTCAATTGATTACTATAAAACAGGAGAATCACTCATGAAATTTATAGATGTGAGTATGCAGAAATACAGCAGATTGATCACTTATTTTTAGAATAACTTCGTTCCGATCTCTTTCACTTCCGATTTCCTCGATCTTTCTTTCGAAGATCTCATGAATATTATAAAGCGAGAAACCTTGAACGTCGATAGCGATTCACAGGTGAATTCATCTCGGCAAATATGAAACCAAATGGATTTATCGAGTGAATTCGTAGGTTTTCGGTGCAGTAACCAAATGGATTGGAGAAGACGAGAACAGAAAGAGACTTATTCCGAGGTGAGATTTCGCAAGAAAAGTGATATATATATCAAATGATTTATTCAGACTACTGAAATCAGTCGGATGCCCTCGTCTTTCCTCTTCATTCTTCAATGATATTGTCAAAAAGAATAAGTGGATAATGGACATACCGGAATCCGTTAATATCATAAATGAAGCACAGGTATTTAAGATTGCAAGGGATTACAAGGGGTAGTATATAAAGAGATATGTTAAGAAAGTTGCAAGTAATTCCCTGGCCGCTCTCAAAACGTTACCAAGAATCGGAGATAACTTTCATAATCTCATTTTCGTGACTCGTCAGTTTAAAAATTCTGACTTAGCGGGATCGTCTTATAAGAGAACTGTTATAGGGAGAAATTACTATTATGACCAGAATAGAACTGATTGGAATGGTGTTGATATCTACGATCCATTGAAGAACGAATGGCATAGTAAGAAACTAAGAATGGACTTATTTATACGTGACATGACACTTCAGGGAGAGAGATTCAGCATCGAATACTGCATATGAACACTGCAGTTATTGGCCATAAAGTAAGTATCAATATTTAATTGTAAATGCTCTTTCATTAACATTTACAGATCTATTTTATCGGCCAATCTGAAGAAGGCGAAGAATACGATGATGAAGAAAGTGAAGAGTATGATGATGGAACGATGATTATCTACGATACAAAGAATAATGAGTGGAATGAGGTTTATTCCATCATATTCACTATAAGATTAAAGAACTCAGCTGCCATTACCGAGTGAAATGAATCGTGGTCTCGGAGTGACGTGTTCTATCGATGGCAAAATGTGAGAGGGGCTGTTAGGATGAAGAGGGCTACTCTTCATTTGGCGTACAATCTTGACCCAAAATCTCAATTTCAGTTACTCGTTATCAGGTGGAATGACTTGGGAGAAATGCTCTCGATCACTTACATCGTTTGATCCATCCAATCCTTCTAAGGGTATCTCATTTCTTATTTTCATGTTATGCCATAATGCGTATTTGTATTTTCGGAATATTCCTGTAACTTAAATTGTTAACTTGAGGTTGCAATGTACTGGCTAGCATGAATAGAAGTAGAGATCGTCCCTCGTTTTGCTTGATGAGCGGAAGACTTTTTGGTATGTTAACGTATTCCTTCGAATTGACAAATTACTGATACTTATAGTGATCGGGGGCTACGGCCACGTTGAATTTGATTGCAGAATGGATTGGAGTGACGGAGAGTATTATGATCCTACTACAGACAAGTAAGTCATAAATATTATGTTGTCTTGTTGATATGTTTACTCTTAGATGGACATCAATTGCTCCAATGCCGGAACTGAGAATCGAAAGTAGTGCAGTATCTGTCGGAGGAGCGATCTACATTGTTGGAGGGTACGTACCTGAATATCATTCATTCAATCCCATTTCACTCGGAAAAGTAGATCCCAATCGGAATGTGTTGAACACGGAAAAAAGTTTTCAGCTTTGTTAAATTAAATGAATATTTGATAAGAGAATTGTTTGGAAAATATTGAGCACGATATTTCCTATCCTCTCTGCCTTTGATTCGTATGAGTAGACAGTATTCGTCGAGAGAGAATTATAGTCGAAACTATCCATGTCACCCAAAAAAGTGCTCTCTCCCTTTTTAACCTTGCGTAAACTGTACTTATCTCTTTCTCTAAATTCGATGTATCAGGGTGTCCCACATATTTTTGGAATTTGCTTGCCAATAATTACTGCATGATCGACAATCATTCTGATGCAATACAATATTACGTCATCATGTTGTGCAATTGTTTACACTTAGCCGCTTCTCGATTGCATCAGTCTTTGACTAGTTTCATCAGTTATAGTCATGAACACTGCTCGAGACTACCGCTCCGTTTTGCTTCATTATTTTCTCCTGGGTCGAACGGCGACGGAATCCCACCGTAAGCTGGTCCAGACTCATGGCGAAAATGCCCCCTCCCTTCACACCTGCTTCAATTGGTTCACCCGATTCAAGCGAGGGGATTACAATCTGGAACACCAACCCCATCCTGGACGCCCTTCTTCTCGTGTTCGGGGTCGTGTTCTCAGGGAACTGAAGGCCAATCCCAAATCTAGTGTGCGCGATATTGAGAAGACCATCCATATTCCTAAGACCACAGTTGCTCGAATCCTGCATGATGCTGGGAAGACACCTAAGCTCCCCCAAGTGATTCCGCATGACCTCACGACAGCTCAGCTGAAAAAGCGGGTTGACGTTTGTCAGGGATTACTCCACCGTAGATCCAATTTCAATTGGGTCAGCCACATCGTCGCCATGGATGAGAAGTGGATCACCTACGATAATCCTGAGAGGAAACTTCAGTGGGTGGACGTCGATGAGAAACCCCAGCAGGCTCCAAAGGCGGAACTTCACGGAAAGAAGGAACTCCTCTGTTTCTTCTTCTCCGTCCTCGGTCCCATCTACTGGGAGATCCTCCCTCCCGGCATCACCATCAAGGCTGACCTCTTCACTACCCAACTGGAAGAGGTGGCGGTCAGGGTCCCTCCCAAACTCCTGAGCGAGGGCAAAATCCTCATGCTCATGGACAACGCGCGCCCTCATCATGCGAAAATCACCCAGAAGAAAATGGACGAGCTGGAGATGGAATGGCTCCCTCACCCACCTTACTCCCCTGATCTGTCCCCTTGCGACTACCACTGTTTCCGCTCCCTCTCTAACTTCTGTCGAGGAAAGAAGTTCAAGAACCGAGACGCACTTGTGAAGGAGTTCGAGGCATGGATCAACTCTAAGCCCCAGGCCTTTTGGAAGAGAGGGATCGAGACCCTGCCCGATCGATGGAGGCAGGTCGTGACTACTAAGGGAGCATACATTGATTACTGATCATTTGTTGTTGTTGAAGGAATAAACAAAAAAATAAAAATAAATAAAAATGTCACAAATATGTGGGACACCCCAATATTTGCAGTCGTTCGAAGAGGGGCGAAGATAACTTAACTTCACTACTGAAGTACTCGCCCTCGACTGATTCGTGGACGACTGTGAATGGAATGAAATTCATAAAGTACGGTATATTTCCATCGATATCTGACTTTCTTACAAAGAATTGGGAAATTCCAATTTGTAGGTTTACTCTGACGGCCGTTTCTTCTGGAGGAAAGCTGTTTGTGATTGGAAGCAGAACTTCCAACTTTGAATTCGTTGAAATGGAGTGTTACGATCCATTGGAGGATGCATGGACAGAGATGGAACCACTGAGGTGAGAATTGAAACTTATTGTATCTCTGGTTACCATTTACCGCAATCTTCACTTATTTATCTTGTTCAACGTTTAATTCAGGGAATATCAAAATGGATCGATAATATGCGCTGTTCCCGTGCCCGCTGCCTTCCCCATTCCTAACATGGAGGTATTTCATTTCCTTCTTTCAACCAAGTCAAAATTAAGCTAGATAAGTTTCGTATTCTCAAAAACCTTTTCACATTGTGAACAGATGAAATTATTCGGCAAGTGAACAGATAATGAATATAATAATTGAGAATGACTCGAATGTTCGTATGGATGGTTAGTGAGAAAAGAGAACCTCTCCATGAACTACACAAGAAGATTAGAATTAATAAATGAATAAATGATTAAAGATCAAGTAATTGTCTATACCAACACATTGAGTTGTATTGTCGTATTCGTATTATCGTCTAACTATTATACGAAGCTAATACGTACTCTCGCTGCCCTACAAAAAATTTTAACAGAAAAAAATCCTCGAAATTTGGGATCACACTTTTTTCTCTTGCACAGGAACATGAGCATTCTCGAGATAGTTTGCAACCAATGAAGAGGGAGAAGAAATTAATTTAGGAAGCGTGTGGAAAAAATATTCCTGGTTGAAATATTCACAACGACAGTAATGATTAAAATGGATGGTAAAAATGGCAAATCATTACAATGAAGATTCGAAACTGAAGAATGGTATTGATTGAATCTCTCGAAAAAGAAAAGGTATGAAGAACAGCGGAACTTCTTTGCAATTTGAATATTGTATACACTGGAGAGATCTTTGATCATAGCGGTATACAAAACACTCTAATCTTTTTTTTACAAAATGAAGTGAAATTATTCTATGCGTATCTTTTTTTCCGGTTTTTTCACTACTGAATCTCAATGGGCTCTGTTTGTCTGAATAGAATTCTTAATAATGCCCATTCTCAGTTCACTTTTTAAATATTGTCTTATCTCTCGCTATCTTAAACAACATCAAAAAAGGAAGAAGCGAACAGTGACAGTCTAATAGAATATTTAGTATTCATCAGAATGAGATATCGATTTGTTCTCTCTCGTTCTAATATGCCCCCACTCTCTTCTGTCTCTCAGTATCTCTCTCTCATCCGTACCATCCTTACCCCTTGGTACCAATTTATTCCCCTCTCCTCAAGATACAATTAAAAGAATATTTATTATTAATTAAAGTATAAATACAATCAAATTTGGAAATGAGACAGTATGGGAGTAGTTTGAGTAGTAATTGAGATGAAATCAATTCTTTTTGGGTCTTCCTCTTCCTTTCTTCACAGTTGACACATCTCCATTAGTTTCATTCTTTGATGGTCTTCCTCTCTTTTTCACTCCATTATCATTCACTGTCTTCTCCTTCTTCTCCGCCTTAGGCTGAAAAGAATTTTTATTTGTAGATATTAACAAATGAATGAGATATACCTTTCCAACATTCTTCTTCTTAGTGGGTCTTCCTCTTGGTTTACCAGAAGGAGCTTTCTTTGCCTTTGGAGTAGATGAAGTTCCCTTAGAAGGACGACCTCTTCCTCTCTTCATTGGAGTAACAGAGGATGTAGCAATCTAAAGGAAGAGAATGGAATGGAAGACTCCTCTCTCTCAATAATCTCACTTGCACATCAGAAGTATCACTCTCTACTGGATCGTACATATTGATTGAAGTAGAAGAAGAAAGGACCTCAATTGAAGATATATGGGAGGTATTCAAACGTGAAACACAATAGAGATAACAGACAAATAGTAGAAAAGAGAGAGAGAGAACATCTCTTTCTCTCTCTCTCGAATGAAGGGAAGAGAATGCGTCCATGCTCTCCCTTCCCTTCTTTTCCCTTCCCTCTCTCCTTCCCCCTTATTATCCCTCACATCTGCCCCTCTCTCTCTCTTTCTATATTCGTCTCTTCTCTACTCAATACTCTCTTCCACCTCTCAGCATACTACATCCAACATACACGCTAGATATTTATTCATACATGCATATCAATAAGAATCTTGTTTATACAAGAAAAATATATGTCATTTATCATCATGAAATCTTGAGAAGTCCGGAAGATGTCACATAGTCGAGATAGTTCGAATTGCATAAACAATAAGAGCAATGATGAATATCAAAACCATTGATGACTCGACGAATCTAATAGAACACTTATGAATACAAGTAGAGAATGAAATGAACTGACGACATAGTGGCAGCCTCACAACATTCCCAATCACAACATCTTTGATTCGATGGACAATTCCACGATAGTTTAGTGAGACTGAAAAGAAGAAGGATTGAGAGATTTAATGGATGAGAACAGACTGGTGTACCTCTCATTGAACTGTGTGGAGAAATGGAGAGTTTTCAGTTGACTAAGGTCAGAGAAACCACGCAGACAACTGAAATCATCACATTGCACTTTGAATACATTGAGATTTTACGTGTCAATAAAATCCGTGATGCAGCTGTTCCCCATTGTATCATTCGAAGAACAATTTGATGATGACTGAGGAAGATATTGAAGTCCCCAGTAATATACGAGATCGGATGATACCCTAAGACACATATTGAGATGAATATAATCTCTATTCCTCTAACCACATTCCATTCGAAGGCTTCGATGAAATCAAAGAAAGTCGAGAGCCAGACGGAATTGTCCAATTTAACTGATACAAAAAAAATCATGAAAAACAACGAAGATAATTCACAGTATAAATACTTCATAATGGAAGGTATTGTTGTCAGATTGAGTATAGAATGTCTGATTAGAATGGATAAAGATGGCTTCTATAATTTCCTTCTCTGAGATTGTTGGACGAATACTTCGATGGAATGAACTGTGGCCTCCTCCTCTATAATGGAAAGAGATGAGAAGGAATTGGATGATATGAGACCTGTAGTGACCAACTGTGTATCCACCATAGTAATGAGTTGATGAGGAATGAAATGAAGAATGAGAATGACTTGAACCACGACCACCACCTTCAACAAGGATGAGTTCATTGGAGATGGAAAAATATGGAACTTACTATGTTTAGATGAAGCTATATTAATTAGGACAATAAGTAATTGGCATGACACTAAAAGTGACCATTGCAAGGTCATTGATCGCCTCTCAAAGTGAAGTGAACGCTTGTGAGATAGCGGGTTCTATCTTATCTTTCTTTCACCATCTCTCACCAATTCAAACTCCATTCACTTCAATCTGGTCCCTGTATGGTAGGGTTGCAAGTTCGAGACCGAGATCGGGAGTCTCGCACTTGCGAGACTCTCGCACTGACCTCTTCCCTTGCCTCCCCGACGAGAGATCATGGGGCTGGGAGAGAGTGCAGACAGAGCAGAGGGTTGTGCTCTCTCGTTTCCCCACGCTCTCTCGCCGTCTCCTATGGGAAGGGACTGCGGGAGTCCCGCATCCTTGCGAGACTCTCGCGCTGGTGCGAGACTCTCGATCTCGAACTTGCAACCCTACTGTCTAGCCCGAATGGCGAAAGAGTGAAGAGAATAAAGAGACCGCGGTTCATATTTCGTGTGTTACTTTATAGTTCAGACCTCTCAGACAGTGTTTCTGCCATTTGGAAGATAATTCAAGCGTTTTGTTCTGATAAAGGACCTGTGACTGACATATCAACCATTCCCTCTTTCCAGAAAGGTCTACGGTGTGGAGTCTCGCAAGAGACGCAACCTCTACGGCGAGTATGACGAGAGGTGCCAAGCAACCCCCCCCCCACCGATTCGATCTACATCGCCGGACTTTTCTTGAACAATCTCGCCATATTCCTTGTACATTTGTAAAGTAACGGAAATGAATGAATGAATGAAAATACATTGCTAAAGATAATCTGCGTGTCCACACGAAGAATGAATCTTAGTTTTTCCAAGAAGATATACGTCGAATGTAATAGAACGAGTCCGATTAATCTCATCGTGACACAATCACTCGTATTTCCAGTGTTCTCCACTTTTCTCGTCATTTTCACTTCAATTTGAACTTCATTTATTTCTCTTGAGGATTGTTCAATAGTGCACGTCTCCTTTCATTCTTACTTCTTTCAAGATTTCATTTCGAGTCCAATTTCTTCTTCCTCCTTCAATTTCATCTTCATTTCATCGTATCTATCTTCTTCCTTCGTTAGCTTCATTTCTTTTGTATATCGTGTGAGATTCTCTTCAGTGCTCGTTCTAAGCTCGTATCTCGTCACAAGACATCTCTCTTCAACACCTTCAATATCCAATTTCATTTCATGACAACGAAATATGTTTTCAATTTCGGAAGCAATGCAACGTTCACTTTGACATTCGTTGAATCAAAAGTATGTAGATAATATCCGAAAAAAACATAAATAATCTAGGGATTCTTAATCTCTGATTCATCGTTTTATCCACTTCTATGGCTCATTTATGTAGTGGAAATAGTTGCACTATTGATCCTTGCCGTATTTATCATTCCACTCATCAAAAGTTTCTCAAAGGTTTGACGATTTATTTCGAAGAAGATTAACAATTGTTGATGACTATTTCAGACATGTCTTCTTCACTCAAATCTCAAGATTTTATTTCTTTATTTCTTGTATCATGAAGTTGTTTACACTTGTCTAAGAGTTGTCACTTTCATCTATCAGAATCGATGGCTTCCCATAACAGGTATTCTCTCTGATCTCTGATCTCAGTTCTCCCTTCTCTATTCATCATCTTCCTTCTTCCAGGTATTTGGTATAATGATCTTCCCTTCCTCATTGCACATCTCATTCGATTGTATCATGTATACGTCGTCTATTGCACTATTTCTATTTTCGTGATCGAACGACTTGCGGCGACTGTTTTATTGAAGGATTATGATGTGAGATTCCCTTTCCTCTTCATGAAGTATCAAACATCTCAGAGCAAGAGATACTCAGTCGTCTCAATAGGATTGATTCTCTACTCAACTGTAGTCTCATTGACAATGCCATATGTCTCAGGTGAAAAGAGAGAGAGATCAAGATCAATAATTTCCATGATTTAGGGCACATGACTTCGATGGGTAACATAATAGGTCTTGGATTCCTTTCACTAGAAGTAATAGTCTCTGTGAGTGTGAGTGAACGAGAAAAAAAGGGACTATATATTCACTTAGTTCTATTCAAGATCTTTCTCACAACTTGGATCTTCAATAAGAGATTACTTATTCGATATTCAACAAGAGACACGAAGATGTTCAGGTGTGGAAATAACACAATATCGAAATAAGTAATTTCCCTATTCAGGACTAGATTCGTGAATTACACCCTTGGGAAGAAATATCAGATAAAGGAAAATCTACGTGCTTTCAGAGTGAGAAATGATATTTGAGATAAATGAATAACTGATATTCAGTTTATTCTCTTCGTTCTTCTTACTGGATGTTTCTTCTCTATAATCTGCCTTCCCGTAGCAACAATCTCAGCTCAATCAAATCCATTCACTCAAGTATTCCTAAGAGCGATCGTCGATCTATTCACTACTGTGTTAGAGACTTTCCCTTTTCCACATATTATAAATGAATTGGAACATTTCAGTTCCTTCATATTTTCATCTCTCGCGGGTCTCTATGCACATGATGAATGGAGATCAAAGTTCATTGAACTTCAGGAGATGAAGAATGATCATCCGAAGTTCATTCTTCATCTCCTTCGATCAAGAATGAAATTGCAGAAGGAGAAGTATATTTCAGCCATCTTAAATCAGCATGGGAGTAAATCTGGGAGCTATCAATGGGAGCTATCAATCGTCATTGTTTAACACTTCCACAAATTTATAAAACATAAAAACCTTGTTCGTCAATCAAAATTTTAAAGATAATATACAGTATATATTATATACTTAATTGATGTGATTTGAGTTTCAATTCTAGTCGTGTTCTCTTTGATTTCAAAACCTTTTTCATAAATCTCCTGCTCTTGGAATATTTCATCAAAAAAGGATTAAGAATGATTAGCCCATTTACATGTAATTTAGATATTTCAATCCTTCTCACCTCCTCTCTGCCCTCTTCTCCCCTCATTTCCTCCCTCCTCCCTTCATTCACCATCTATTTTCTTGTCTTGAGTGGCTCTCTCCTCTTCGTCTCCTCTTCTAAATGTTATTAGTTATTGCACCAGGTGAGATACCGTACCCTACCCGTTACGGTATCACCACGGCTTCCATATCAAACTGTCATATTCTTGATCGTGAATAATACACTAGAGTGTCTCCATCCATCGTCCATTGCTCCATCTACCGTAATCTCCATCAATATCTTTTTTTCAGCTGTATTCATCGCTTTCTCAATCGGAATTTCATTCATTTTCTTCTGTGGGAAGGTTTATCCCCTCTCTCCCTTCCCTTTTTGATGTCTTTCATTTAGAATGACAGAGATCGAGTAAAAAGGAAGAATGATCTAGCTTTGAGTGTGAAAGAAGAAGCTGAGAAGAAGGCAAAAGATCAACAACAGGAAGAAAGGTAATGAGAAATAGAAGAAGGAAGAGATAAAGGATGATTATAGTTCGAGTGGTGGAGATAGTAAGAAGAAAGAAACGAAGAATGAGAAGAGTGAAAAGGAAACTTCGAGTAAAAGAAAGAATAGAAATAAAGCGAAGACTAAACCATCGACACGTAATGAAGAATCCTTAGAATGTAATAATGATATTATATTCAGCTAAAGTGGAAACTCCATCTAAACCATCTCAACCTAAGGATCCAAAAAGCGAAAGATCGAAGAAATCGAAGAATAATCAACCAAAAATTCCAGATGACTCGGTGAGATTATTGTTGAAGGAGGAATGATCTTTGATCTTTTCAGAACGCGAAAGATCTCGATAATCCTGGTCATACATCGAAAGAGAAGACAAGTGAGAATGAAAGGGAGATAAATTAATGATCTTTGATCTCTTCAGAGGATTCGTCCGTTCGTCGTAGAAAATTGAAATCGATTGATGATAAAAATAAGGTAAACAAAGGGAATCAACGAATAAACTTGAATGTTATTAAAGGATAAGCCTAAAATTGACGTTGATGCTACTCAACGAAGTGTAAGATCGGATAGGTGAGAAAAAGGAGAAGGAATTAATGAAGAGACGATGGAATAATTAAGGTCGAGCAAGAATAAGTCAAAGTCGAAGTCAATTGATGGAAAAAAGAAAGATAATTCTATTCGATCGAAGTCACAAGGTGGAACTCCAACTCCGAAGACTGCCAAGTAAAAATAAATGAGGGGGGGGTGTGAATATCGAAATGAATATTATAGGAGTGGAAGCAACGAATGGGCAAGATCTTCCATGAAATCGAAGAAATCAGTTAGAAAAGAGAAAGCAAAGAGGTTGATTGGAAAATGAATCGATCAGATGAATGAATGGAAAAAATTACAGTATCTTCGATGAAAGCCCTAAAGTCATGAAAAGTGTAACGGAGAAGGATAAAGCACAGAAGAGAAAGAATAGAAAGAAATCGAAGTCTAGTACATCGGTAGGACAGAATCGAAGGAAATAAAATATAAATAATATTTTAAGAAACGAGATGTAATTAGTGAGAAGAACGTAATGGATAATAAGAAGGAAGGAAGAAGTGTGAAGGAAGGAAAGTGCATGAGAAGTAAGAATGAAGAGGAAACATCCAAGGTCTGGAAAAGAAATGAGAAAAGATATGAAGATAAATGTTAAGGCAAATATGAGTAAGAAAGAAGATGGAGTGAAGAAGTTAATTGAGGAGAAGAGTGAAAGAGTAGAATATGGAAAGCAAGATAAGAAGAATATTGTGAAGAAGATGAATGAAGATAGATTGAATGAATCTGATGTGAATAGTAACAGAGTCAGATGATCATTTTGGAGAGTGAAGATCATTGAATTATTTCAGTCATCTGGAAGAGAGAAAAGTAGAAAATTGACGGAAAGTGGTGAAAAGAAAGCTGAGAAATCAAAGAAAAGTCGAGAGAAGAAAGATTCATCTGTGAAAATTAAGTCTCATATTCCAGTAAAGGGAAAGACAAAAGATGTTGTGAGTGCATGAAATGATTGAAAGAAATGAAAATAAAATTGCAGTTCACTGATGAAACGAAAATGAGTGAGAAGACAGAGGATAAGAAGTCTGATAAAGACAAGAAATCAGATCGTCTCAATAAGACGGAGAAATCAGGGAGAAGTAGAGAAAAGAAGACTTCATCTGTTACAATGAAGCCAAAAGTAGCAGATATTGTGAGTTACAATGAAGCGAAGAGAAAAGAAGTGTAAAATGAGTTTATTGTTGCAGTTCACAAACGAAACGAAGATGACTGAGAAGACTGACGACAAAAAATCAGACAAAGACAAAAAATCAGTCAAGGACAAGGGATCGGATAAGAAAAAGTCTGATCGATTCAAGAAAACAGAGAGATCGGAGAAAAGTAGAGAGAAATTGACTTCTTCTGTGATTATGAAGGAGAAAGAACCGACGAAGGAAATTGTTAGTTGGAAAAAAGAAGATATTACTTATGTTATTATAAATTTCAGGTCACTGATCAAACAAAGATGACTGAGAAGAGTACTGAGGATAAGAAGTCTGATCGAGTCATTCATTCCGAACCATCGCATGAGAAGAGTAGTGGAAAGAAAACATCTTCGAAGAAAAAGAAGAAGAACGTAATAGATAAGGAAAAATCGAATGATATCGTGAGTGGAACAATATTTAAGATGATTTGAGTGTTAATTGCAGTTCACTGACAAAACGAAAATGAGTGAGAAGAGTACTGAGGATAAAAAGTCTGATAGGGACAAGAATTCAGCCAAAGACAAGAAATCTGATCGATATAATAAATCAGATAAAGACAAGAAATCGGACCGGGTGATTCATTCCGAACCATCGCATGATAAGACTGGAGGAAAAAAGACTTCATCAAAGAAAAAGAAGAAGTCATCGAAGACTAAATCAAAGGATATTGTAAGTCGATAAAATTTTTGAAGAAAACTTGTGAAAAAACGAATTGCAGTTCACTGAAGAAACAAAGATGACTGAGAAGAGTACTGAAGATAAGAAGTCTGGAAGAGACAAAAATTCAGCCAAGGAGAATAAATCCGAGCGGGTTATTCACACTGAACCATCACAGGAGAAAACTGGAGAAAGGAATACTTCTTCTGTGAAAAAAGTGCCCACGAAAGAGATTGTACGTCAACAAATTAGAGAGGAAAGATAAGAGTCTATTACAGTTTACTGACAAAACGAAGATGAGTGAGAAGAGTACCGAGGATAAGAAATCTGATAAAGACAAGAAATCAGCAAGGGATAAGAAATCTGATAAAGACAAAATCTCTGATAAAGATAAGAAATCAGCCAAGGACAAGAAATCGGATAAGGACAAAAAGTCTGATCGATTGAAGACCTCGACGTATGAGAAAACGAAGGATTGTGAAAAGGAGAAGGGAAAGGGATCGGAGAGAGACAAGAAGTCTGTGAAAGAATCAACGAAATCGAAGAAAGATGATAAGAAGAAAAAGAAGAAATTGAGTAAATCGGTAAGAATGAAAAATATATCGATTCATTAATACATAGAATTTGTTCAGACTCGAACAACGGGAAACAAGAGCAAAGAATCGAAGAAATCATTCCTCGATTGATGATTCTCCACTACATATTTTAAGTGTCGAGAACAATTGGATAAATCGTAGAGTTACAATCGTGTTTATACCATTTACAAATCTTTATTGCATAATCACGGAAGGCTCATTCTTTTGAATGAATCAGAGTTGTTCGTGGGCTCTTGAGTATAAATTGACTGATAAGGATGATTAGCCATCATGTTTTCGTTCTTTTCGAATGGAAGAGAAGGAAGGGGATAATTGACAGCTCTTCGACGATTCTAAAAGAGATTGTTAAATATAATAAATATGATTGTTGATTACTCGTTCTTTGTTTCTTTCTCTCAAATAGAATATGAACATGAGACCATTGGATAAACTGAAGAAGATTGAGAGAAGCGAAGGCTGAAATAATAATGATGTAGATATATGCCAAATTGGATACTCACTATTCCAAATTGTTGAGTGATAGTCTCTGTTTCCATTTCAATTCTCACTACATCACAAGGGCCAATCGATTTCGTCCGATCATCAAATCCGACCAACTTCAAATTACTGTGATGAATCGTTCCTGTAATGAAGAATTGTCTTATGAGACATCTTCTGAGAGTGACATTACCATGTCTCATAATGATGTGGTTTCCTTTACAATTGGAACTCTGCAACGACTTCATTGTTTTGCTTTTAAACAACGAAAGAAAATAACCTCATAGAGAACAATGCACGATCCTTTGAGATGAACTGCTGATATTCCTCCATCAGTTCCAATGAATCGCTCAGGGATATTTTCACATTCTTCGCTCGCAAAGTTTTCGGATTTACCATTCACTACTGCAATTTTAGATCACGAGTCATTTGAGGAAAAATATTTAAGAAGAAAGTGAAACCCACCGTCATAATTAGAAAGGGAGAAGAGAGTTACATTGAATCCATTGACAAATTGAATGACTGATATGGCTGACAATATACTGAGCAGATTCATTCTACCACATAAGATGAAAAGGAATCGACCTTGGTAGGTATTTATTGACTACAGCAGTTAAGAATGAATGAGAAATTATCACGAGCACTTCTTACTAATGAAAAAGATTAGTAACGAAAAACGGTGAGACATAATTAGGAAATACGACCTGTTCTATTTTCAGCTATTATTGATACAAAACTTTGACTTGATTAAAAATATAGCAGGAAGTGATTGAAGCACAACAAATAATCAATTTTCAGTGTGAACAGTAGGAATACATTCATGATGTTTTCAACTGAACCAGAGACAATAGTTCATATGTTATACTTGATATGATTCGAGTGTTTCCGAGTGGTGTAAGGCGCCGCCGGCCATTCGAAGGGTACCGAGTTCAATCCCCCACCGAGGCCAACCAAGCCCTCTATCCCCCATCCCCCCGGGGTCGGTAAATTGATAGTGACCTCGGTTGCGAAAGGTAACCTACCCTAGACAGCATTGGATAGCAGGGTATTGTAGTCCGTCTAATAGCTGGCCTTACCAGTGGGTCCCAACTAGCATTGTATTATATTGACTGTAAAATCGCTTGACATGGATACACCTTTACCTTTACCTTTTCATACTGGTTTCGATCTTTCTTTCATTTATTACAAATTTGAATAATTTCTCACTCGGATCAAATTATTAATTCCTTTATATATTCTGATTCTCTTCTTTCATTCGCCATTCGTCTCTCTTCTCTTTCCATCAATCGGTTCCTTTTCTCTACTCTCTTTCGAATGAAATGCCAAACCTTTTTCGGATAATTATCGATACGATCATAGGACGAAGATCGACTGCAGAGGTTTGTATTCTGATCTCCATCTGATCTTTGATCTTTGAGGGTAACTTGGAGACAACTGGACTATCTGAGATGTCTCCATCTGGACGAACACCCGATGGAGGAATCAATACTCCCACTCTCACAGTAATCATCAATCTTTTATCAATGGATAGATATCATTCAGAGTATTGAACCAGAGACAATATACGATATTCCACGAGTATTCGATATTCTCAATGGACATTGGATATCGCTCAAATTGACCGGTATATCCCTCCCTCCTTTCAGTCTAAAATGAATTACTGTAGATGCGAGACTCTGTGGATTCGGTGTCTTCTCCAATGTATACTATGGGAAATTGATCGAACCTGAAGAGATGGAGGTACGATGGGAGTACGGTATCTCTATCGATTGGATCCTTCAGGTTGCAATCAAAAAGGTTTGGCCGAAGAAGACGAAGAGGAATGACGAGGTTGACACATAATCTGACCAATCGAATCTACCGTAATCTCAGATGCTCCTTCTCGCTTCATTTCGAAAGTTGGGAGCTCGAAATGTGGCCCAATTACTGTATACGGGAAGAACAATTCATGGAGAAGGAACCAGAAATTCACTTGTGAGAGAATGATGAGTAATGAGATATGAAGAGTCTATTGTAGATATGCGAAACGTTCTATATGACATATCAAGAATCGAATCTCGATCAGCTCATTCGGTAGATGAAAGACAGATAATTCCAATGGAAGAATTTATGATTATAGGAGTGAAGGAACTCTTGATCTCGTGGAGACAAAATTGTATTCATGGCAGTTATTTAATGGATTGGATTTCCTTGCTATGGTTTATTCCCTTTCTGATTGAATGAAGAGATGTATCCATTGTAGAACAATATCATGCATCGAGATGTGAAACCAGTGAATATTCTCATTAATAGAGGAACTGGAGAATTACAGGTTGACAAAGATAAAGAGATAATAGTCCGTTCGTGATTTAGCTGGCTGACTTTGGATCGGCTAAACTCGTGAAGAATGCAAAGGAATTGAGTACTGGATATCAGGTAGATGAAGAAAGGAACAATTATCGATTGAATTATCATTGAGGTCACGAGATACTATCGACCACCCGAATTATTGTACTCGAAGGGAATGATGGTAAGAGAAGATGAAGATGGAGATCAAAGATCAAAGATTAAAGATCAATTAAGGTGTACGATTGGCGTGTTGATCTGTGGAGTGCAGGATGTGTAGTGGCAGAGATGCTATCGGGGAAGGTTCTATTTGCGAGTAGGGTGAGATGAGAAGAGATCAAAGATCAATGAAGGAATGAGATATTGCAGAACGTGAAGCATCAACGTACACGCACTCAATATGCATTGGGAATTCCGAGTTTGAAGGATGTCGAACATATGGGCGTTCCTGAAGAAGTTGTTGTCGAATCTATGGATCTCAATCTTCGATCCATTGGAGTCAAAAGAGTACGATATTCATTAATTGTATACATTTTATTGATTGATTTAGTTCCTTCGTGAGTACAATATCCCTTCGGAAGCTATTCGATTCCTATCCAAACTCTTCGTGTACAATCCAAGGTTATCTAATATCATTCCTTTTGATTGATCTTTGATCTTTCTCAGGAAGAGACCACATGGAGAGAAGGCAATGACTGATCAATTCTTCGATGAGATCTACAAGGTGAAAAGAGACTCCAAGATGATGATATGATATATTATTCTTTTTAGTCATCAACTCGAACTTCGACTGGATTATCAACTTCTCCTCTTCTCCAGAGACAAAATGGACCTGCCAAGAGACCATATGACTTCGAGGGAATGTTATCACTCAATAGAAGAACTGTGAGAATACTTCCTTAGTCCTCCTTTAATTCACTCTTCTAAGGATACACCAATCATTCCCACTCCTGCTGTCTCTTCTCCCTCCGATGCATCTTATTCTGATGGTCAAGTGGTAGATGATCTACTCCATTCTATTCCTCTCATTTACTCATTTAGTTATGTGTCTCTCCATTGGACAATTCAATCAGAAATAGTCAGGAGGAGGATCAAACTCCTATTGGAATGTGAGAATAACAGATTATGATAGATTTTATCACGATGCTCTTCAGATGATGTACTGTAGAAGAAGAGATGCATCAATATGCCTTCCCTTATCATCATTCGAAATAAAGTGATCTTCGAGAAACATATTACATATACAATGATGCAAAGAATGTTATGGTTTTCAGACTTAATATATTTTCACGGTTTTTGTGTTTGACGCAACGCGACTCCGATGCCGAAATAACGATACTGCGCTAGCTTTTCAACATAATTTACGAAGAACCGTGTCTATTGCGATCTTACTTGTCAAATTGAGACGTTTTAAAACACTAGTTCTCGATTGCAGTCGTTACTCAAAGTTACTGTATCGTCGATGCACACTATTACTCTTCATTTTGTATTTGAATGTAAACTTATTAATCTAATTTAAATCTTGCCTTGCTTAGACAGTTTTTGAAACCGTTCCGGTTACAATCACGATAAACAACCACCTCTTCTGAATCATTATTTGTCTTCACTCGATTATTTAAAGCCTTAGCATCAGTGAAAGTTTGTTGGTGTTTCGCTGACTCTTTCACATGAAAGCGTTCATGTTTATTATCAATAAAGAGAATTTCTCATCTACAGGCGCTCAGCCTCAATTACATCAGTGATGGGGAAAAACAAACAGAACAAACAACAGGTTTCATCGTACTTCCAATTCAATATAACCTCATATTTTAGTCTATTAAGAGTAACAATCACACGAATGATAGCAGTAGAAACTCTTCCGGATTTCCTCCTTCTCCTTTCGAGATTAATGCAGAAAGTGGTAGGATCGATATCCATATCTCTAATCATTATTGATATATTGAGATCCTTCTACATCGGATGAAGCAGTTGATGATACAAATCGAGAGGAGATGAACAAAGTTCGAGTTATTCTCTTTCAATCAATTATTCAATATTTGTAGTTATTTCCATGGCGATCCTCTTCACAAAAGGGAAGAACAGAGAGAGATCATGTAAGAATAATCAATTATCTTTCCTTCTATCAATATGGAAATCATATTTCTCGTTTTTCTTCAGGAGATGGAACTTCGTCTCTCTGCAGCTTCCATTATGGCATATTCCAATCCCTCCGATCTCCTTCCCATGCTCAAGAAAATTTCGGTACGTCAAATTATCACTTCACAACAATCTTGCCAGCAATCGCCCAACGTTATTCCAAAATTACCGTTTCTTTGATTAGCTTTGTAGATATAACTACAAATGGATAATTAAGATTCTTCGTGATCAAACTGATCCTCTTACTCCCATAATGCCTCCTCTTCTACTTGGAGCTCTCACTAAACTATTCGCCCAAAGAGCAGCTAATATTCCAATGTAGATCATTCATTCTCATTATTTTTATTCAATATTCTCCCATAATATGATGATATATCGTAATAATTTTGAAAAATATTTTGCAGTCTTCCGTTGACAACTCTTCCATATTCCATCCAACAACGAATTGGTCATTTCGCAAAGGCAATTCCGCAATTGAGACTGGTCATTATTTTCAACTCCGAAAAATATAATAGCATTGCATTTCTAGGTTTCACGAGCAACTCTCAATGCAGTGACGGATGATGTTGAAGCAACGACTTCTGATTGTCCATCTCTCAAGGAGGTTATTGTTCACGCCTAATCATTATGATTAATCTTACTCTGCAGTTATCAATACTCGCCAAGCTAAGAAATCGATTTCTCGATCGAGCGAAGATTAGAAAGGTGCAATTCACTTAAATCCTTCCGTTTTGAACATTTTCCTTTTTTTTAAATTTATTTTACTCACTTATTGTTCTCATCTTTGATGATGGTGAATTAAATGACAATCTAAATACGAGGGCAGATAAGTGAAGAGTATCGACAAGCGAAAATAGATCCATGGTGTGTGGGATATGAATATATCCCTCTCTCTTTCAGAACCGTCTCTTCGATTCTAATTGGTTTTCTCCGAAAGATGTCAATGGATATCAATTAAATTTAGTGATAGGAGGAAAAGTGAAGATCGGATGTGAGGATATTGATATGGACTATGTAAGTACTTCATACAAGTATTATATTTATTCAATGTGCGAATTGATTAACTTATTTTCCAGTATTTTACTCGTCATCCTGAAAATAATATGAAGAAAAGAGCGGAATTAAGATGGAGTGCTCAACTGAGCAAGAAGGGACTTCCTCTTTGGGTAAGCACTTCGAATTGTCTCACATGATGACGTATAGTTACGCTATTAGTTATTATACAAATCTCAGGTATACGAAATCATCCGTCCTCAGTTTACCTTAAAATTTAAAACGAATTACGAGCCAGGAGATCAGATTCAGATAAGAAGTGAGGGCATTTGCTGATCCATTAATTATATCTAGTAATTGTTCTCATACCTTTGAGTTGGTCTGGATACTCGTCACCTGTGCAAAGATGTATTTGTATCTAAAAATTCTCCTAAAATGACAAGACTCAATCATCATATTTTGCAATACGAGGTGAGTCTTTGATAATCGACATTTTGTATAAAATATACAATAATGAAATCATTTGCATAGATTGAAATGGGAGATCTTCCTGTCCCTGTTCTATACGATGGATCTCATGCGGGTCCTCTCGATTTAGGAATTCGATTGATTATTCCTCCCATTAGAGAAGATATTATCATCTATGATATCGATCTCAGGTATTTATCTATTTTCAGCTTGACATCGTATCACAATACTCGCATTACCCTATATGATATAATTGAAGGTGTTCTATTCCGGATAGGGCAGGAATAATGGATCGGTTAGCTGAATACGAGGTTAGAGTTCTCATCATTGCATTAAAAACAAATTTGTCCCACCCCTAACAGCTGGCCTTACCCGTGGGTCCCACCTAGCGTTTTCTTATGACTGTAAAATCGCTTGACGTGGATACACCTCTTACCTTTTTACCCTGTGAGTACGATAATAATTTTATTGTGTTGTAGGTGCGACGGGAGGTTATCGAGAAATCTACTATCTTGAACATGAAGGTGTCTTTAAAATGAATTTTTCCGATTCTCGCTGATTCATGGTGTAACCATTTTTATCTGTAATATTCTTGTCCATTACAGGATATATTTTTTTCGAATATCCTTGATTCGGATCCTTCTTCACAAGCTGAAAATAAGGTTAAATAAATTTTCCGTTTTGTTATACTGTCAACATTTCAGCTCTCGACTAATAATTCCACTTCTGCTGATAAGGAATGTAAGTGCTCTTGATTTCATTATAACAAAGATATCCTTAAATATATCCTGCATTTCTTATGATTGATTTTAATCTTAAAAGATAAATAATTGTTTCAGTAATTTCTCCACCCAAAATCCAGATTCCAAAAGGAAAATCAGCAGCGAAAACAGTGTGAGTGAATATACCATTACTAAACCATTCTATTGAAGACTAAACAATTGGAAGTGTTGTATCAAGATGATAATGAATATATTGTAGAGCGGGACGTCGTAAATAAATCTTCATCTCATCACTCGTTACAATTCTGCATTATCATTTACAAGCTTTCATTAATTTTGATGTTTGTGCTAGGAACAGTCATTATTCACATATGTGTATCTTGCGAGAGGTTTACACTCCACGAATTTTTAGAGCGGGTCATCGATAATCACGATGTTATTTTGTCATTCAGTATTTCATCTTGTATTATCACCCTACTGCTATGTGTCCATTGAACATGTATCTAGACTAAGAATGGCAAATGAAGAGTTCGCTCTTTTATTGTTTAGTTATGGATTCCGGTCGATTCTGTGAGACAACCTGATGTATGATTAAATGAAGAGTCTTTCTCTTCATTTGTCATCCCCATTCTAGACTTCTTCAACCATTTCCCGATCATCAATTCGTTTTCTCTTTAGAAAAGACTTCAGATAGGCATGATTGTTTTCCCTTGTATGAATTATGTTGTTATGTATGAATCGTTCAAACTGAAGCTCAGCAGTCTCGATCACAATACTCAGTTGCCTTTATTTGTCGAATGGTAGCTCTTGTCGGGAAAAACGAACGGGGAAAGGGGAAGAAATGACAGTTGATGTAAGATCTCAATTGGATTCTATTCCATCTGGTATATCGATATTGGTATTTGGACGGAAGAGAAAGAAGAGAGGACGACCTCCCTTACGAGTTTCCATCACTTGACGACCAGTGAATGAACCAAGTCGAGGCATACGATGATCTGAATATATTCATTACTATTGATATTATGGATGGAATACCGTATATCTCTCTCGTCTCTACCGTAGTCGGAACGAATGAGAATAGTAAGAGAAGAGCTACGAATGGAACTGCCATGGTGGGACCCAAGACTGAAATTGAGAAAGATAAAATCAGAAGGAAGAAAGGAGGGACATGTGAGAAGGGAGAAATGTAAGACTAATTGGAAAGGCACCTGATATTGAATTCCAATTTCGAAATGGCAGATGTTTTTCAAGAAATCGAAACAGATGTAAATGAAATGTCAAATCACGAGTTGATAACATGAAAAAGTTTATTTGTCTAAAAAATTTCAAGATAGTGCAAATATATACAAAGAATGGGCTTGGGAAGCCCCACTTGAGGTGATGAATATGAAACCACGCATTTGACAGTGAGAAAGGCTTATTAGTATTGAGAAGACAGTGAATGTTTTCAAATATGTAAGTGAATACTATCCGATATTTTCTGACGCCAATTTGAGATCGAAGAGAGGAAAGATCAAAGATCAGTCGTTCATTATCACGAATTTGGTGTGTAGAGAGAGAAAGGACGTCGTGATCGAATTTGAACCTGAAAGGATAAGAGAACTTCAGATGAGTCATTCATAGGGACAGAGAGAGATAATCAACTGACCTCTTTCTCATTCTTGATCTTATCGGAGAGTCGAACAGTAGTGTTACGGGAGAAACTATTGTGATCTGAAATGGATGAGGAGTCATTCAAATAATAGTTATTGATTAGATGTGCATCTCACCGAATGCATGTGGATGAAGCGGCATTCCTCTCATGGGAGGAAGATACACTGGATGGGGAAGATGATGATCTAGAAGGATAAATAATAAAGAGAGATCAAAGATCAATTCATACGATTCATCATGGGAGGTGGAGGAGGGAACATCATTGCAGGATAAGGAGGAAGATGTGGAGAGGAATAATTGAGTGAATCTCTTCCTCTGAATAGAATACAAATACAAACTGATATCCATTCAATTCTCACCTTCCAAATGGGGAAGAATATGCGGGTGGAGAAGAATTCTCTCCTGATGAACCTCGTGATGAAAGAGTACCTGAGATATCAATATCCATTGATTAATCGCTTCCTATTCATTGAAGTTACCGTATCCCACAGGCATATCCATGTATGATTTGAGACCTTTTTCGTGTCGATAAGTAGTTGAAACTGAAATGGATGGATCAGAATGAGTTGATGATACAAGTGCAATAATATTGATTGATTTGCTAACCATGTGGACTGGGCATTCCTCCATAGGGTGGTCCAGCAGGGAGAACAGTCAGAATAATATTGTATGAATTGGCAATCATTATATCTGTCACTTGATCGAGAGATCTCTCTGTTATCTGCAGATAAATTTAATTTAGATTTGATAATCATGGAATTAATCAATTAAATTATGTGAAGAACCTACATCGATTCCATTAACTTCAATAATTTCATCGTTTGGATGGAGTAGATTAGTCGATGCAGCGATTCCATGCTCGAGTAATTTACTAACGAATGTTCCCGATTGGGGGAAACCATTTCGATATGACGTATCTAGAATAGTAATATTCCACATTTCATTGTTTCATAAAATTCTAGATACATCTCAATCTTCACTCTTTATCTCATAATGAACCGCTACAATGTTTCTCCATTCCTAGAAAAAATTGAAACTCACCTTGCTTAATAAAGAATCCGAGTTTGAGATTGCTGTTGTATTTACATAATTGTACTCTCCTGAGTGTGAAAGGAAGTGTATCAGCATCGACAATAGCTGATACACGACGGAAATCAGAAGGAGTCGATATAGATGGACGTTTCTTCGCCTCTCGAAGCATCTTAACGAGATAAGCATTATTTCACTATTCATTCCTTAGTGGTAGAATACAGCGGTCTCTGTTTATCGGTCGTAAGTCAGGACAATCTCCGACCAACTTTTTTTGAATTGCTTGAGGCCTCATGAGCCTTTTGCGGTATACGGTTGATTGAGATACATAAAAGTAATGTCCATTCCAACCATAACGAGAACGTAGTTTTTTTATATACGATATGAGACCACATGTTTTTCCATCTTCCGAGAATTCGGAATAATATATGAAATGGTTCTTTCTTTTGTTAATCACCTGTGCAGTCAATCCATATCCATGTTGTTCTTCCATACTTTCTCCTCTTCTCTGAAGGAATATTCGAAGAACCGAAGGACGAGAATCAACTGCTGCTTTCAACGTCTTAAATATGCAAGGAAATTACTCGTAATTGGAAATATCGAATAAATCGCGCATGGATTGTGGTAGAAACAGAAGGAGTGGTATAAACAAAGATAAGATAACCTACATCATCACTATTTATTGGAAGATGACTTCCATCACTCATATCAGTGTATTCTATCGTAATTCCGTCTTGTAATTCAGGAGTATCGAGGGAATGGAGGGAGAATAGACGAGTTATAAAGATCTGAAAAAATTAATCATGTCGATAGATGAATATCACTGAATTAATTGACATTCATTAATAAATTTTTTATTAGCATTTGTCGTGAATCGTTAGGAAGAGAGTTGAAAAAAACTGACAAAATACAGATGAATAGATCAAGTAATTACTCACATTGAAGCACGGTTTCTCCTCTCCGGGAAAAGTCATTGTGAATCTTCGGAATTCCCCTCCCAATTTACTCTTTATGTGCAATTTCATATCCTGAAATAAATTTTATTAATAATAGGAAATCTAGATAAATGGTTTTCCATCGATCAGTATTAAAAAGTGCAATATAAACATACATCTTTCTTGTGGAAATGGCCGAGTTGTCGATATCCTCTGAGGGAACAATCAGAAGAAGTTGAAGGAGGAAGAGAAGATATAAGCGATGATGGACGAATTACTGATGGAGATGCCATCTGAGAGATGATCAGGAATGAGGAAATAACATACGAATGGAGTTCGTGACCCATTACAGATACAATGAAACAACTGTGAAAGAATGAATAGGAACGGGATTGGAAAAGAAGGTTGGCTAAGGGGGAAGATAACAATCAGTTTCGCATGTTCAGCTACTATTCCTCCTTCCTCCTTACAAATGTCATTCTCCTTCTCTGGAGGAGAAATTTTCACACCCTTTGAGCAATGGGCCGAATGATGGGAAGAGGAAAGAAGAAGAAGGAGAAAGTGACCAATGAGAAATGAATATGATTCTGAGGAGATGGAGTTGGAAAGAACTAAAGAGAGAAAGAAAGAGAAAACAGTCTTGTTCATTTGCATAGGAATGAGGGGAGGAGTATGGCAAGGGAAAGGGAATAGCTTCAATCTGAATGAAGGGCAATAAAATTAGAAGAAGTTGAATGAGAAGATGGCAGAGATCAAAGATAGACAATGTGAGGAAATGATTTGAAATCAGAAGTAGAGAGGGAAACAATGCATGAAAAATATGAACATATATGGTAATGAGATATACGGAATGAGTGACAAATAGAAGGAAGAGAAAGAATAGAAGGGCATTCATGACCTAGAGGGGGATTAACTGTACTATTTGATTGAGAGAGAGAGATACTCAATCGAAGTATCGAGAAGAATAAAAGGAAAGTGAGAGTATCTCGATCACAGATGGAAGACATCTGGAGAGAGAAAGAAAAGTGTAAGAAAAGCATGGGAAATGAGAGGAAGAACGGATATAAAAAGGGACGGAGAGAAGGAAATAAATGGCATGGTAGAGGAAGAGATGGAAAGGACGCATAGTGACCAAGATGGGAGAGGTCATGAGGAAGAGAGAGTATGGAGAAAGAGGAGAGTGGAGAGAGGGAGGGGATGGGGCAGGGAAGGAGAGTTCTATGTGTGAGGGAGATACTCAGGTACAGGGGGGGGGGACAGTAAGTATGTTTAGTTTAATTGGTCTTATTTTGAGAGATTGTGAGGACTTAAAGGATATATAGACATGCATCGATAGTCACCGAAACAAAATAATTGAGAATTCCGTCTACGGTCAATAGGCTATAATTTGTCTTCATTGGAGATCCGGAAAGGAGAATGAATTATAGCCCGATGCGGATTGAGACCACAATGGAAATTGAGACAAGCTCGAGTCGAATGAGGGAATATAAGAGAGAAAGGTGACCTTTAATCTGCTCGAAATGAGAAAACCAATTGAACCGATTGAATGAAATGGTAGGAGTGCACCTTCCAATTACACGGAAATGGCTCGTCTAACGGGAACAAGCAGTTTCTATCGAATTAGTGATTCAATGCGGAACTAGAGAGTGAATAGTGATGATTCTGGAGGTAGGAAAAAATCTAACGAAGGCCATCGTGGAGAATGTATTCATTCTGTTCTGGGCACATGGATGTCGCTCGCACATAGATTTAAAAAAAAGAACAGCTTAAAATATAGTTTTGAATCGATTGCATAAATGAGAGGAGGAAAGCATAATATGAGGGTATAGAGGAAGATCAATTGAAAAACATAGACAAATAGCTAATAATAAAAATAGTCAGTCCCGATCATGATGTCAGGAGTGATGAGATCTCTCATGAGAATTTTTTACTTACGGTTACGGTACTTCGTGCAAAGTCTTGAGCGGAAGCCCTGATATTGACCGATTATCTTTTTTTTAACAAAAACTGTAAATAATTTATCTATCATATTTTCCCTATTTTTTTCTTAAAGTAATTCTGTCAACGAATATTTTTTCTTTATTGTGATCGACTATGCGGTAAAGTTTTTGGAATGAAAATATAAGAAGGGAATTCGTTCAGATAGTGAACCTTAGCGAGGTCAAGAGTGGATTGCAGTACGGAATAAGAAAATCATCACCAACTTCAGTACCCATGTTATGTGAGCTCCGCGGGGAATGAGAATGTGAATTCTCCCCGGAAGATCTCGTCCGATTTTATTTTAGGCAGAACAAATTCAAACTACGGAAATGGGATACGGTAGTCATCCCTTGGGGTAGTAAAAGACATTACCAGATTGCGAAGATATTTAGGTATCCACAAAAGAGAGCATCACCACTAGAATACGTGCTGTAACAAATGGACCTAGACTGGTACAGTACTGAGACACGAAGAAATCAATATGCACGCGAAAATACCATAACCATCTCGAGATGAGACTGTTCAATTTAATTGATGGAGACTTTTGATCTTTGATCTCTTTCCACACCCATTTCTTCATGACTGTACCTTATTTTCTGCTGTAAATTTCCGGCCAATATGTTATGAAAAAGCAATTCATTGCGATAATGTTTTAATATGTGAAGGAAAAGATAGACCGAAAGCGGTTCTATAATCAGCTTTGATTTTTCAACAGTGTCGAATAGTGAACTATTAAAGTGTATCAAATGTGCCAGATTCTTTATCATTGATTATTTATCATTTTTTTCTTTATCAAAAGACAATTTATTAAAACATATAAGAATTTTTTGCGCGAATAATGTGAAGATATTGGACTTTAGACCTACACACCTGTGAGGAGCGAGAGGGAAGAAAAAGGAGAGATGGAGGGTGAAGAGAGCATCTGCTTAGAAATATTATTTTGTTAGCTTCACAACTAGTAATGAATCTAACACTAACATCGTAGTGATGATATCCATCCCAGTCATCCTAACCCCTTCTCAGTTCATAGGTTCAATATGCCCTGTCTGTTCTTTATTCTAGTCTTCTTTGCAATATTAATCAACCCTCCTGATAAGAGTGATCAATCGGTCTCATTGTAAGCATGTATCAGATTATAAAAGCAGAGCACAATTGATTACTCGCAGCCATTCGCCATGAATCACGCCCTCGTCGTATTATTTCTTTCATTTTATGGTGGGTCTTATACAATAATTCATGATGAAGTATTATTTTCAGGTGTAAACTCATTCACGTTTACATGCCAACAAGTGAAGAAGGTGAAGGTCCACATTATTCTTTGTTAACTTGAATTATTTCAGCTGATTCAAGATGGAACTCGTTTCCCCACTACAGATGCATGCATTTCACTCGATCAATTTGTAAGTTTAATTTCCATTTCTTACCAACACAAAGACGAATTTTAATTTCCATTTCTTACCAACACAAAGACGACTGACTAAAAAAATCTACATTTTGTTTAGATACCGACAGGTTCTGGATTCACTACAGAAATATTCTTCGACGATGGATCGGGTAAAGGAAAATGGAGGTATTCATTCACAAACTTTTCCTGTTCCTATGTTCACTGTATTGACTATCTTTTCAGTTTCGCTCAAACAGCTTCAATCGGATGCGTTTCTCAATATTCTTCAATGGGATCATGGCAAATTGTAACGGATCGATCAGATAATGGAGAAGGAATCGATTGCACTAATGAATTCACTGTATTCTTCTCGTCCATTCAGACTAATCTCGTCACTGCTAAGAATTCAGGAGTAAGACAATCATTATTCCATGATCCTGATTGTCTTTCACTGATGAATATTTTAGCTCCATCATCAAAGTTACAAAGCGTACAATATCACAGTGGTCGCTCCTCGAGGAGGAATGCTCATTGATTTCTCTTGCAAAGACACTCAAGTATATTGCAACCATTCATTCTTATCACATAAGTATTCCTGAGGAACCTCTCAATTTCTACACTGGACTTGGAAATGGAGCAGCAGAAGATATGTACTACTATGGAAGTTCATTGTTAGTTTATCCCTTCGCCCCCTTCGAAATGATTCAATCGAAGATGTGACGATCGTCTCTCAGTCTTTGCATGGGATACAGCAATAACAATCAATGTCCCTAATGATGGATACATTATGATTACCTATACTGGAACAGGAGCTTATCGTCAGTGAACTTATCCAATCCATCGGAATATTCCTCTTTAGTCTCACTCGGTTCTGTTTCATACGATTTCATTCTACTCGGATCGGGTAAATCAAATGCAATCATACAACATGGAGAAGAAGATAAATTCGTGTGGTTATCACCTTCGATGAAGTAAGAAAAAGCAAGAGAACGAGATGTGGGAAATTCTTCATTTTCAAGTGATGATCTCAAATTCCACATTGATGGATTCGCTGAATTTGATCCGAAGAATGGAAATTCGCTCGTTTTCTCTGCCCAGTGCAAGGAAAATAATTGTACTGGCTCTATTAATCCGTAAGTTTTTATTTCTATTGAGAGAGTGAATAAAAGATCTTGTTGAGTATTCCCTCTGACGAAATTCATCTTCAATTGGAGGCTGATTTCCTTGCCATTGATTATTTCACTCACGTTCCCGATGATCAATGGAAGAATTCCGATATGTTCTTCATTAGAATTGCATCTGCTCGTTAGTTTCTCGCCTTCTTACCCAAATCAGTCACATACTCGTTCAGCTCTCAACTCCACTGAGCCTCCTCCTACTATTCCACCCCCTAAACCCAATAGTGAGCTTCCATCCTTCTTTCAAATTCCATTCAGCTCCTTCTTCTCAGCCGATTATTCGTGTGGTTGTGAATTGACGAATGGAAAGGCGGAATTCGCTTCTTCTATCTAGATGGACATCATTTTCATTGTTGACGTTTCCAAAGCAATGGGAAATGACGGAATCGCTAAGGTGCAATTCACTTCAATTATTCCTCTTTAAGCTTCTCTTTTCTCCAGGCTTCATCAATGATCGATTCCATAGTTTCTTCTCTAACAATCGGAAATGTTTCTCCTCCATCCGTTCAATTCTCTCGAGTAGGAGTTGTCGCTGTCTCAGATAAGGCAGAGGTGATGACAATGAAAATCATCTCAAGGTCGGACTTCGACCCTCGTTGCGGATATTTGTGAATAGATTATCCACATTCAATTCACTCTTTTTCTCAAAGCACATTGGTCGACGAGGCTTGTGAACAAACTGATTACCAATAGCATTCGCCTTGTAGGTAATCTATGGTCTCTCAAACACTGTACAATCTCCTCTCAAATTAACTCCTTCAACCTCTGAAGAAGCGGATATTGGAATGTTCGTATGATAATCTTCATCTTACTCATCATGTTTTTTCTCAGTGGAATTGAATCATCTCTAAATCTTTTCCTTCGTTCGCATCGTTCTTCCACTCGTCAACTTATCTACGTAATTGCTGCTTCCGATTCATCGAATACCGATAGAAATCAACCTCGATCTAATCAATTTTACGATGCAACTTTCGATGTACAAAAATTCAAATATAATGGAGGAATAATCGCCGTCACTGGTCCTTTCACGTTTCATACATCCTTACAATATCTTCACTCATTCAGAAGCGGATCCTTCACAGGCAATCACTTGGTTCAATAATTTGGCCTCGTCTGGATATTTCAACCCTAAATTCAACGATAACGTCAATCTTGATCTTCAGTTGCTTTGTGATGGTGAGGATGAACATAAAATCGATTTCGAATGAATATTTCAGCCAATTGCATGTGCCCATCGGGATTGAGTGCATTCACAAGAGAAGAATCTGAGACAGAAACTGCACTTGGTTAGTTTACTCTTCCTCAGACATTCGATAATCCTTTTAGGTGGTTGTTATCACTCTCCTTCCTCAACTGATCCATATGCTCTGGCTAAGGAAGCATGTCAATCAGAAGGAGGAATTCTCACTACAATTCATGATCAGGATAAACAACTATTCTTACTTCAATGTGAGATTTCATTCTTCCACAATTAGCACAACTCTAATCAAGCGATCGAAATGTAATTATTATTGCAGTGATCTCTCTTTACGGTGCTAAGGTTAAATTCTGGATCGGTAACGAATATAATGGAAAGGAATGGGAGTGGATTGATGATGTCAGAGATGTCACAACGAATCTTACCAAGTCGTTAATTCAGAGTAATTCGACGTTCTCCAATTGGGCTTCTGATCAGCCGGATTCTTCCCAAGGAAGATGTTCAATCTCACAACAAACCGTTGGATTCAACAGTGAATGGTTGGTTATTATCATCATCTAGCCCTTCTTCCATCTTCCAATCAATCAATATTCATTTCTTGCAGGTTCTCTGAAGATTGTTCAGATGATCATTTCTATATCTGTGAGCGTCCTCCTTGTTCGGTCGATCGATTCTGCCATTAATCAATTCCATTTATTCTTTGTTAGTCTCCCTGTAGTGAGATAATAAACACGTGTAACATCAATTCCACTGAAATCTCTCTACAATAGCTACAATCTACGAATTATGAGATCTTTCCCCTACAATGTAAGATATCCAATGGATTAATCGAACCCATTCAATTTCAAGATCTTAATAGTTGCAATTATATCTTTCAATCATATTAGTTCCTTCTCGTCATCGATCACTGATAAGCTCTTATCTTCTAATCTCGTAATCGTCCACTTCTAACGGATTGATTCTTCCCTTCGTTCTCTTATTCATGAGGTCGTCACTACTCCCATTTCTTCTACTTCTTTGCGTCTCTGGTTAGAAATTAATGTTTTACTCTTTCACAATCAATTATTCTTCAGGCGTAAATGCTTTCGTATATTCATGCAATGAAGTGAAAGAGGTCAGATCTATGGCACTTTGTTAATAATAACTCTTTGCTTGCAGTCAATCTTGAAGAAGACGGTGATTTCAGCAACAAATGCGTGTGTCGCTCTGGGTGATTACGTAAGTGATTGAAATAGATAGTTCATCCTTCAAATATATTCAATTCAAGAGTGTCTGGGCTGGATTTGTACAGGATATCTTCGTCCAAGATGGAACGGGAAAGAACCAATGGAGGTTTGTTCGCTCTTCCATTCTCTTTATAGTTCAACCTATATTTTCAGTCTAATCGAGGTGCATGAAGCCGGTGGATGTGTCAATTCGACAGTTGATTCATGGAGAATAGTAACGAATAGAACGGATGGAGGAGAAGGAATTGGATGTGATGAAGAGTTTACTCTTTTATTCTCTTCCATCCAATCAACAATCGTAACTGCGAGAGATAATGGAGTAAGAAAAAGGAGGAAGAACTAATCAAATGAAATTATTGCAGCGTGCTCACTATTCCAACACTACCGGTAATATCACAGTGGTTGTCTCAAGAGGTGGAATTCTCCTTGAATTCACTTGCAATAATACACTACAAAAACTGGACTTCTACACGGGATTGGGAAATGGAGAAGAAGAGGAAATGTTCTATTTGGGAAGTGCACAGTAAGCTCAAAATAGATATTGGAAAGTGCCTTCATCCTTCACTTCAGATGTGATGATCAATTGTCATTGTGGGCATTGGACACTGCAATTACTGTTTCCATTCCTGATGATGGAGATATTCGAATGATTAACACTGGAACTGGAGGATATCGTTTGTTTCGTGTGCTTTATGGTGGTGAAATTCACTTTCAGTTTCGATGGGTTATTACGAATTCGATATGATTGTAATGGGATCAGGAAAGTCGAATAATCTAATTCAGCATGGAGAAGATGATAAGTTCCTATGGTTGGATGCTGAGTTAGTTTATTATGGTCATCAATTAGAGATGATTTCTCCACTTTGAATATTGAATGCGTCCAATTATATCGTTTGAGTGATCGAGTATCATTCGCTATCGATGGATTTTATGAAATGGATCAGAAAATTGGAAATAACATCGTTCTCACAGCAGCAACTGACTGTGAAAGAGGTCCCTGCACTACCAAATCCGTACCGTTAGTACACGCCTCCCTTCTCATCATCATCAAATCTCAATTTTAGTCTAAACTCGTCCTCTGTTCACATGACAATGGTAGCTGATCTTCTCTCCTTCGATTATTACACTAAAGTGGGCAATGCTGATTACTGGAGAGATGATGATGCATTCTTCTTCCGAATTATCTCATCTCGTTAGTTTGATATTCATCTCAATCAATACATAATTCGTCTTATTTTATTTAGCGCTGACAACTGAATCTCCAACGACGATTCCTCCTTTGAAGGGAGATAGTAAGAAATTGTAACATCCCTTCATTGAATATACCATTCTCAATCAGCCGATTATTCGTGTGGATGTGATCTCACCAACGGAATTGCTTCATTCTCAACTGATCTTTGGTTGGATGTCATATTTCTTGTCGATGTATCCAAATCAATGGGTAGTGTGAATCTCAACAAGGTTGAATCGAATACACTTTGATTCTCAAAAAAATGTAATTCCAGGCTTCAACTCTTATTCAATCCATTACCAACTCTATGAACATTCAAAATGATGGTTTTCCTTCTGATTCGAATTCGACGAGCATAAAATATTCAAGAGTTGGAATAATCGCTGTGTCTGATTCAGCTCAGGTAAAACCAAAAGAATTGCATCGGCCGGGAATCGAACCCGGGCCGCCCGCGTACTAACCTTCATAACTAACCTTCATTGATATACACACTTGTGAGAGAATAATGGGATATTCGCAGATCATAGCCGACCTTTCTTCTCCTTTCCCCAACTCGATCAATCTTAGTCCTTCTAATTCACCTGAAGCTAATATTGGAAAGTGAGTTTATAAGAGTATCGAGTTTCAACACTAATTCATCTTTTCAGCGGAATTAATACATCAATTGACATGTTTTCTCATGCATCAAATCGAACATCTCGTCAATTGATCTATATTATAACTGCATCAGATTCATCTTCCACCTCTTTCAAGATCAAATTCACCCAATCTAATGCACTACAAAATTCTCCTGGAGATTCATTCAAAAACTCAGGAGGAATCATTGCTGTAACAGGTATGATTCCATTCTCAATAATAATCATTACTCTGGTGTGCGTCCCCAACTTGGGCCCAAGTAAAAAGGGGTACCCAACTTGGGCCCAAGTACAGTATCCCCCAATTGGGAACCCAACTTGGGCCCAAGCACCGGGAGCCTGTTTACAGCCCTATGGCTATTGTGAGATGACAGACG
>LS485793.1:3630-64177 GCA_900490705.1 Pristionchus arcanus
ATAAAAATGAAGGTAGTTATGGTCATTTAAAGTTTTACGAACAAAAAATCGATAAAATCGATAATTGACAAAACCAAGTAGATGAACCTCCTCCTAACCCCTAAGGGTACCCACCAACCAACTTTCATCGAAATCGGAGACCCAAAGTTTTTCCTAGTGGAAAAGAGAGCTCTTTTTGCTACACTCTTACAGGAAATCCGTGATAAATTATATATTCCAGGCTAAGAAGGAGCTCTACAGGGTCACGTGCAATGAGTGAGTTAATGTACTGGCATTTTTTTCACTTTAGTGCCCAAAAGCCTAAATATTGGGTAGTGAGAATTGAGACTAGGACCGATCGAATGAGTGGGGAATAAAATAGTCTTCTACCTTTGAACACTAAGTAAAGAAGTGCCTTTCTCGATTTTTTGCCATTTTTTCCCTAAAGGTAATGAACAATAATGAGATCCGTATTTTAGGCAAGGCATCTGGATCGGGGAACCGATGGAAAACAAGGACAGCCACACGTTTAAGACTTATACTCTGCGCGCCGGCGATAATCTTGTATGCGAGAATTCGGAAGAGGGTGAGAAAGAAAGATGCATACGCATTCTTGGGTGTTCATATTAATTATCTTCACTGATACTTCTGCTATGAATTAACATCGCATGCGAAAATGGATTGCTTGAAGTTAAAAAAATCCTTTTCTGACAACTGGACTGCTTATATGTGCTTTTGGAAACTTACCAGCCAAAATATTTTGTGATTTATCTCACGAAAAAATAATTTATATTCTTCAGCGCCACTCGAAGACGACGACATAGATTTGGACGGAGGAAAAGAGATGAAAACGGAATTGCTGAGGAGAGACGAAGCGGTAATCTTTGATCATTGGGAGGGATGATCTTTGGGGGATTGATCTTTGATCTTTTGAGCGAATGATCTTTGATCTCTAGCATATTATCCTTGAGAATTCCTTTTGTTTGCATCAAACAGAATACAATACGAAAAGGAGAAAATACAGAAGAAAATTAACAAAAAATATTTTCAGGAAGACTTCACTTCTGCGATCGTTTTGGCCACTGTCGTTGGCGTGCTTTTTGTGAGTTTCAGTATTAATAAATTCATCGAAATATACTTTAAATTAACAAAATATAATTAAAAATTCCAGGTAATTCTCGTGATCATCATCGCGCTCGTTGTCGCCTCGTGTGTTGGACCATGGGTAATTAATTAAAATTATTTAATTAATAATAATTTAATAATTTGGTAAATATCCATTAATTGATCCGCTTGCAGACAGGCAGGCCGGCCGGCATGAAGAAGTCGGAGAAAAGCCAGGTAATATTATGAATATTTGCAAATATGAAAAATGAATATTTATTCATTAAAAAATTTGTATCGTCTACTTTCCGCTTCTTATCCCACCCTAGAAAGCATTGAACATCACGATATAGTAGACCATCTAAATACCGCAGGGTTCAACGGTGGGTTCCACCTACCGCTGTCTACGGTAGTAAAATCGATTGACGTGAATACACCTTGCACCTTTACATCTGAACATCCGTTCGGTTGCTCGCAACGCTCGCGTCTTTTTCAAAACCCCGTTTCACCCCCCCCCCCCCAACTACTCCCCCACAATTGTTTCATCGGTGCGGATAAATATTATTACTATTATTATATTTAATTTTCAGAGACCGATCCGTGCAGTGGGCGAGGAGGAAATGAGCTTCTCTGATCGCGCATCGCTCCTGTTCACGTGATGGTGATTGTTTAATATTGACACTACTTTAGAACACCAGAATGTGTTTATTTTGCCTAGTTTAAAATAGCTTAGCCGTATTCTAATGAAGCCAAGGCTGGCTTCTAAAGTGTTGCCCAAAGTATGTATAGTAATATTTATTTAAAATTAATAACACAATATCTCCAGAAATCGCTGCCCACAACGTCTCTGAAGGCTGCGCTGAGCCGTAGTAACTTCACCAATAATACTCTCAGTGGGATAAATGTAATTGTGTGCAGCTTTGTTTGTTTGACACAGATGAAAGTGAGACAATAGTGGACAATGAATTGATTTATCGCAAATGTGCTGGAACATCATACTATATCATAGTTCATGTCTTCCCGGGATAACTGGCGCTCAACTTGAGTGAAACGAAAGATGCAGACACGTTTGCCTTCTCTTTCTCTCTACCGCACGTTACCAATCGCATCAGGGACTTTCTGAAAATTTATTTTATAGAATTCGAAATTGAATTTGTAAGACGTTTACATTATTGCAACAATCACACACGAAATTTGTTCGAGTAAAGCACTCAGATTGGGCAGATTTCCAAGTAAATATTTTCTCACCAACTCTACAATCCACCTGTTACGATATCGCTCTCCTCATTTTGCACTATGTCTCGCCAACTCGACAATTCAGAGACAGCGCTCACATCGACCCGATTCTAATCACCTGTACTCAGTGATCGCGAGCATGACGACAAGTCCGTCGAAAAGCGGATGTAAACAGCAAAAATTGGGCAGAACCATCGATATTGCTGGCCACGAAACTCCTGAAAACAATATTTAAATTGCATAAATAATAAAATAATAACCCAAAATAGGCGCAAAGATGCAGAACCCGGCAGGAAAGTAGGCGGTGGTCATGGGGAAGATTGTCTGAATGTTTATTATTGAATTTCTGAATTAAAATTTGGGACACCTGCCACACAAGGCAAGTGAACAGTTGCCGCTGCAGCCGAATACTCCCCGTGCTTTTGGCATGGATTCTGGAATACATGGTGTGAGGCATTTTTGAAAATTCTTTGATACACAGTTTATATAGACATTGATACGTGATGCTTGTGCCTTCCCAAAATTATCGTAATTCTCACTTAGTGTGCTTCACTATCACCACACTGCAAGTGGTAATCGTCCCATAGACGGCGGACATGATAGTCACTAGAATGATCGCGCCTGCGAAACATTTCCATCGCGGGCCTTCGAAGGTGTTGCCGCTCTGCAATTTATTTTATCCCGGTTAGGCTGACGTCTTCAACAATTTTTTAATCCGTGACTGTTATCCATACATGGTTCACTAAGAAGATCGTCACTCTGATAATCTTCGTTCCCTAGAGGGATCTTGTGCAATCCGGTTCTGGGTATCACAGTTTTTGTGTGATTGTTATATTCTTCGTTTTTTAGTCGACTAATTGTTTTTTAGTATATCACGCTTGTCAGGAGAGAATCGAGCTGAGGGTGGGAATGGGACGAAAAACGTAAAATGAGTTAGCATCAGTTTTGGGCACCTCAAGGCATGTCCTAACGTTGCCCAAAGTCCCATTGTACAGAAATCATTTTGGGGCTCCCTACACCGGGTCGGTATCCTGGATCCCCAACTTGAACCGAGAATATCTCGATTCTGGAGCATTTCTGACTAAAATGTTCCCAAGAGTAACCCCACCTACTTTTCCGAGCTCTATCGATCTGCACCGGTTAGAAGTCATAAAAATGATTTTCAACTGAGCTACAGTAGATGAAGAATATCTCAAAAATTTAGGATTCGGCGCGGCTAATTTTTGGATATGACATGCGCAGCTTCGAGATCTATCGAATGAGTACCAAAATATAAATTAATCCTGCGGTATGGTTCATGCCATCGAAACTTTTTCAATAATTTGAAGTCATTTCATTCTCTCATTTTATTTCATTCCACCCACACCGCTCATATCGGGGGGTGTGGAGGCGAGTGAAACATATTTCATTTTCCCCTTTTCACTATAATTATTTCAGATTTCACTTGTATTTCGTTAGCCTTATAAGCCCGTTTGCGTAAGGATTGGGCAATGACTAGTGGGGTCATGTACACATATACGAAATACAAATGGAATCTGAAATTTTTTATTGAAAAGTGGTAAATGAAATATGTTTCACTCGCCTCCACACCCCCGATATGAGCGGTGTGGGTGGAATAAAATGAAATGAGGGAATGAAATGACTTCAAATGATTGAAAAAGTGTCGATGGCATGAACCATACCGCAGGATTAATTTATATTTTGCGTAAGGTACTCATTCGATAGATCTCGAAGCCGCGCATCCAAAAATTAGCAGCGCCGAATCCTAAATTTTTGAGATATTCTTCATCTACTGTAGCTCAGTTGAAAATCACTTTTATGACTTCTAACCGGTGCAGATCGATAGAGCTCGGAAAAGTAGGTGGGGTTACTCTTGGGAACATTTTAGTCAGAAATGCTCCAGAATCGAGATATTCTCGGTTAAAGTTGGGGATCCAGGATACCGACCCGGTGTAGGGAGCCCCAAAATGATTTCTGTACAATTGGACTTTGGGGAACGTTAGGACATGCCTTGAGGTGTCCAAAACTGATGCTAACTCATTTTACGTTTTTCGTCCCATTCCCAACTATTGCCATTCTAGCTCGATTCTCTCCTGACAGGCGTGATATTCCCGCGAACGTGTGAAAATAGAATAACGTGACAGAAGTCACGAGAGCACTTTTCGTTTTATTTCTTTACCCCGCAATTATTGCACCTGTTTTGGTTAAAACTTCCATATTAAGAAAATTTCCTCAAATTGCACCTACCCAATAAACGGCCACCACGTAAAGATCAGCCGTTTCAGCCGAGTGCACTATCGGGCTCGAGAGTCGTCCCTCAAATAGTTCCCTAGTGATTGCTCGAGACTCGTCATCTTGAGTAAAAAGCGCGTACGCTACGAAAAACCTGGAATTAGCATAAATTTTCTCGGTAAACAGAGTTTATGCGCACCATAGACAAAAACTGGCAATTACAGCAAGCAGCGTACCAACGAGCAGCTTGTTGAAATGCTCGCGAAGGCTGGATCTAGGTTAAGGAAATAATGATTTTGAGGGTAAAAGTATGCGGACTTGAGCACCATCACTCGGTAGATGAAATTGGCGCACAACAAAGGAAAGGATGTACCATAGTTGCCGATGTAAATGCATTGCCTGTGATGTATTTTTAATCGATAACTACAAATAAAGTAAAAATACATAAAGAGTGATTTGATCGGCCCATGTGAGCGTTGCATGAACGTGTTTGGATGAGTTTCGGCAATCTGAAACGTCGCTGATCATAAGTTGAAGTGCATGTCTTACCGGATAGGTCAAATAATGAACGACAGTAAACACAAAATCGTTGATTGCAAAGCACGTGAGAAGCATTCGATAGTTACCGATATCTCTGAAATTGACAATTTGGAAATTTTAAATAAACAAAAATAAATACTTGTTACGCCCTCTAATAATAAAGTTGACGAGTAGGAAGTTCACTGCGAGTGACGCAACTGTTGTCATTAAATATCACATTATAATTTGTAGAAGTCACTTACAAGTGAGCACATGCTGGACATTCACAAGGTAGACCTGAAATTAATTAATTAATTAAAATTGTGATTAAAAAATTTTTTAAAAGTACAAAACTCACATTCAGAATATTGTTTGTGTACACGTTTTCGTAACCGCCAAACATCAGAAGAGTGAAGAAAATGGATAGCGAAAGGGATGAATGTAGAATGCACCGTAGAACCCGCCCCCAATGGGTATGAAATCGTAAAAAAAGAAATAACAGCACAGGTGGAATGAAAAATGCAAGATCCTGTACGGGATAAATCCATGTAGTTGAGTTGGATTGGGGGAAAAATATTGGGTTCTGTAGATATTCCGTGAAATAATAATTACAGTGCATTTTTGTCGTTATTTTATTCTAAATTAAATACGAGATATGTCTTTATTTGTGCACGGAAATAGGTATTGTCGATGTCTCGGTATAATAGATTTTGCTTAATCACTCCTTAATCGGATCATAACACTCCCGGAAGAAGTTGTCGAATAATGTATCCCAATGTTTGGAACGGAAATTCAATCCATGGTCCTTGTTCGGGTATACCTGATATGCAAATATATGCAAAACAAATTCCGTACATTAATTGCATACCATGAGCCTAAATTGAATTTCGGCATTCTGGAGCGCTTCAATGAGGAGAGCGCTGTGTTGGAAATGAACGTTGTCTAAAATCACACTCTGATAGTAAATGCAAAGGATATAATAAATGATACCATCTCTCAGCCCGTGCACCAGCAACAAATTTGTGTGCGCAAACTTAGTAACATTGAGCGTGAGGTCGGTGTATGCAGATAGAGGAGTGTCTGCCATGTATCTGAAGAATACATTTATAAATATTAATAAAGGCTTTAAAAATAGAGTATTCACAGTGCTCAAAATATATCCCAAACTGCTTGCTTTTCTCGAAAGATTTATATCACCTTTCAGTGTAGGTGGCATCATATAAAGCGAAGTTGGTAACGGGAGCTCCAGCAGCGGCGCATTTGAAGAAACCATCCGGTGCAAACTAACACGATAATTAATATTTTATTAAGACATTTTATAGGGCATCATAAAGATTTCTTATGTTTTTGATTCATTTACGCAAGCAAATCTGACCTCAACCAGTGCTGTAGCCATCGTTCCTCCATACGACCATCCGTACACTCCCACTCGATTCCTGTCCAACCTTGGGTACTTGGCGAGCACAATCCTGAGCACAGGTTCGAGTATAATTTGCGAAATTCGTGAGAAAAGTTTAACCTCATGGCCTCATAAGTATCCTCCACTTCGACCGTAACCATTCTACCGTAGATTTGCGATCGATAGTTCCATCCTCGACCACCACTTCCTCTAACATCAATGTGCACAATGGCTTGTTTAAAACCTGTAGCTAATTTTTAAGTTCATTATGGAAACTGTTAGTTACTAGTTTTCTGAGAAAACGGCTCGACGTAGTCCGAGACTTGGTTGAAGCCTGGTCCACCGTACCTAAAGATTCAGGAGGATATTGATTCCGTAATCAAATCGATGAAGAGTTTAGACTCACACGAAAAATGTTACTGGGATTGAAGTTAGGTTTAAGTCTCCTTCGAAGATTTGCACAATTGCTTCTGAGAAAAATTTAATTACGTTTGAACTAGAAACAGGCGCGCACCATAACCGTTCTCTAGCACGAAAGTCTCAATTTTCCACGCAGGCTTATACGGATCTTCTTCGCTTGAATTAGCGAAAATATATTCGAATTTTCCGGTAGGATCGTGTGAAATAATCGGTTTGAAAATTGCATTATATGGTTCGCTTGGACCTGAGTTCACGATGTTGTTTGTACTTATTGTAAAATATTACCCTGGCACCAAAGTTCGATAGTGAGCTTATCTGCCTTGGAAACGTATGGGATAATTTGGAACGTGCAATTTGAATAGCTGCAAGTGATACACTGGTCGGCTTTGAGAAGACTTCTCTTCTGGAATCGATATAATTACCTAGTTCGGACATTATCAGATCAATCAGGTCCAAGTAGAGCATTACCCCTGCTGGCGAAGCGTAGACATGCATGTGCCATGGATGGGGAGCTTGCGCTAAGTAGAAACTGAAAATAAACATCTAACTAAGTATATTGCATCCGTTACGCTGATAAATCGAGGACGAGCCAATTTAAACACTATGATTTTTACACGACATCCTCAGCGTGTCGATACGCCACAACTCCTCCGATATCGTACTCGCCAGAGGGAATGAACGAAATCGATTTGAATTTCAAGGCGGGCTCAAAATTTCCGATTAAATTTTATGCTGTTTCCATGTTTCACCGTCAACGATATTTTCGCAATGTGTTGCCATGAATTATTTCCAATGGAATGAGGCAAACGGAAGAAGAACGACGAGTAGGAATGGACAATGCTGTAAAGATAAGAAGCGGTTTTAAATGTCCTGAAAATTTCTCACTTTGAATAGTCTCCCATCTCAGCCCATTGACCATGCTTGTATTTGTGTTCGTATATCTGAAAAATCATTGTGAGCTTTCGAACTAGACTATCAATTACATTCTGAATTCATAAGATGAGAGAATATCATACAAGTGAGCAAGCTCCTTTTTCGTAGTCACATAACGTCAGAGATGTTTCGTTCTGCCATCTGTTAGCCCACGTCGTGAGCAGGCGTTCCTTCCCGTGAATAGTCACCCAAGAGACGCCGAAGAGATAGTGAAACGATCTGAGACGAACGAAATTAAAATGTAAAATGGGATATGGAAATTACTTGTGATCTTTCAAGTGAACATCCATCCTGATCGACTTGTTCATCTTCACACTCCAGATTGATACGGAGAACTCAGCAATTCTTTTGTCTCCTGATATTAGAGAAAAGATCCAATAATATCGATAAATCTTCTCGAGAATTCCGTCTTACCAGTTTTGGGGTACTCCATGTTGTAATTGTAGTTGTACTTTTCATCTCTAGCGTAGGAGGTCATCAGAATCTATTGATTTTAATTTTCCTTATTACCATTGAAGTTATACAAAATAAATCGAAATTGTTTGTGCATAGTTTTAATTCGGAAACCTTTTCGGACGAGTTTACAGCTCTGGAAGCATATGCAAGGTACTTGCCACTAGGCGAGAACCACATCGCGCCATCACGAATCTGTTGATGGGATCGATTAAATTTTGACAGAGATGGATGACATGAGAGATTTCAACAAATATGTCACGTACACTTCCCCTGCCGAATATCTCCTCATTATAAACCCAATCGAAGGTTCCATGAATCAACCCATCCTTCTCGCGATTTGAGATCTGAAAGGAATTTCTGCTGATCAAACTTGCACATTCATTTCCCATCTAATTTTATACGACGACACTCTTTTTCTCACCTTGATTGGAGGTTGCTCCGGAGAAGGAGCATAATAGACATTATCATCGAGAACGAATGAGTATGCGGCCCCGTCTGGTGCCGATTTGAATGCGAGCAACTAAATAGGAGAAAGTTTCGTGATTCCGTTAATAAAAGCGTGAAGCGGGAGCTTTAAATGTCTCACTTCATCGCTTCCATTTATACCCACGGGATAATGGGCGTGTCTGGAATGATCGTTCGGTAAAGAAAAAACGAAATACTCACTTCGCATTATCGTGAATAATGGCTTTGAACAGGACTCTGTCCGGATTTCTTTTACTCTGAAAATAAAGAGTTCAACGAATCGAAATGTAATCACAAACTGAGAGTAATTCAATAAATTCTGTCTCGTATTCGGTAGTTCCGTTTTCAGAATTGGTGAATGAAACATCTCTGAAACGTTGTTTTCTTCACTTCTGATTTAATAGATATTATTGAAAACCTAGAGATTCTGCGATGGGATGAACCATCATTTGTTCCCCGGTAAGTGAAGTACGGGTTGTCGAAGTCTAAAATCAATCAAGATTGTTGACGTTAAACGATAAGAATGAAGTCGACCTGGATGGTGCAAGGCGTTAACCTGTGTACCGATAGTAGCAGCTAGAAGTATAGCTGCAAGAGCTATCATAGTGGAAGAAACTAATCGATCGACGCCTCGCGAGAGGGAAGAGTTACGCCAATGTATCTTTCAATTTGTTCGGCTACGCTTATAAGAATTGAATGAATCATATGGATGAGTGAGATTTCTTATTAATTATTTTTGGAGGGGGGGGGGAATCTGCCGAATCATTTCCTCTGCCGCCTTACATAAAATTAGTGATGATTCAACAGCTGAAAAGGAAAGCCGCTATTAAATGGAATTTTGTTTCTTATAATTTTTGTCTTTGTATTTATAGAGTAATAAGGTTGACAAAATGAATCTTTCCTTTGGATCTGAATTAGGGTTGACCGTTCGAATAGTCGAAACGCCATTCGAAATGGAGCAGAATGACTCTCGTTGCGCAATCTACGTGACTTTCGTTCCGAAACGGATTCGAAACGGCCGTTGTTAGAGTCTCATTGCGCAATCTATGCAAATTGCCCTTAGTGTTCCGATTCCTTGCGCATTCTGGGGTTGAAACATATCCCAATTTGAGTGATAAATAACAATTTTAACCAGAAAATCATAGAATAACTTCCAAACGATCATTTTTAATAAAATCATCCTTTTTACGTCTAACGTTTGAGTTTTATTAATGACTAGTTTTCATAGTACGAGGCTCGTGACTAAGTTTTGTATTTTGCAATGAGGAGAACAAGAAGCTTCTTTATGGGCCTGATGGGGCAGATTTGCTGATTAGCTTTAAGAAAAGGTGGTTACGACCGAACTGGGAATTTTTTGCTGTCCGCCATTTGTGGCTTCGGTTGAGGTAAACCTGCGCGAAATATCGAAATATTATAGAGGGTGATAATTTCTAAAGTAGGCGATCTTACTGTCCATCTGAAACACAATTGATCCTTAGTGTGATTCAGTGAAACTCCGAATCATTTTGCGCTGCGCCGATCCCTTCGCGAATGGATCCGAACAATGAAATCGATTCGAAATCGTTCCGAAACGGCGAGAGACGAGTCTCATTGCGCAATGAGAGTCTTTTTCATACCGGGGATTGCGCAATCTATGCAAATCGCTTCCTCGATTCGAAACTTTCGTTTTTCGTGTTCGTTTCGTCAACCCTAATCTGAATCATTCGCCACCGAATCACGCGGTTAAATGATTTGAACTGAATGCAATGAAAAGGTTCCTGAGTTGTTGTATAAAAAAAAGAATTATTACTTTTTAGATTTAAAATTATTCAATGGTGTAATTGCATAACAATTTCTGTACAATGGGAAATCGCCAGAAAAATTATTACCATTATTCAATGGTGTAATTGCATAACAATTTCTGTACAATGGGAAATCGCCAAAAAAACTGACTTTACTAACAATGCAAGGCACGTGCTGATCTCTACCGATTTCCTTGTAGCTGATTGTACCGAAGAATACTATTCCGAGGATGAGCAATACACGCTTGAAGTCGGCATAGCCGTACACGAAGGAGAAGTGTGAATTCGGTTTCTGGGGCCGCCATTCGAGTAAGGTGTGGCTCAATGAAGACCAGTAATTCGCTCTTACTCGGACAGCACAATAGTGGAAAGTTGCAAGAAGTCTCTCGATGTTTTTTTCCGTTATTGATGCTGTAGTTCATTTATCGTTCCGTTTTTTTATAAACAAATTATGTTGGTTCACGACGTGTTCACGTAGTAGTCAAAATGTTCACGTAGTAGTCAAAATCCGGAATTATATTTCAGCATTATACTGCCAGTCAAGCGTCCTTCTTTCCCGTTGAAACAGTTGCCTTCTCCCGTTGTCCTTGCAAACTGCTCCCCTTCCCTCCGCAACTTTTTTTTGTCAGTCGAGTGCAGTGAGAGATAGGAGAGTGCAGAGATGGAAAGAAATGGAGAAAGAGAAGGAAATGGGGTGGACACGTTGCAATCTTTTCAGTATTTTCCGCTGTGAATGTACGATCGAATCAAATCGATTTTTCCTTTACCTTGTGCTATTTTCTGTTTCTATCTAGCATTGCCAACAATTCTACCATCTTTCAGTTGTCTACATCAACTCATCGTGTTGTCCTTCTTATTCAATTTGCCCAACAAAGTAAGATTTCCCTTTTCCATCTAATTTGATTGAAATTTTTCAGTGAAATCGTCTCTTTTTCTAAATTATATTCACCGTTCTGGATTACTTTCAGGCGTCTGCAACCGAAGTAAGTTGGGCTACATTAGAATTTTTGGTTGGCGTTGACTGCTCCGTAAATAATCAAAGCTTGCCATTATTATTTTTTGTATAAGCGTGAAGTGAAATGACTCTTTGATTCTCGACCAAATCACAAAAACGATACTTCAGGTACATATTCACATGTCTTGTCGCCAATATCTGCGTACCGACTACTAGAGAAAGTGGAGAAAATAGTATTCGACTTGGATAATTTGAGCGATTATGGACTATAAGGCACACATAGTCATTAAAAGAAGAACTAATGATCGCGTTATAATATTGTAGTGTTATTGTATAATATTTATCACCTGTTGATAAATTGTGATTATGCAATATAGCACATGTAGATGTGTAAATAAAAACATCAATTCAGAGATCCGGAGATCGGTAGCGAAAAATCCAGAAATGTATGTAAATTTTTGTCAATTCAATAGTCAGATCAGATCGCATGTTCCGTTCCATCCTCCCATTTCTTGTGCCAGACGACTATAGCGAGAGATTGGAGAGGGCAGATATGGAAAGAAAAAGATACGAGAGGAGTCGAAGGGTTGACAGTGGCTGATAGACAGTTAGTTATCCGTTTCATTCAGATTAATAGAAATGATATGATTTAACAAGCTGTAATTAGGACTTAACACTGAAGATATTTTCGATTGGTTCCGGCGTGTAGTATCACATTTTTAAAATGATACGATGGTAATTGCATTCCTACTAAAATATTCCGTGCGGCAATCGCGTTAGCTCCGCCCCTTTTCACTTCGTTTTTCGCGATTTCCGCCTATTTTCACTTGTTTTTCTTAGTTTTTAATGATAAAACGGGATTTCTGGTATGGTTTTACGCTCGTCAAGCATCAATTATATATTTAATGCTTAGTTTTAAGCGCGGTCATAGTTTAATAGCAATTTCGTTACGCGCGGAACAATAAACAACTGCGCGTCAAAATGTGATAAACCTCAACACATCAATCGAGACGGAGACTTGATAATGGGAAATTGTCCAATTGGCTTGTAGATATATGTTTGATGATAAATCATGAAAACGTACGATTTTGATTATATTTACACTGTTCATTATTTATCTCTCTTCACACAGTCCTGTGATGAGTAAAGAGACGGATTCTTCACTCTGAGAGCCCCCCTCTCTCTCCTCATCTTTGCTTTTGCCAGTTTACAACAGCGAGAGAGGAGAAAGTGCGAATGTGTAAAGAAATTGTGGATGAGAGAGGAATAGTGAAGGGAGAGTGCAGAGATGGAAAGAAAAGGAGGAAGTGAAGAGAGGACACGTTGCGCTCATTTTATTATATTTTCCTTTGTGAACTTGAATTTTATCTGTTCTATTTCTGATTTAGATTGAATTCGATTCAATTTTTAATATTTTCAGTTGTCTACCTCAACTCGACTAGCCTCATTCAATTTCTCTAAAAACGTAAGACTTCTTACAATTTTCATCTAATTTGTCATTTTATAGTGAAATTGTCCATTTTCTTGAATTATATTCTCCAGTCTTGACTATTTCCAGGCGTCCGCAACCGAAGTAAGCTGATATTTATTTGAATTTCTGTTAATTATCAAAGCACTTCATTGTTCATGAACAAGTGTGCCGAGTTTTCTTTCTACCTATTCACGTCTTAATCGTTCTTTATAATGATACTTGTTTAGAGTCGTTCTTCTACAGTGGCACGCCGACAATATCTCCGGACCGATTGCTTGATAAGGCTGAGGAATAAAAATAATATCTGGGAAAAAACACCGGAATCAGACGATAATGGAATACAAGAAGCATCAACTCATGAAATGACAATCAGCATTCAAATAGTGTTCTGTTATTGTAGTATTATTCTGTACTATTTGTCACGTGTTGATAAAATATGATTTTTCAATGTATATCACATGCCGAAAAACCTAGGAATATTTGTAAAGTAATTGTGTTTTTTGTAAATTATAGTACTTCATTTCTCAGATCAGTATTTAATCTTCTCTTCCCTAATTTCTTGTGTCAACCGACCATAGCGAGAGACGGGAGAGTGCAGAGATGGAGAGGAAAAGAGAGGGGAGAGGAGAGATGAAGGGTGGACACGTCACATTCTCTCGATTACTTTTTTTTTCTTCTGTGCCAGTTTCCCTTGCTCCCTTGTTTCATTATATCTGGCTCAAATGTGATCCAATGTAAATTTTAACTGCCTTTCAGTTGCCTACATCAACTCGGCCCATCGCATATTCGTTTTCCTTCATGCAAAATTATATTTCGTCAAAGAAGTGGATTAATTCGTACCGGAGTAAGTCAAAAATGTTGATCTTTATGAACGTATTTTGAAACTAATTTAATTTCAGAAAGGTGGCAATGCCCTATAATGATCTTATTGACCCATCCTGAACTATTTTCAAGCAAATGCGACCGAAGTAAGTAGGTTTACTTTGAACCTTGAACCTTGAAATATCTATATTAAAATATAATGTCGTCAATGATAAACCAACTTTAAAAAAAATAATTTTTAGATTTTTTTGATAGCGTCGTCGTTGGTGGTTCGACTACTTGCGGACTGAATACCCTTTATTCTATACAAATTTTGTCTCCAATTCAAACAAAAAATACTCATGGCCTACAAAGCTCATATTGTCTAATATTTGAATAAATATATGAATATTATTTCTGTAAAGATTTTTGAATTATCAATTGTTGATCAGTTATATACCGCAAAAACACATCGAAATACTCAGATAATCATCACTGCTTGGAGAATTTCATCATTCGACATCCTGCCGATTTAGGCTGATCCATTTCTTTGTTCGAGAATCGCATTCCTTTTTTTACATTCGCAATCGCTATCTTCTTTCTGTGCTGGCTAACGAAAGAGCGCAGAGTGTAGGAAGAGAAGGGGAAGGGGGAGGAGAAAGGTCGATGGGATGGAGAAAGAAAGGAGAAAGAAACGTCACCTTCTTTCCATTTCCTTTAGATGAATATTCACTTCATTGCTTTGATTTTATTGATTTATGTTTGTAACTCAACTTTGAAATGTTAACCTCGTCGATTTCAGTTGCCTACATCAACTCAGCAGTTTCCAATATAATTTCTTTCATAGCCGTTTTTGCGAGCTGGTGAGTTCTAAATTATTCCTAACTGATTATCTCAATAATAAATGGGTGTTTTCAGTTTAAGGCAAGCACTGTCTTGTACTTATCGTCTCCCTGTCTTCATATAATATTAGTGCGATTCCTCCAGACGGTCATTTCCTTCGATAGTGGAAAGGATACGAAGGACCTATATGTCTAGCTCTTACAAGCAATATTCACCATGCCGACCTGACGGAAGATAATGATTTAAAAAATTTCGGTTTTTAAATGTTTGTACAATAAATGTGGAGATGCATTTGAAATGCAGCAAAGATACATAACCGAATTATTCAATGGACAACAAATTATTCTTGAGTACACTTCCTCCATCGGCGATGATTCGCTGTCCGATAATAAACTCTGATTGGGTGCGATCAGCGAGGAAGAGAATGATCTGGAAATGTGTATATTGGGCTAAAAAGAATGCTTCCATGATAGCTCACCTTGCCAATGTCCTCGGGCACCCCGAACCTGCCAAGGGGCACAACATTGGAACAGTCAGGGAATCGCTCTTTCAGCATCTGTAATTTCATAATCAGTAAACATTCAAGTTCTGTCGATACCTGTTCCATCACATCCTTCGTCACTCCAACAGAGGCAGCGAAGTTTGTGAGGATTATTCCGGGGCTAAAATTATAAGAATCTCTTAGGGATATAGATTTTGATCCCACCTGACAGCGTTGACCCTGATTCCCTTCTTGATGAGTGAAGCAGCCATTTGCACTGTCAGTTGGTCGAGAGCGGATTTGGATGCGGCGTAGTAGGCGTCCTGAAAAAAATTGCTGAATCACTCCTAAAATCTTTCATAAACAGAATATTCTTCAAAAAAGAATTATCATTGGGAAAATAGAGCTCATTCGGAATTGCTAAAACGTACACTAGACGCCAGCGGCAGTGCGGCAATGGACGATACGTTGACTATGGAGCCTTTCGTTGCCGCCAGGTGAGGAACGGCGAGTTGCGAAAGACGGAGGACGCTGAATTTGTATAATTGAGCACAATCAGTACTTGATAAAGTAACATACTGATGACACTTCAACAAAACTCACGATCGAACATTGATGTTCATGATCTTATCATAATTCTCTACAGGAACATCAATCCCAGTACGACCGGTCATATCGAAGACTGTGGCACCCGCGTTGTTGACCTGGTTCATAGTAGTGATTAAACATAACAATAGTTAAAAAAAGTGGAAAAGCAGAGAAATTTGTTAAAAGAAAAAAAGGTTTTAACGGAAAACATACCAGCACATCCAGTTGCCCGAACTTGTCTACTATTTCTCCGATTAGTCTCTCGTTAAATGCGGGGTCAGTGACGTCGCCGGTGAGCTAAACAATGAATTGCAACAATACAATGTGTGATATATCGTAATTGATTCATAAACTAGACGAAAACTTATTGCACGATATTAATGTATGCCTGAAGAATATCCTCCTTCTTAGCGCCCGCTTGCATGCAGAGGTCGTGCGTTTCCTGCCATTAGAAAGTGTTATTCATTCAAAACTAAATTGTCGTACTTGGAGAGTCTCCGCATTCCTGCCAGTTATGGTCAATCTGGCTCCAGCTCGAGCGAACAGTGCAGCTGTGCCGCGGCCGATGCCGTTGGACGAACCTGAGGATGTTGTTGATAATGAAAAATGCTAGTATGAACGGCTTTCAACTCGTTATTTAGCAAAATTAGTTAGAAGTCTATGAAGGAAAATTATGCATACCAGTGATCGTGACAACTTTCTTCGCGAAGAAGCTCATGCTGCGGCAAGAACTGCAATTGCGGAAAAATCAGAAGATACAGGAGAAGCAAGAAGTGATGAAAGGAAGGAATGGAAATGAGAAGGAAAGCGCGCATTTATGCGTGCACACATGTTTGTGCGCTCTGTCGAGCCTACAATCTAACCCATTCCTTTGCAATATCGGAGTGCTCTGACTCGCAAGGAATGGGTTAGATTGTAGCGAGGGTGAACGCGTGTAAGAGCTCAATCTAACCCACTCCTGAATTTCATAGCCTGCTATTACTTTCTTTTTTTCACAACTTTGTTAGATCCATGCATTTCACAACTCATTTTTTACACACAACGTGCAATAACGATATTTAATGATTTATTAATGTACAATTCATTACATCTTTATGAAAAAACCCGCAATTTTTCAGCAGGCTTCCTTCTCTGCTTCGTACACTGAATTTAATTTTGCATTTTTTTTTGAATAAATGCTCTACTAATATTTTTGCAGCACAATTAAATAATTCTACTTCATCTCCATGGAAGACATTCAGTTCATTTCTTAGTACTTTCAAGTCTATCGAATCATTCTAAGGATGTGTCTTTATTATCATTTCAAGTTTTACAACTGTACAATTCAATAATTCTTCTACATCTCCATCGAGAGCAGATTGTTCTTGATCAGACTTCCTCCATCGGCGACGATTCTCTGTCCAACGATGATCTCGGACTGAGTGCGATCAGCGAGGAACAGAATGATCTGAATACTTTAATCGTTTACAGTTTCATTTCTACGACATAAAAATGCGGAATTAACGAATTGAATGTTCCACTGCGTCTTTCATGGCATATTGAACCACAACTGAACCCAACCTTTCCAATGTCGTCCGGCTGTCCAATCTTGCCCAGAGGAATCACTTTTTTGCAACCCTCGGAACCTTCAGAGAACATCTTGCCGTACATCTATAATTAAAAATTAAATAAAAATTATAATTTAATAATAATAACCTCCTTCAGGAGTTCCGCGGGAGCGCCGGCGGTCACGGCGAAGTTGGTTTGAATTGCGCCCGGGCTTAATAATATTGTTAATTCTGTTGATTCTTTTCATAAAATTATCTTATCGATGGACAATCATGAAAAAGACTAATTGCTCACTTCACGGAGTTCACTCTGATGCCCTTGTTAATGAGTTGGCCAGCCATCTGCACTGTAAGCTGATCCAAAGCGGCCTTGGACATGGAGTAGTACGCTTCCTGAATACAATTGATTGTTCCTATCCCTAGTATCCTTGGATATGCGAGGTTACGAACCTGAGCAGAGAAGGGATATCCGGCGATTGACGATACATTGACGATGGCACCCTTGGTCTTCTCGAGATGCGGGACTGCGAGTTGCGAGATCTTGACGACACTGAAGTATATCATGCTCAACATTTTTATCACCATGTTTAGTATTTGAAAACATTAATCTATTTAGAAAACTGACGATCGAACATTGATGTCCATGATCCTGTCATAGTTCGCTAGCGGCACCTCCAGTCCCTTCTTGCCCGTCATGTCAAAGACACTCGCACCAGCATTGTTTACCTCAAATTTTTCTGATTTCAACCCGTTATTTTTAAAGCACACATATCCAATTGTGTACGCATCGGCACATATTTTGAGTTGTGATTTCACCCAAGTCGTGATCGCATAAATTGAGCAAATCTTTTGAGCGTTGGGAACGATTGCTAAGATTCGCAAGGCAGAAACAAAACAAGTGTGCACCGCACTCATTGTTTATCATCATGATCCACTCCGAGTGGAATCACAATACTCAAGTGGATGGTTTACTCCCGCCGATTTGTAGTAATCATTGCGAAAGCGTGTATTACAGATATGATATTTTCTGCTCAATGAGATGGATGTATGCGTTACATTTTGTGATCCATATCACTAGATTGTTAGAGACGAGTGCGCTCTGCTTTTCTGATAAGACAGCAATATTGATTGCTGCTTATTCTGGATGTGATCTAGGATTCTGAGATAAAACTCACCAATACATCAAGTTGGCCGAATTTCTCAACAGTTTTCTCCACGAGCTGCTCAACGAAGGCCTCGTCAGTTACGTCTCCGATCAACTAAAATAATAAGATTTGAAATTTCAAATATTTCACAGAATACGAGTCTCAAATATGCACACACATTCACTCACTTTCAGAATACCACCCGGATATAAACCGGCCCTGAGGCAGAGTTCATACGTTTCCTGAATTGTAATGAATTGTCATTCGTTTCTCAAAAGTTGATGATGATGACAAATACCTCCAGTGTATCCTTATTCCTTCCAGTAATGGTAAGTTTAGCTCCTGCCTTAGCGAACAATTCGGCTGTGCCACGACCAATGCCATTGGAGGAACCTGGAAGATTTTTACTCTAAGAAAGATTACATTATTGATCGACTAATCAGTTTCCCATATAGAAAAGAATCATATGCAGAACACGCAAATAATTCACAGAAAATTTGTGATGCAACTCACCAGTAATAATAACGACTTTGCCTCTGAAGAAACTCATCCTTTGATGACAATCAGTTGACGAATGAGAGGAAATGGTGGACAACACGCTCTTTATCTATACTCCTCCTTGGTCGGATTTCTGCACATTTCTAGTGTACGATTACGTCCTATTTCGTCGTAATCCATCTAGAATTGCACAGCAAAGGAAAATTCGAACACAGTGACCTGCGAAATTGCGAAAAATGTGTAGCGTCCATCACAATTTTAGAGTTAGAATCTCAATAAAGCTAACAATCCAGAGTTTATGCCCCATGATATCACTCTTCGCCGGCAGCAGTTCACCATCAGCCGCCATAGCTCAGTCGGTTAGAGCGTGGGTCTAATAAGCCCAAGGTCGCAGGTTCGACCCCTGCTGGCGGCAAATCTTTTTGCATGCGAATGCTTTTTGCATTTTTTTAAAAGGTCTCGTGCGAATGAATGCGCTCCGTGTTCTGTTGTTATGCAATTCTTCCGAAGACGCCAAAATAAAAGCGAAAGGCCTCGCATTTTGAGAAATCATGCAAAGAACGCGACGCCAAGTTTTCAAATCATTGGCCAAGCTTCATTCAAATAAACATTCCAAACATAAGTACAGTGTTTCTTTTCTCAATTAGCGATGGCGCTCTCCATAACTAACCTATCGACTGATGATAAACGTTTTAGAAATGATAAAGGATCATCCATGAAGGATCATCAGGTATGAGAGCGAGGTTGTTGAATAAAGTAATTGCTTTATCCAGGATATCTTCTCAAATCTTTCCGACGACTGTCTCTACACAATTTTCGATTATCTGAACCGGTTTGTATTTTTTTCCGGTATATAGTTTCATGAAATCAATCTTTTAAACCTATGCAGCATTACTTTCAGTGAGGATTTGGATGTTCTAGAGCAAGTTAACCAAAAGATGGCCAATTTCGTAACGATCGTTAGGCCGCGAGTTAGAAAAAGCACAGGAAGTTTGGAAATTTTCAAGGTACATTAAATTATTTCCCTTTTCCAAACACAATCACCATTATTTACCACATTTCTCATCTTGAATTATTGTATAGTTCCATTAATTAATTACTTCCTTACAGACTAACAAGGGAGATATTCACGTAAATCTGATAAGAAGAGATGTGAAGCTGAACAGTTACTGCATAATTATGAGACATGATCAAACCACGAGGGAAGATTCAGATGCAAGATTTATAAAGCGGACGAATATGACATCCGAAGTGGACGAATCCATGGTTGTCAATTCGTAGGAAATTCATGATCAAATATTTGCATTCAGATACTGAGAAAATTCAGTGAACAATCATTTCCTTTATTTATTTACGATCGAATTCAGTACTTGAGTGAACGATTCACTTATACTTCTATAACCCTATCGAACGTGAGCTGGGCAATTATTCGATTTTTTTTGGAATTGTTTCTTTACAGATTACGATAGATAATGATCTTCTTTGTCATTGGTCAAATATAATGAAAGGAGGGTCGATTTGCAAAATATTTCTTATGCTCATTCAATATGGCACTGATACTTCCCGCACAGCGTAAGTGTATTGATATTGATAATATACCTATAATTAGATAATGGTGAAAATATTTTGAAAAATCGTTGAACTTTTCATTTAGATTCTTGAATGAAATCTCTGCTCTTCGTCCGAGCAGAATAAAAATGCTGAAGGATTATACAGTTTACGATGAGGAAACTATCGTTTCGTTCGTTCATAATCTGATCGAGAATGGAAACTTGAAGGAATTGAGATTTTCTAGCTCCGTGCCTTCGAGAGTAAGTGCTCTATCCAATTCATTGAAAATAACAATTGCCGAAAAGTAAACTTGTAATCGACAAAGCACACTTCTGCAGATTTTTCAATACCCTCTACCTGAACAGTTATATGCCGAAATTGCTAAGATGGCTTCTTTCCATGTTAAGGCGTTTACAATTGATGAAGGACGACTGATGGAAATCGTCATGGTGAGTTTCTTGAAACGTTTTCTCACAAAATCAGAAGCTCAGAAACGACTCGAACTTCCGGTTGCCGGAACATTTATACTGAATATGGCGAATTGGATAGAACGCAACACTCTCATAGCAGCAATCAGAAATACAGAGGTATTTAGTCTCTTCGATATATGTAATCACCTTTTTTGAGTTCGTTGAAATACCGTCAGAATATCTGGCGATCAAGTCAAAGCATTCGATATGGAACGCCACATTTTCTAAGCCCGGAAATAGTCAAAGAATGTTGATCAATTTCAACATTTATTCAAGACGTTCATTTTAATCTCGTTGATTGGGATTTGAGCAACATTCACCGGCATTCTTTAATCCATATAACGACCTCTGATGTGTACTGTCTTTATTTTTCTTGTGGTTGATGATGAGTTCAGTCTAACAATTAATTCTTTATGTTTTCCGAGTGTAATACAGTGAAAATTCGTGAGAAGAAAAATTATCACTGAAATTTAAACGAAAATAATTTTCACATAATCTAGAATGAAGGAAGAAAAATATCCTTGTCAGCGAGTGTGATTGACTGGCGGAAGAAACGGGGAAAAAAACGGGAAGGAATAGATCGGAGAATCTCACACTGGAAGAGAGAGGGTCAGAGAAAGAAAGTGGCCTCTTCCCCAATGCAACATTTGCAATGTGAGCATTGTGTTCGCCCTCTCCCCCTTCCTATCCATCGTTATTGTTTTCAACGATATGTGTTCTCTTTAATCCGCTCGAATTATTGTACTGCTTACATGATTTTGAGGAAAAATCCGTTTCAGCTGCATACACTAGCTCACTGAGTTTATCAATTTCAATGTGAAGTTTCCTCATCGGAATAGTCAAGAATATCAAAGTCTGGAGTAATCGAATACGAGAATTTCGAAGTTTTTACGTTTTAAAGTTATAAACTACGACCATGATGTGCGGTTTCACAAACGATAGCGGGTTCTGCACCTATACAGTGATTATTCCTCAAATTTCTTTTATAAAAATGCATTTCAGGGCGAGAGCGGTCGTGCACTATACAGCGCTGAAGAATAACACAATCTTTAATCTGTAATCTGGTGAAAGTTCTTCATCACATATATCGATCGCAATAAAGTACACGGATTAATCACATGCGAACAATGCAGAATGATAGGTGCGAAACTACCTATATCAGCCGTGATAAATAATTTGAATGATAATGTGTAAATCTAGTAATACTTTCACTCGATTTTTCTAGAATCTAGTAAAGTTGCTTCTTTGATCTTATACTTTCAACTCGTCACCAATTTTATCATCACTGCTTAACTATGCGACTCTTAACCATGCGATTCATGGGCTGATTCGGCATAGTCACCTCATATTAGAAAATAAAATAAATATTACGTATTGTCGGTTCAAATGTACAGGATCTATCTCACTTTGCCCATTGTGCGGCGCATTCTGACCAACCTAGACAACGAAAGGAGTCAAAAGCGATGCTTATTGACGGCCTGAGCACGTGGAGCCATGTCAGTGATGTGTTGCTATCACTCAATCTCTTTTATCTCTAACGGGACAGAGAGACGAAAGACAACGAAATGGAGAGAAAGCGTCAATAACTTTTCCAGTTATCAGGCAATGTGGCAATGCTGCTTCGCTTGCGCGGAAGATAAGAACCAATGGTCAGAGTGTATTGTAGCATTCGCGAGCGGTTGCGATGTCTGAAGTCGTCCAATTTTCAAGCATTCTTCTAAGCTTTCTGGTCATACGGATCACTTGTGACGTCTTTCCTTCTCTTGTCGTCGTCAATAGATTTTTTTGATAAATTATTCAAATATTCAACTATTCAGTAATGCAGCCTGTTGTCCTCCTTGCGCTGGTCGCCACAGCTGCCGCGCTGCACCCGCCGTAAGTGATTTTTAATGGCATTTATCGATTAAACGCTAATTTTAATTTTATAAAGTTATAATTCCAGATGCGGCGTCTCCGTGATCAAGCCCGATCTCGTCGGTATGGGCATGGTTCAAAGAGGCGGTGCCATCACCAACTGCATCAAATCAGTGGAGCACTCGTGGCCGTGGACTGCCGGTGTTTGTCAGAATGGTGAGGATATTCAATACAGAACAATCAAGGAATACTAATTTCGTTCTCTATAAGATGGTTTGGAATATGTACAATAGAAGCAAAACTATCGTTGTGAAGGACAGTGTGTCTATGAAAATGGCGCCATTTCTGATCTCCGTCTCTCTGCTTGAAATCAAGTGTTTATGCATATGAGGCCGTCCGCCTAAGGTTCAACAAGCCTCCACAGTGGTCGGGAACAGGTAAAAAATCGAAATGTCTAAAAAGTTGGCCCTAGGGGTTATTTTTGATCCTCTACACGCTGGGACACTCGATTTCGCAATATGTCCCCTCCCCGCTCCAGGGGGTCACCCCCCATTTTGCACGAAAACGCGTTTTTCGAGTTTTTCTCGCCGTGAAGTGCCCAAAATGTCACGAAATCTCGCGATTTATAACAGAATTTTGTGCCCTATCTCGTGGTTATATTGTCTTGATTCTTTTTCGTTTTCGAGAAAATGCCCATTTTTGAACCGAGACTTAGGTTGAGAAAACCCGTCTAGGGTAGAAAGAGGAGGTTCTCCCAATCATTTTGGTATATTGGACTTGGGATTTGACCTTACATACGGGGGTCTTTTGGGGGGTGGAGCGAAAATGGGACACAAAAGATTTCACGAATACCCCCGTGTTGGTGCTCGTTTTGTAGAGCTAGTTGAACTGAACATTTTTTGTGTTGGACTTTTTCAAGAAAACATTCCCTTAAGAAGTTACAGCTATCGAAAAAGTGATTGTCGAGCAACTCACGAAAACGAAAAATTTGAGCGATTGTAACTTCTTAAGGGAATGTTTTCCTGAAAAAGTACAACACAAAAAATTTTCAGTCCAACGAGCTCTACAAAATGAGTACCAACACGGGGGTATTCGCGAATTTTTTTGTGTCCCATTTTCGCTCCACCCCCCAAAAGACCCCCGTATGTAAGGTCAAATCCCAAGTCCAATATACCAAAATGATCGGGAGAACCTCCTCTTTCTACCCTAGACGGGATTTCTCACCCTAAGTCTCGATTCAAAAATCGGCATTTTCTCGAAAACGAAAAAGAATCATGACAATTCAATATAACCACGAGATAGAGCACAAAATTCTGTCATTAATCGCGAGATTTCGTGAAATTTTGGGCACTTCACGGCGAGAAAAACTCGAAAAACGCGTTTTCGAGCAAAATGGGGGGTGACCCCCTGGAGCGGGGAGGGGACATATTGCGAAATCGAGTGTCCCAGCGTGTAGAGGATCAAAAATAACCCCTAAGGCCAACTTTTTAGACATTTCGATTTTTTACCTGTTCCCAACATTTGTTGAACCTAAGGCGGACGGCCTCATATGTCAAAATATGGACGATCAAATCTTTTCGTTATTTGACTATTTGTGTTTTTATTTCTAGACTGGTTCGGCACCTGCTACTTCAAATGCGTCGCAACGGTGATCGGAGAGCGATGGGCACTCACTACCGGTGAGAATGACGAATGACTTTGATCTTTATCTTTAATGTTTAACCTTCATAACTCAGAATAAAATCGATAATTGCAGCCAGCTGCATCAGCGGTGACCTCAAGTACTGGCGTGTGCGCGCCGGCATGTTCCACGAGAATAAGAAGTGAGGAAATCGTGAATCTACTCCCCCCTTCGCCCCTAGTTCCCTTTTTATAGGCGTTCAGTGGTTTCGAAATTTGTGAATGCTTCTTCAGGGAGTCAGGCGAGCAGCGACTCGAGATCAAGGCCGTCTACCAGCATCCCTCCTACGCTCCCAGCACCAAGCTCGATAATATTCTGCTGATTGAGGTTTCAACAATAATACAATTACAATATTTTCTGCAGTTCTGTCGCCGCGCATTTTATTAATTGTTTCTATCAGCCTTTATTCAAAATTTGTTGATGACAAATTGGAAGATCATATTTTACAATTAAAGAGAGAGAAAAATTTCAGACCAAGGACGAATTCAAATTCGACGACTACGTCCAACCCATCTGCCTGCCTGAAGAAGACGATGACGTGCTATCTGACAACCTGAAAGGATGGGTTACCGGATGGGGATACCAGAAGGGTGAGTTGTCTGCTGAGGCATCAGTTTCTAAATGGGCGATGAACAGAGGTAGAATAAAAATAATGAATGATTGAAATAATTTGCAGAGAAGGGCGACATCAACAAGTCCATGGAACAGGTATGTTATTTTTTATGAATATTTATGATTTTTCAAAATTATAAAAATATAAATTCAGGCCCTCATCGACATGGATTCCGACGAAGTTTGCGAGAGGACGTGGTCGAGGAAGGTTTATGATGTGAGAATTCGTAATTTTCTCGAGCGGAGTGCAACACTGCACGTTTACAATTCTTCTGATAATGACACTGTAAGAGATAATAAATATGTGAAACATATTTCAGTCCGAATTCTGCGCCGGCGAGGGAGACAAGACACTTTGCGGGGTATGCCTATGGATACCTACTGTTTTCTCTTTTGTTTCTAGGTTTTCTACAAAAAATACATTGACATAGCAACCAGTAATCAAATTTGTCTTCAGTACGATGAGGGCGTTCCTCTCATGCAGCAGTCGCCCAATGGCACGTGGTTCCAGCACGGATCGGGAGCGATGATCGATGGAGAGTGCAGATTGCCCGGTTCGAATTGGGATGCTTATTAAATCACTACGAAAGACTTTTATTTAGAGGCGGTTGTATTTCGTCGTAAATATGGCTTGAAATGGGCAAGAAAAGAAAACAACAAAAGAAAACTTTTTCAGCAATTTTCTCCAAAATCTCCTACTTCTGCAATTGGATCTTCACGACGACCAACGAGGACGTCCATTGTATCAAGAGAATGTGAAATGACATAAATATTGTTTGAATAAATGCTTGGATAAAATTTTAACTCCATAAAAGGAATTGCAATCGCGATTGTTCTCGTATGAAACTTCAACCTTTCATTTTTTCAAGGCCAATATTAATTTTAGTACGATTATATAATTTTGGTAGTGCTATTCAACATCTCGATTTACCTTCTGGCAGTCTCATTTTAGAATGAATACCCACAGGCATTCCTTTGAATCCTAATAATGAAGACTGGGTGCGTCCAATTTGATATCCCATCCGATCTCAGGCCTATAAAACACCTCTCCAGTCCTCAGTAAATCATTCTTGTGTACTCAACAAGTCGCCATGCCCATCACCATCACTTCGTCCGATGACAATTCTTTCTCAGTGGATCGCGAGGTTATTAAGCATGCCGGAACCATCGAGACCCTCATTCAGGTAAGTGGCCCTTCCAGTCCTTCTTTTCTATTCCTATCCCCCTGTTCAATTCGCTCTCTTCAGACCATGGGACTGGGAGACTCCGAGACGGACGAACCTTCCATGCCGATTCCTCTTCCCAACGTCGCCGGTTCTGTGCTTGAGTTGGTTATCCAGTGGCTTAACCATCACAAGAACGACCCCGTTAGAGAGGAGAAGGAAGATGATGGAGAGAAAAGAAGTGATGATATTCCTCAGTGGGATCAGGATTTCTTGAAGGTACGGTAACTCAGTGGGGCTACGTTAGATCAGAATACGTTAATTTATCGATCATTTTCAGGATAAGCCCCAGCACGTGCTCTTCGACATTCTCCTCGCTGCTAACTACCTTGACATCAAGGGACTTCTACAGACTTGCTGCAAGACTGTCGCCAATATGATCAAGGTTTGATAGTTCATTTATTCGAGAATTTAGCGAGAAAATGGTCAATACTGATGGAAATTGTTGAACTTGCAGGGAAAATCGCCTGAAGAAATTCGAAAGCACTTCAATATCAAAAATGATTTCACTCCTGAGGAAGAGGAGCAAATCAGAAAGGAGAACGCGTGGTGTGAGAACTAAATCTCGACTCTCTTATCTTTGATTCTATTCATATTTTATTGACTCTATTTATTATGCTGAATGCCCCCTTTCAAAATATTTTTTGTCATAATTTGAAACCGAATAAACGAGTGTCGAGTATTATATTTTTTCTGCTGTTGAATGCATTGAACCGTTCCAGATCCAAAAATGTGATATTATAAAATACCCAGTGGTCGTGATCGGTCGCAATTCTGTGTGAAACATGAATTTTTTCAATAATATCCACTAAAAGAAATCTCGCTTCTGACGGCTGAGAATATTTCATCCCCTCGAGCATTCCTTTCAATCAATGAATTAGTGAATTTTGTCGCGTCGAGATAGTTTCATGAAACCATTGTTTTCGTCGAACGCAATTTCCAGACGATACAGACAGTTCAGTCTTCAGAAGATTGACGATCTGATTCCCCGAGACGGGCGAATGATTTATCTTCATTGCCTCATACTCTAGAGTAATTGACTTGATCATTGAAAGATTGGAGTGAAATTGCACTGTTTTTCATTTCAGCACAGATTTATCATTAAACATCAATCAGAAATATCACAACATTACGATTTCACGATTTCAATTTCGGCTAACCAAAGAATCCTCTGTGAACCCCAGTTGGTCGATTATGTTCCGTTTCCACATAACCAACAGGGGTGCAGGAAATGTGGGTTCTCGCTGTCACTGGACACTTTGAAATGTCAAAGTTAAGGTCATGAAGTGTAGAGATGTTCAATGATACGCCTTTCCTCTCAAGCTCAATGCTCATTCCAGCCCAGTAATCAATCGGACGATGAAAGTATTCGCGCAACTCATCAAATCTCTTCTTATTGTTGATATATTCGTAGATGTCCACTATTGCGCCAAGTTTGATGAGTTTATGTAGGAATCTACCTGAAATTGTCATTGTTACATTTAATGCATGTGTTAAAACACACCAAGCGTTTTCATGTCGCATCTGAGCGCGACTATTGTAACAAATCGAATGGTGTGCTTCCGTGTCAGCTCGATAATTCGCTTCCTATAGAAAAATTGCTATTCGGTTATTATTTTTATAATTAAAAAAATAAAACTTACTGTAAGGGCTCATCGCATTCGCAAGCTGACACTTCCAATTGCGAGATTCGAACATTTGCAAGTGTTGCGGTTATCTGATCCATTGCAGTTATACTGTTGAGATGGCGGAACACCAGCTTCTCAATATACGAAAACGAACGAAAAAATCGAGTGAAACGCTCGCTTTTTCTCTTGGCCATCTTGTTTCGGGGTGACATGAATGGGAAAAGTCTTATGGAAGTACTCACAGAGGCGAGTTCTTGTGGAGCGCATGTCACTTCGGTGTCCCCCTGTATTTTAATCATCACTATTTTGATGACGGATGTAACTTACGCTAGCGTATTCCGCATGGACGTTCAACCATTTGCCCACACCAACAATCCTCGTACACTGGTCAGGGATAATCGCATACATGTGGATGAGATTTTTTGCCTCTGCTAGTCGCCTAGTTATTTCTGGGTCCTAAAATGTGCATTCAATAACGTCTAATCTTGATTTTTCACTTACTTTTGCCCCGTACTCTTTGTATGCATCCGGTAAGGCGATACCATTGGTGAAATAGAGCCGTTCCATAGGCAGAAGGTAGCTGGGATCACGGAGTTTCTCCAGTACACTAGCATTCCACTTACGAGAGATCTAGGAAGGGTGCAGTTATAATGGGAAACGATTTAGAAGATATTGAAACCAAAAAGACTAACAATGAGCAACTAACCAGTCTCATACTAGACAATGACTGGTTATCCACGGCAACGATTCTTCTGATGACATCGGCTGGAAGCGAGACGAGGGTGACAATGTGTTTCATCGTGGAGATGCAAAAGAGATCTGAGGATGAAAATATATTTACAATTTTTTGAATTTTTTTGAATAAGATGAGGCCCGCCACAAGGTAAGACGCGACGCGACGAAATATTTCTAAAAATATACAATACATCTTTCGGACGCCTTACAATAGTTCGAAAGGTAGTGATTAGATCACGTACAGTTGGCAGGAAGAAGAAATTAGGCAATCCGGACTGAATAGGCATAGAATGATGAATAAAACATTTATTTTGCAAGTAAAGACCTAAAAATGTGATTTTCACTAAATTGTAACGAATTTTCTCTTGCTTGCCGTATATTTTCATATTTTCATCAGGAATTGGGTGTGAAGTGTGATAATAATATTGTTTTATTTCTATACGCAATTTTTCCCCATAGGACAATCAAAAAATATCAATTTGTGCAGTTAAATAATCACAATTTCGGAAGTCAATAATATCCATTTTGAACAACAGCTGGCCGATTATATTCCGTTTCCACATATCCTACGGGAGTACAGGAAATATGTGCTCTCGCGTTCACTCCACTCCTTGGAGTCGCAAAGTTTGCATCATGAAGTGTACGAATGCTCATAGCAACGCCTTGCTTCTCTATGTCAGTGATCATTCCGGTCCAGAAATCGATCGATTGGTGAAAGTATTCGCGAACTTCGCCATAGTTATTCTTGTTGTAAGTCTCGTAAAAGTTTACGATCGCTCCAAGGTTGATGAGATTAACGATAAATTCAGCTGGAAAAATAATAGTTACGTATTTTTATACTCAAAATAATGCGCACCTAGAGTGTCCTTGAGGCATACGCGCGCGAGGATTGTAACAAATCGAATTTGATGCCTTCGGGTCAGTTCCACGATTTTCTGCCTGAGAACACCTTATATTGCTCAAAATAGCTAACATTTTCCTGGTATGGCTCACTGCATAGACGAATCGCAATTCACATGAATATCCATTTGATTAATTCGAATATCGCCAAGTGTCGTGAAAACCCAATCCATGGAATACACATTGCTTCTCATGCGTAACACGAGCTTCTCTATGTTTGCAAAAGATCGAATTAAACGGCGGAAACGATCTCCTTTTTTCATGTTTATCAGGTTAATCGTCGTGTTTTCGGCTCGAAAGAACGAGATAAGTTTTCCCAGAAAGCTTGTGGGCGGTGTGATTTTGATTTCAGGGGCGAGCTCTTGTGGAGGGCAAGTGAACTCGTTTGCCTGGTGGTATTTCAAGCGGCATTATATTCATGCGCGATTTAGCTTACCGTTTCAAACTTATCATGAAGGCTTAGCCACTTGCCAACACCAACCCGTCTCTCGCACTGCTCAGGTATAATAGCGTAAATGTGTATTAGATTTTTAGCGTTTTGCACTCTTTTCTTGGCCACAGGGTCCTTAAATTTTAGGTTTTTATTGTGAGCAACTTTCTACTGATTTTTTAAACTATGTTAAAAATACTGGACCGTATATTTTTTGGAGTATGGTATTTACATCACGTACACACACCAACGTCTCGCTAACTTACAATGTAGCAATATTTTCTGTATGCATCAGACGCGTCGATTCCATTGCCGAAATAGAGTCGTTCCAAGGGAAGAATGAAGCGAGGATCTTGAAGCATCTCCAGTACGCCGGCATTCCACGAGCGAGAGATCTAAGTGAATAAAATGAATAAAACATAACCATCTGTCTTCGTATTTTTCAGGTGAGCACTTGTTCATTGTATATCAATAAGAATTAATGATACCGTGCCATTAAGCTAAAATAGCTGTCAATACATGTGAGGCGGCAGTGAGCACTGCTGGAAGAGCTAATTGAAATTATTTAAATACCAATTTCAATTACATTCAACTAACCAATCTCATGCTATCCCATGATCCCTCATTGTCCATCGTTATGATTCTTCTGATGACGTCGACGGGAAGCGAGGGTAGATTGAGCGCACGAGGCATTACTGACATTACATCAACAATTATATAGCTGCAAACGGCCAAGCGTAGTCTTGTACACTGGGAAGCCGAATACTGAGATGTAGTTTGAACAAAGAGGCTTGCCAATTTTAAACAAGGAAAACGACGCCTATGTGTACAGTAAAATACCAAAAAGTTTCCTCATCAGGTGACACCCGGCTCTAAAAAATTGATCAATATAGTATACGAATGCGAATTGATAAATGCATAATCAAATTTTCAGTTTGCCTTGTTCATGCGATTCTTCCATCATATTTACCATCTGTTCCAAACGATGAATCTGAAACTTAACGCTGGTCTCTGTCAACATCTCATCTGGCTCATATCTGGGATTATACTAAATTTACCTGACTCATCGCACCACGCCTATTCCTCTGATGCACTGATTCTGATGTGACCAAGAAATTGTGAAGCGCTATCAGCGTGGGTTAGAGATAGTGATGTCTCGAATCGCCTACTCGGTCAGCGACACGAGAGAGCACATAGATTGAAGAGTGTCATTTTCTCGCAGTCAGAGTGATCCCTGCGTGGGTCCAATTGAGATCCTCACCGTTTCTTGCAATCATCACTAGAGATAAGAATCACGACCATCTATATATTTGGTCTCTTGGCACCTCAATTCACGCTTTTGTCTCTTCAATGATGCGAGGGTTCCTTCTACTCTGTCTGGTGGCTGTGGCGCTAGCCTCCAAGTAAGCAACTTATTCTTGTTTTCTAGAAATTCAAAAATATTTACTTGCATGTATCGATGATACCTATGATGTTCGCATGAAGAATCCGTTTCTAATTTTGTCTCGGTGACAGAACACGTGTAGATTGAATTCCGAAGGGATAAATCGAGAACTGGAAAAAATATGGAACATGTATTCATCGTTCCAGATGCGGTCTCTCTAATGTTCGTCCCAACCTGTCGAATGGCATTCAAATCAACGCCACTGGCAATGCGATCACTGGCGCTACAGAGGCCACCGCGTTCTCTTGGCCATGGCAGGGAATCGTCTGCCTTGTTGGTAAGTAAAGATTGGCTTATCTCTGTTCGTATTTCACTTTGAGTCTTCATGGAATGTTACCTATTACTGGAATTCTACTGAAGCCTGCATTTAGAAGGCTTCCTTATTTATTTAACAAACAAAAATTTCACAATCTCTAGAGTGAGCGCGGAGCCTGAAGCAAAAAAAATTTGAAGAAGCCCCTAATCATCATGTTTCCAGACTGGTTCGGCGACTGCGATTGGAAGTGCTCTGCGACGATCGTCGGAGAGCGATGGGCCATCACTACTGGTATTTTATTGTTATTGCTATTCTAAAGTGAAAACGACGACAACAATAACAACAAATTGCAGCCAGCTGCGTGACCGGCAAGAAGGTGTCCGACCTCAAGATCCGAACGGGAGTCTTCCATCCGTACTCAAAGTGAGTTTCAACGTTTCATCAAAATCACCAAGCTTTTGGTAGAAACGTGAAAGTTTTGCTCAGGTTTATTGTCATTATTTATAACTGTTAAATAAATTAATTCAGTGAGAAGCAGGAGCTTCGTGTGCACGTCCAAGCCGTCTACACTCATCCCTCCTTCCAGCCCAACGGAGTCACCAAGCAGAACAATATCGCCATTATTGAGGTTTCATTCCTTCATTCTACTACTTACTGGATGAAGTCCATCATGATAACTCTACTGGATGTTCTACACAATCTTTAAATGATTCCTGAAAAAAAACTTTTATGATGTATAAAGTGGATAATGGATGATTAACACCTTGTCTCCTTCCAGACCAAGGAAGCCTTCACCTTCGGCGATTACGTCCAGCCCATCTGTCTGCCCGATAACGACGCTGATGTGCTTGCTGACGGAAAGAAGGCCTGGTTGACCGGATGGGGATACCCCAAGAGTGCGTTTCTCGAGATCTGTTAATTGATCATAAGCATGAATACACGTAACCTGATTGCACCATATTGAGTATTCTATTCGAAGGCAGTCACCAGATGGTCATGGATATTATTTCAGAGGGCGGCTCGGTCGAACACACTCTTCAGCAGGCACAGATCCCGATTGACAACAATGAAGTGTGCGAGATTACGTGGTCGAGAACCATCTTTGATGTGAGAACTTACTTCCCTATTCGCATCCTCATCCTTATGAGAATTCGATACTCTACTGATCAGTGACGCGATGGAGCATGTATGAAGGATCTTTTGCCGACTCTGGTGTCCCGCCCCAACTTGGATCCAAGCAGAATTAGGGTTTCCAAGTTGCGTCCAAGCCTGGGCGCAACTTGGAAACCCCGCTCTCTCCATTTTCCATACTCTCTCGTTCTGTCTCTTTCTCTCGCCCAAGTTGGATCCAAGCTCGCCCAAGTTGGATCCAACTTGGGCGACCGAGTTAGAGAAAAAGATAAAGCGAGATAGCATGGAGAATGGAGAGACCAAATGCGATTTCCAAGTTGCCTCCAGGCTTGGTTCCAAGTTGGGGCGGCACACCAGAGGAGTATTATCTAATTTTAATAATTGTACTCGTTTCAGTCCGAAATCTGCGCCGGCGACGGAGGAAAGACGACCTGCAATGTGAGCTTTACTTGTAGTATTTCTTTCACCATGATTAGAAAAAGAAGTGTTGGCCTGATGCAATCTGAAGACAATGAATGAATCGGAGAAGCGTAGCCTTATCAGTAAAGTCATTCAAGGGAAAGAATGCACTTGGAAATTATAGCAATTGTAAGCCTCGCACTTGGATCGAAATCGAAGTATCAAAGTCGACATTTTACACTGATAAATGAATTGCGAACATGCATATTATCATGAGTGTCGATATTTAGCCATGTTTAATCCCCATTACAGAACGACGAGGGCGACCCGCTGATGGTTCAATCTCCCTCGGGCAAGTGGTACATGCACGGAAACTCAGCTATGAGCGACCCCGACTGCAAACTGCCTGGTACTTTGATCTTACAATCATTGTCAGAGTTGGGATGGATTCCCAAGAAATAGTCTCTCTTTTGCGTTCACATTCACCGTTCAGAGAAGCGAGGGAATGGAGGGGAAGAGTAAATACAGAATTCAGTCATACATCGCTTTCAGGAATCTTCTCCAAGATCACCTACTACTGCCCGTGGATCAATGCATTGACCGGCGGAGACGTTTCTTGCATCAAGAGAGAATAAAAATGGCCTATCAAGAGCCAAAATGACGAGATTATCTGAGCATAAATGATTGTGAATCTCTGAATTTGTTGATCAACTCATAACTAGAACGTGCTTTATTATTAGACAACACAACAGTTAGTGACAGAACGCAATGCGGACTAAATACGATATAAAAATAACAATGAAGTTAAAGTTATACGAACATATGGGTAACGACGCGTTTCCTTGGGGCTCTGGGTAGATCTATTACATACCTTCGGAAACGAAAATTTTACTATCGATATAATATCGTCAACAAATATGCAGATAAAACAGGAGTACACATAACATCGAACAGAATGGAATAACGATAGCGAGAGCCGTAAGAGAAGAGCCGGGAAATACCGGAGCCGGAATACAATCCGAGCCGGGGGTCCGTCCGTTCAAGGCTTCTTGTTCATCAACTTGAGCTGATGCTCAGTGACGATCAACTTCATCGTATCGGAGATGGGCACGTAGTCTCGCTGGTTCTGCAATGAATTATTTAATTTCTTTCTGATCTTGGCTTCGCACTATTTAAAATTAAAGCTGTGCATTGTACTATTAATATTCATTATAATTATCGTGAGATTATTTTCCATTCCACTCGTAGGTGACCTTTGACGAACGTTCGAGGGGGCGGAGAAGGGAAGAGGCCGGGAGGAGGCGGTAGATCAAGTGTCCTCCTCCCCCCCCCCTTCCTTCCTCCTTCCTCTCTCCTAGACAATCGATAGCTCACTAAACAGCACATCTCATTTGCTGAGCATTTCAAACGCACGATATCAAGAAATTACCTTTAGCGAGACCACATCGCCGGGCTTCTGCAGCTTGAGCAAGATGGAGTGCTGAAAACAAATAAAATTGATTGTTGTTTATGCGTAATATCGTAGACTGCTCAGTTGTGCGTCATAGCGACATCCAACAATAAGTATATTGGAGATCACATACCTGAGCCTCATACAGCTTGTACTCATCAGCCAACTTCAGACGAGAAGCCAGGGCGAAGTCCGGGTACTGATAGGAAGTGCACAGGAAGTGCTCCGCCCGCTTCAGCACACTCTGCAATGAGAAGATGGTTGACATCACTCAAGGAATGCCTTATTTATTGGATTGTCAGAGATCAATTAAGACTGAATACGAACAATTTGTAAATCTAACCTTCATCTGGAATCGATCCGCCATCTTCAGCAAGTAGCCGCAGTTGGTGGCTGAAAGTGGCACAGTTAGCTGTCTATCGATCAAGATTCGAGATGGAATTCAGACATGACAGTTTCTGAAGCGTATAAAAGGTCCCGAAAACAATAGTTCAAATATCAATGTGTCTTCTCCTGTAAGAGGTATTTTGGCAGGTGTATACTTACGATTGATCTCCTTGTCGGGTACGTAGAGTGTTTGGAGAAGTTCAACGAATTCCTAGAATATCATTAGATTTTTTTTTCACATTTATGTTTGGAGCCCTTTTGGAGAGAGTTGGTGAATTTTAGGGTACTTCCGATTAGAATTCTTCGTCAAACTCTAACTGACCTCATAATCCACCTCCTCCAACTCGATTTCCTCCTGCTTCGCCTCTCTGAATCCACGGAAGAACAGGGCTTCGAATACGGGCGAATTGGTTGCGAGAATCTGTAATAGCTGCGTGTCACAATGATATTATGTATGCAGAGTACAGTTTCCTTGTTTCATAAAGTCATAGACCTTACCTGTTTGGAGATATGCACGGGTTTTCCTCCAACGATAAGGACACCGTCGGTGAGATGCTCGATGGGTTGAGTGAAGTCGTAGACGGTGGCAGGAGGTCTGTAAAAAACATTGTTTTGGGATTTTACAATATACTATCAAATTTTGTTTTCTCCTAGTAGCCTGATGTCAAATCTAAAGTTTTGCCGTTCGATTATGGAGATTAAAACATTAGACTCACGTCAGTCCGTGGATCTTCACCACGGAGATAACCACCTCGATCTTGATCGTGTTGTTTTGGATGTAGCCCTGAAGGAAAAAAGTAATTGTGGTTCGAAAAGGATGTTAGCGTGAATGGTGAATATGCCAGAGTGCATTACTCAAGATACACCAATTATGTATCTGGCCTCGGAATTTAAGTGTAAAAATTCATAAGTATAGTATCGGGAAAGGAAATGGCATTCGTGATCCCAAACATTAATTCTCACCTGCTCAGGTGCGAGCAGCTCGCTCATCTTGACGAACGAAGCATAGCCAGAATTGGAGAGACCATGGCTGAAGCGGTACGAGAACTGAAACAATTCAGATAATAGATAAATAGAATCTCTCTTTGGAGTAGGTTTCATGACCCAAAGCTACGATCTCAGAAACGATAGATCGCTCACCCTCTCCTTCTTGTTCTTGGTCGTATCCCTTCGGTTGATGAGTGTGACGTTGCTGAGGACGTCGGCGTACCTACGAGTGATTTTTTTAGTACACGTAACAGATCTTACATGACTCCTAACTGGAGAAGATAAAGGAAGAGGGAAGAGTGAGGGGAGAGGGGTCATTCCTTGCGGAAGAGTGGAGGGAGCACGGTCTCTCTTCCTCAAGAATGAGATGGGGATTAAATCTGGAGGAAGAGTGAGAACTCTTCCTCACGAGTAGAGTGAGACCATTTTTCCTTTTTTCATTTTCCTTTTTTTCATTTTTTTACATTCTTCCATTTTCCGAACCATTTTTGCACGTCCAAATATGACCAGTGAATAAACGAATCGTTTTAAAATTTCAGGAATCACCCTGCGCGGTCTTAGAATTGTAAACATCACTAACCATGTATCCAGATTGTTCTTCTCCAGACAATAGATGTACACGGAGAACTGCTGTTCGTTTTGAGTACGTTCAGAGGTCTCAGTGCGCACTCGGATGTACCTGGAAAAGGATTTCTCGATGAATCACCCTCAATCACTTTTATTTCTCACACTCAATCGCTCAACGCTGTTTAATGATTACGTTGATTCGTAAACAAAACATGACTGGTTTTCTATGCCCCATGCCCCATCGCCATTCATTATTTACAGCTGCGTTCACGCAAAAATGGATTGTAAATCTGCAGCTATCATTATTTTATGGGCATTGTAAACAAGTGACCTCAGCGCTTTGAACCAAACATCGAGCATACTATGCCAACCCGTTCCCTTCTTGTAACATTATGGACAAATCATCTACCGACTGTATCCGAATGAGCCAGAACAACTGAATCTCTCTGAAAAAAAATGACTTACCACTTCATGCCTCTAATCGTATACGTCGGCGAGTTCCTTCCATTGTCATCGATGGTCGACACGTTTTCGCAATTCCACATGATCGTCTGCTGGTGCTGCGCCTCGGGATCTACAACATAATTATTTATCATCAAAACTCATCTGAACCGAATCTTAGTAACCCTGCACCCTAAGGAAAGAGAATCTAAGTGCCTATATCGAAAGAAAGAACTATCTCGAAAAGTACCCGCAGTTGCCCAATCGATGCCATTTACTGCTGGTCTGCGGTTTGAGGTTGAGGCGGCATCTATGTATATTATTTTCATATATCTGAGTTTATACATCATCAATAATGGCTTCGCAAGAAATAGTCAACGACCGATCGTAGAAATTGGAGAAAGTTCGTAAAAATAGGGGAATCATTCAATAAGAGCCCGTTCGCGTAAGAGTCGGACAAATCCTAATGGATCTGGCACAGTCAAAAAATTTCGATTCTGTGAAACTCTGTGATTCGGGGTTCTTGAGGATGCTGAAAACGGTGAGAATATTCGTTTTGCACATGGACGCTCCGTAGGCTCCAGACGACGTCTCGTCGATATCGTGTTTTCACTTTTTCTCAGCTCCCAGAAGTGCTAATTTTACGTGAACATGGCTCCCGGGTCAGAATTTCATGCTGATCACGTCTGTCAAGTTCATGTTTCATGAATTTTCATCTGACGCGAGATACGCTAACTTTTTATAGAGGCATTTGCAAGCTTAGCCACATACATAGATCGGACCGGCGTGAGCAGAGGATTCCAACAGTATATTTTGAGGCAAATCAAATAACATAATTTTAAATGAGCTAAATGGAAGTGAACTGAATTGTAAGTGAATTTGCCCATGTTTTCTCCCATCCCTGATCGATCGTGTTCCCTCCTCTCCATTCCTCTCAAAACAGGCGAGAGAGTGTGCAAGAATGAGAGAGCGCAGAGATCGGAAGACCGGCGGAGAAGAGGAAGGAGGTAGATCACAGGGAGGGAAGAGGGGCGGCATGGGATGGAAGAAAACATGGGCAAATTCACTTACAATTCAGTTCACTTCCATTTAGCTCATTTAAAATTATGTTATTTGATTTGCCTCAAAATATACTGTTGGAATCCTCTGCTCACGCCGGTCCGATCTATGTATGTGGCTAAGCTTGCAAATGCCTCTATAAAAAGTTAGCGTATCTCGCGTCAGATGAAAATTCATGAAACATGAACTTGACAGACGTGATCAGCATGAAATTCTGACCCGGGAGCCATGTTCACGTAAAATTAGCACTTCTGGGAGCTGAGAAAAAGTGAAAACACGATATCGACGAGACGTCGTCTGGAGCCTACGGAGCGTCCATGTGCAAAACGAATATTCTCACCGTTTTCAGCATCCTCAAGAACCCCGAATCACAGAGTTTCACAGAATCGAAATTTTTTGACTGTGCCAGCCCTTGTCCGATTCTTACGCGAACGGGCTCATAAGGTTCCGAAATCATTAACCTGGTCGAATACAGGCGGGAAGGACATTCCGATGAGGGATTCTCTCACTGGAAACACTCGTCGATCTCCTGCTCTCCTTTCTCGCTGCATCTACCGTCGTCGTCGCCTTTCTCTTTGAGGGAGCCATGATCTACCTGTGACTGAAAGATATATAAGCCGGTGGGACTGGATGATAAGAGGATCAGATTGTATAAGTTCATGAAATAGAATGAATCATGATAAGAGATGAAGATGAGGAGAGCCGGGCGCGTTGGTTTCCCTGACAACTGTGATAATAGCAGACAGAGCAAGAGCGTGTAGCGTGACATTTGGAGAGAACGCGAGTGAGAGGGAGGGAAATCTTGGACGCTCCAAGCGTCTGCCTAAATCAATTAATGATCCAATGACATATCTGTCTGTAAATACCCTCAGGCAAGAGTGTTATTCCCAACTATTCCTGGCCCTCGGAAAGTTCTTTGAGTATAACTGTAAAAACATTTAGAACCATTTTAATAGGCGTGAGTGGGAAAGAATAGAGAAAGCAACGATGTTCAGGCGAGAGCGCAGAGAAAGAAAGAGTGGCAGGAATAAGACGAAACGAAACAACAAACACATAGGCACCGGAATAATTGTTGTTTCTTTACCAATACCAAAAAAAATGGTATTTACAGTAGCAAAATAATGTGATTTAATGATAATCTCAGCTAAGAACAGCAATCAATATTGCAATATTATTAGGGAGTAATGGGCCGTATTGAGAGTATAGAGAAATATGGCAGGGCGGAAGTGAATGAAAGAGAGTAGGAAGAGGAAATGGTGAAATGTAGGAAGGAAGAAGGAGGAAAAGCAGGAAAAGCTGCGTCGAACAGCGGAGTGCAGTGTTAGAAAATTGATGAAAGAGTTTGAGAGCCTGCATCAATCACGGCATCGATTAGAAAGATGCAAAAAAATAGTAATCACAATAATTCTAAGCGAAAACAAACCCATCCTAAGTTTTGCTCTCTAATTCAGAAGTTGTCTACTAGAAGGAAGAAGGTCAGCAGCCGCTGAAATTAACGCATTCGAAAGAGGAAAGTGCGAAAGGGCGCGAAACTTTCCCGCCTTTTGCTCCTCTGGGTCTCCCTAATCACCATTATCCCTCGATCCGTCGAAAATTATGGGCTGGGATACAGATACAATTAAGGTCGACAAACTAGAAACAACCGAACGCAGTCGAAATTGTAATCAATGGAGCGAGCGAAAGCGCGACGATAAACATCCGAGCCCCGTGGTGTGGTGTGAGAGGGAAAAGAGAGAAACGGATAGAGATCACAGCATGCGAGGAGAGTGACGAGAGAAAAATAGACTGCACGGTTACGGGTGGAAGAGGAAAAGAAGGAACCCTTCTCTTTTAGATGTTCCAATGGGCGCGAAGCGAGGCTTTTTTTTGTGCATCGAATGCTAATGTAAAATATTTCGTCGCAGTGATTGAATCAATGCAAGTTCTTTCACAAGAATTTATCAAAAACGTGTTCACTCGAAGCAGACGAAAGACAAGGCAATACATCATAAATTAGCAATACAACAACATACATCGTTTAGTATTATTTTTGTCGTTACCGACGTAAATCTTTTCCTATTTCGTACAATTACTAACCGACGATAAATGATTGTATTATAGTTCATAATTCGCTTTTCCTCCTGAACTTTGTGATTCCTTCCCTCCTGCACGCACTCGCTACAGTAACAACGATGTCGTCGTTGCTGAACGCTTCTCGAATCTGGGTGCCCAGATCGCCTGAATTGATGATAGGTACAACATTAGCTATCTAAAAGTCGAATATTTACGAGAAATATTATAAAAAAAAAGAAATTTGTAGGGAAAAAAGAAATAGCGATATAATGTACAGAATATGAATATCAACCTTCAGGCAGTGGGACATCCTCCCTCTGCTCATTCGTCTCTTCATCCATTAGTGTAAGGGCGCCCTCGAAGGTCAGGTTGATGATCTGTAAAGTGTGTTTTTCATTTTCTGAAAGGAGGCGCTGACACATTACAAAATTCAATCCGTCCTTGACTTGTGCGAAAGGTGACACATATTCAATCGGACCACTCATTTTAGCTGCGTTGTGCAGCACCGCTTCTAATATCATTTCTCATTTTTTCATCTTTGCTCGTCTAATTGTAAGAACTCGCCAAGTAGTCCTTGAACTCCACGAATGGAACGGTTACAGAGTAGCACTCATACGAGTGCGTCTCCCTTTTCTCGCCCGTGAAAACGTCCAGACCGGCGATGCATTTCTGAAACTGGGAGGATGAACTTGTATTCCCGCCATTCGGATCTCTGGATTCCGGTTTGGTTTAAAAAGCAAAATTAGTTGAATTCAAAAAGCAAGCAATGAAAGTGGCTCACATTATATCCCAATTTGCCGTGCTTTCCTCCCTTGCCTGTCGTGATTTCCGTCACTCTGCAAGGATGATCGCCGATATTCACAAATTCACCAACTTTCAACCAGGGGAGGGGCTTCACGTAGTATTCATATCCTGAAATCAGTTCTATTGCTATCAGTTTGAACATTTGATAAACACGCTAGCTCCAGAAAAAAAGTGTGAACACTAACCCCTCTGCTTTGCTTCCGCGATAATTTCCTCCTCCGGACGGTCAAAGTTCAGCTTGTCTTGGCCCATTTATGGAACTAAAACATGATGTATCTACTAATTATGGCAACATCTGATGAAAAAAAAAAAAAAAAAAAAAAAAAAAAAAAAAAAAAAAAAAAAAAAAAAAAAAAAAAAAAAAAAAAAAAAAAAGAAAAAAAAAGGCACCTTTTTGAGATGCAAAGGCTTTAAAGCGAACGAAAACTGTGAGTATTGCACAACGCGAGCGCGCAATTTTGAGTGCGAGGGCGAATTGAGAGACGCGAGAGACTACGTGAAATGAAGAGAGGCAAAAGAGTAGAAGGAAAGGTGGGTCACCCAGTGGGGAGTTGCCAGGGTACATGGTGAAAATTGATCGACCACTTTTTCGGCTCTTGCGTGGCTTACATTAGAGAAATGATATCAAACAACGGCCAAAAATATAATGTTATTGGGGTCCAAAGGTAGGGGCCGCAAGCTCCGCCCACTTTGGTGTGACATGATTTCGCCAAAAAACGAGAAGGAGGAGCACAGCGCGAATACTTGATGAAATTGGACGTTCAGCAGCGCGTTAGATAGCTACTAAGCAGTACTTTTCATATCCGCCTGGCGACGTATTCCATCTTTACTTTTGGTTTGTCAAAATCGATAATTAGTGAAAAAAATTTCGATTTTACGCCTTTCTCGATATCGCACATACCGTCGCCGCACGGTTTTAGGGTAATTAGATTTTTTCATGAATTTTAGAATTTTTTTTGTATTTTTAGCTCTATCCCCCGAAGTGTGCTCATACCGCGGGGAGAGGCGAGCGAGAGGGCGGGAGGAGGGAGAGAGACACACGCTAATTAGGCTCCGCCCCCTTTCCCTCTCGTCTCGCCTTTCCCTCCTCTTCCCCAGTGAGTTGCGCACGTACTTCTCGGGCTCTAGCGCGCCTCGGAGAAAAGATATCGACAAACGGTAAAAATTATGACGTTATTGGGACCACGAGGGATAGTTTGAACACACATCTGACACAATTGTATGAAATCGGCTATCTGCGTTGTGGCCCCTATCCAAAGGGACGTTTTGGGAACTGTTATGAGAGCAAAAACTATAAAGGGTAATCCACCTTGCGGTCTACATACAAATATTTATCATTACACAGATGCTGCGATTTTCACATAATCGTTGTAAACACTCTCACAAGCTCGTAATTTGCACTTTTCCAGGCAGTTAGCAAACTGTTCGAATTCTTTAACTTCGTTTGTTAACTGAAAAAGATTTCTAAAAGTTGGATCATTGCAAATACAATTTACTCTTTTCATTCCAATCGTTTCCAGTTTCTTCAAGTCTTGGTGATACTGTGTCATCTCATCATATAATTGTCGTTTCCTTCGATCCAGTCGTACAACGTTTGTCTCTTGCGTCTAAATTTAATGAATTATCTATAATTTGTTTGTGTAAATATACTAATTCACCTCGACTTCAGTGCATTCGCACACGTCTCGATACTCTTCCATTCTTGGTAAAACTTGTTCCCAATCACTCGAATATTCTGGAAAATTTAAATATTTTAAAACGAGATATAAATAATATTACTTACGATCGGGCCGGTCCATTTGTCACGAAATACTTTGGTTTCCTCGTGGAATCTCTTTTTATCCTTCAAAAGAATTTTCAGGATGGCCAGTTGCTTGTGAGGAATTTCCTTGCATTCATTGTCGGATTTTTCACTAAAGCATCATGGATTTTACATTTTTATTTAAAAAAATCCGCTTACTTGAATGTTTCTTCACCATCTCCATATTCTTCAAGAAATTTGAATTGTTCGGGTTCGAGAGCGTTCTTCTCTTTGATGCAGAGAGACGAATTAGCTGATTTGTGAATGCAATCGATCCACTTGCCGAACGATAGTTGCGTAACGTCTACCTAAACACGTATCGTTAGATGATCTTACGTGAAACGTAAACAACTAATGGATGAATAATAAAAATAATAATAAAATAATAATAATAATAGAATAATAAAATAAATTAGCCTTCCTCGCTATCAATATCGATGAGCCATCGGAGTCTGTCAGCGACATGCGCAAGGGATGCAGTCAAATCGTTGCTATCCGGCACGCGACTGACGCGTTTCACTCGTTTCGCTCTGCATTTTATATTTCACATCGTTATATCCATCAGTGAACACGCATCGCATATGATTACGGTGATTGCGAACCTGTCGATCACATCGGAACATTCCTTGATTGTTTTCAGCTTCTCGTAAGAGGCATCACTTACAGACGTGTATTTCTAAAAGAATAAATGGTCTTTTTCAAAATGTAATCCTGAATACTGAGAACCTCACTAATGTCTTTCGCAGAAGCGATAATATCATAGTCTTCAGCCTTAGAACATCCAACTTTATTGCACAAGAGGGACGCAATTATCGCGCCATAACTAACATCAGCAATTAGTAATATCTGAGAATAGAGTAGGTACACAAAGAAAAAAAATGTATGCATACCAGTAAGGATACTCGAAATGGAAGCATATTGGAATGTGCTGCTTTTCCCAAATTCACACCCTTTTATGGTGCACGGAATTACATTTCCAAATGGGTTGCGAACTCGTTTAGTGATATTCTATATCTCGAATAATATCGAAGAGCTTTTCAAAGCGTTGAGAGCTTTGCTAATGGAATGGTTAATATCTCAGTATTCCACATTTCGGGGAAGACATATTGGCTGTGCAATATTGAGGCGCGAATTGTCCAAGCGTTTTTTCTACCAAATTCTCCTACTTGCCTTCAAGCAACCAGTTTCCAGAATCCTGGCAAGTGCATGCCGATACTTTTCCCGATCAAACGTCATGCTTGACCAAATACGCGCTCTTACGCACCATCGCTGACTCACCCGCTTAGTCTCTTTTCATGTGTTATTAGTAACCGCTGCTGACTCAGCCCTGTCGCTGTCTCGCCTCTCTCTCGTTTCCACTATCCCATACTCCCTCTCACTTTCTCTCCCCTCCCCCTTTCCCTTACTCCCTCTCTCGTCCCCCTCGTCGCCATGAACACTGCCCAATGTTGTGCAATGGCTGGGGGATAAAAGGAGACGGGAAGGAGAGGGAAGGACAAGACCCGAGTCGCAGCCGACTCCGGAGCATCGCAGCAGCCCTTGAGGTATGAATTCTCCCTTGTTTGTTTTCATATTTCATTTGTTTAATTCTCATCATTCCTTAGAAAAACTAGCAAAAATCATTAAATATTGTCCGATTTCGTGTAGAGGTTTTGTATCAACACTTATTTTTTAAATATGTGAAATAATAATTCATTAATAAATAAATCTACAGGCCCGTCGATCTCCGTCGTAGCGGCGTCGTGCGCACTCGCAGCGTCCGCCCCTAGTTGTCCAGTGAGGAAACCGAAGAGCCTCCGCCCTATCACAACCAGAAATGGGCCCAAGAAGAAGATAAACGTCCCCGGACCCAGACCCAGACCCAACCGAACCAGGACCCGGACCCCGCCAACCACCCCCTCTGCTATGACCCCGCCTTCGAGGAGAAACGCGAGAACCAGCAGTACTTTTACAGGTGAGGAATAATTTCTCATTTTTGTGTTTATACTATCCACGTATTTTGCAATATTTTGCAATAAGGCAGGTATGCAATGATTCGCATTGCAATTAGGCAATTGTGCAATCATCAGGCGTCTCAAAATTGCAAAAAAAAATAATTATAAATTTTTCAGTCGCAAGACAGCCCAACTCCTAATCGACGCCATCTTTGACTTCTTTGAGTATGATGAAGACCGAATTTCCGAGGAACTGTGCTGCCTCTGCGTCCCTTCCATTGCCGAGGTACTTTCTACGATTCAAAATTTGTTATCACAATGTTGTGCAATACGCTGACGTCTAGACATTGTTGAACAACTTTTGTATTACATTCTGTACTTTTCATGAACATTTGACACTTAGGGATGGTTCCGATCGCGGTTACTATTGCACAATGACCAATAGTGCAGTGCATTGCACAACAGTAGCAATTCATCCCCTGATATTCTCATTTCATCATCGCTTCCCTTGCAGATCCTCTATCACGAACACGGCATTTCCGTCGCTCTTCTCGATTTCGATCGTCGTTTCGATTATCTGCCCGGATATCGTCACTTTGACCTCCTGAACCCTACCGTACCCTCGCCCAAGAGCCCTCCTTTCTCAATGGTCCTCTTCGACCCGCCATACTTTGGTATTGCCTACGAGGCCTTGCGTGCTTCTCTAGCCACCGTCGCAGGTCCTAGAACTAGGGTTTTGATGAACTTTGTGCGCAGAGACGAGCACATTTTGCTCAAGGAGTTCCCCCAGCTTTCTAGAACCAATTCAGTTGTAGAGTATGATCGTGTTAGTGACTCCAAGTGGTCCAACTACGGGCTGTATGCTAATTGTGATCTGAGAGGAGTGAAACGAGTGCATGATAAGGGTAGGACGACCAAGGGAAAGAAGTGAACTGTAATTACAATTATTTAATATTTATTGTGTTGACGTGATCGTGATAAATGGATTCGAAGCAATACTACGCAGTGTGTTTTTCGAGAAGGGAAAATTCCCAATTTCAAAAAGTTGATTAAAAGGGAACAGAAGGAAGTAATAAATAAGAATATTCAAAAAAAACGAAGCATTGAGGAAATGGCAAACAGTACAGGTGGAGAAATGTTAAGTTCGTGTTGGCGCAATTCTTATGTAAGACGCTCGATGGGAATTTTCATTGTTCAGAATCAACTTCACATCTTATTCTGATATTTATGTGATACATAAAAAGTTAAAGCTTGTGTTATGGTCAAGTGTAAATGCCATTAACTTCCTCTCTCCCGAGACGCAAGTTGATTACAGTCTCGTTCTACGTACAGGTGAATTACGCACTGATTGAGAACACGCCTGATAGCCACGAGTCTATCAACGACTATTAACGAGCTAGACATTCGAATCTATTGCATAGATGCGAACGTCAACCGGCTTTGAAGGTTCTTTCTTCTTTGCCAATCTAATATGTTTATGAATTTAAGGAGATAATGGCTTCGTATTCGTACATGCTATTATATCATATTCGCTTCTGGCTATGACTGTAATCCTGAACATATTGGTTTTCGTACTGGTGAAGTGCGTTAACAACGCTAAAGTAATTTACATTTGATTATTTCAGAGCTTCGAAACACATCGACTCCTTTCGATATGTTTTCTACACATACTGCGTTACGAATGTGATCTTCTCTTTCGCATTCTCAATCAGTTTGACGGTATTTGAACCTATACCTGATTATTTACAAAATAATGTTTTAGCAATGGGCGAAAACTCCCGAGCTGGCGATATTCTTTCCTACAGGTCCTTTTGCACATAATACTGTCATCACACCACACCTGTGGCGAGTAAGAACCTTTGTCATTGGAGGGAAATGGATAATGAACAATTACAGATTCAAAATCTCCTCTACTTCTTTGTGATGTGCCTGCTCTGTTCGACTTTCGTTTATCGTTATCTAATTGTAGCCGAGTAAGATTGTTTTGATTATTCCCAAAGGAAGGATAAACACATCATAGGCCAAATTCGAACCGGACACGAGTTCGAATTCTGACGGCATTGAATTTCCTCCCCGTTCCCTTGTGGTTTGTCGATAGCTTGATGGCACAACAACCATCTACTCAACTCAGGTAATCAAAATAGCTATTTAAATATAAATATAATTTGTTTAGAAAACGAATAAATCAAGAGTTCGGTGAACGGTTCGCCGTAGATTTCGAACGAGTTTATCTGGTTGCTGTCGATATCAATGTAGGTCAAAATCAAACTCAATTTTTTCAATGAACATTTTTTAGATGGCCGAAGTAAATACTCTACAACGTATTGGTGTCTTGCTTTCGCTGATTCAGATGCTAGCAATGCTCTACACTGGTTAGCGGTTTTCATAAGAAGTTTGAAAAGATAAATTAACTTTTAGGTTTGCGATTATACTTGGCTATCCTAAAGTCTGTCGGAAGTCAGCGGTCGAAGAAAATGGAGCGAAGCGCATTTCGCTTGCTGCTTTCTCAAGTGAGTGTTATTCTATCGGCTGTTATTCCTATCATTATGTAAACTTCAGGCAATCAACCCAATAATATTTCTGCATGCGCCTACAATTGCGAATGTCATACAAGCAGATGCAGTTGTGCTTCCGGATATGGTAAGAGTTCTTCACTAGGGCTGACAGATCGGGGAAAAATGCATTATTTGTCGTTCCTGTCGGTTTGGACAGGTGCGCCAGTGCAATACATGAAGTATGGCTGATTATTAAGATAATAATATGAACTATACAGGTGAATCGACTGTCCTGCATACTCATGCACTTCTTCACTGTCACAAATCCTCTACTGAATTTATTCTTCTCCAATGATCTCTCGAGATCACTAAAACGTTTGGTCATGAGAAGAAAGAAGTCTTCAATTGCATTTATGCAACCATGATTGTATTTTGATTAAAGGTGTTAGGCATTATCCTCGCAAGGCGGGCTAGCCACCCCATCGTCGAGTAGCAACGTTCGCCTAACCTGGGACGACCAGTGGCTGTTTCGAGACTTTAACCGCCCGTGTTGTGTGCACGTGGTAGGGGATTTCTTTACTGTGGCTTTCACCACTTCCAACATTTCTTAACCCCCTTGGTTTGGGTGGATCTGAGGGCGGGCGGGGTCGAACTCGTGACCTTTCGAATCGTATTCCTGGCACACAACCACTGCACCACCGCGATTGTTCATTAAAAATTGGGTAATGTCTGGTCACGAGCAAATACCGTGAATAATTTGTTTATGACGCGAGTTCCGAATCAAAATGACTTGATTGAAGTTGATTGACTATTTCACAGTTCTATGGGAGATCATTAAATATCTCGAAGCACGTGGTCAAACCCTTGAGTCTCTTCGCCGTAACAAATCCCCTATTGAACCTAATTCTATCAAGAGATCTTTCGAAGCCGCTGAAATATGGACAGACTCTGCACAAGAAGTCTTCTGTCTTAGTATCATATCAGAATTTGTGAAATAAATATCTGTCCAAAGTGTATCACCAGAAAATCTCATATTGCTTGTTGCATTAGACTGATTGCAAGGTGTAATTCATAATGAGCAACACCTAATAAACCGACTATGGTCATGTACTCTAGCGAACACAGAAATCAATTGCGATTGTTCTTATACCGCGTGATTTATTGTCAGGTGATTAATGACGGCTTGAGGAAAACTGATTGCCTATTTAGTATTCCTGCCAAGGATCGTAACAAGTCGTTGCTAATATCCGCTATGAATGTCTCCACTTCACTACAAGGTGAAATATTGAATAGTTATTTGCCATAAATAAAGTTTACAGGTGATAATGGATTTGTTTTCATTCATGCAACCATTTCCTATTCGGTACTCGTTCTTGCGCTGATTCTGAACCTATTGGTATTCATTCTAGTGAAGTTTGTGATGTTTCTTTAATTTCAAGGACCTGTTCATTCCAGGGTTTCGAACAGGATAACCGATTTTCGAAATGTCTTCTACACTTATTGCATTGCAAATGTTATTTTCGCCGTCGTATTCTCGATAGCTTTAATGGTATTCACGCAAACATTTCGTTTCTAACCTTTTTTTAGCAATGGGTGTTCCTTCCCGGAATGGCTGTATACTTTCCCACTGGACCTTTCGCTCACAATCACACTATCACGCCTATCATCTTCCGAGTATGCTTCACAATAATCATTTTAATGAGTGATATCTTTCAGCTGCAAACTGCCATTTACATCTATGTAATGTGTCTTGTTAGTGCTACGTTCGTTTATCGATATCTCATTGTTGTTCGGTAAAAGATTTCATTCATGCCGGATAAAATAGATAGTTTCAGCTCAAACGCAAGAGGAATTAGAGCGAGAATTCTGACGTCATTAACTTTCCTACCTGTGATTATCTGGTATTTGGATCATTCACGAGCGGTAATTCTGCCAAACGCTCAGCTTAGGTAAATTATGAAAGCTTCCTTTAAAAATATCAAATTCAGAGCGCACATCAATTCTGAGATTGGTGAGCGATTTGCGCTCGACTTTCGGCAAATTCACATGTTTGTAATTGAAACAAGGGTGAATTATTAACGCAATTATTATTAATAATGTAGTTTTGAGACGTTCCAACTGAACCTATGGCATGTTGTTCGACTCTTCCATACAGTTATTCAACTAAATATAATGAATCTTATCATGATTTGGACTGGTTTGAAATTCTAACTTGCCATTTATGATAATGATAACAAGAAAATGTAACAGGCCTACGAATTTACCAGACGATTCAAAAGTCTGTTGGAAGCCAACAATCGAAACTAATGGAGAGGAATGCATTTCGTCTTCTACTTTCTCAGGTAGAATATTTTGTTCTATGTCTGAGTAATGAAAATAATTGCAGGCAATAAACCCGATATTTCTGCTTCATTTTCCGACAATTGTTAACTTTATACAAGCTGAAGTCGTAGTTCTTCCGGACGTGGTGATTAGATTTCGTGCTTAATTACTTAATTAATCTTTTTATAATTTCAGCTAAATCAGATAACGTGCGTAATGATGAGCCTGTTCACAGTAACTAATCCACTGTTGAACATCATTTTCACAAAAGAACTGACGAATTCACTGAAACCCGGCGGAAGAAAGGAGAGTATACGAAAGAAATCGTCCGTATTTGTATCACAAAGCACTTTCTGATTTCGTTAGTCACAGACATAAATCTGCGGCTAAACTCGTTTCAGTTTTCCTTGCAGCATACTCGTTTTCTTTCTTTCGTTACTGTGAGAATCAAAGCCGTAGCAAAACTATTCGACGGACAAGGATGTAGCGAGAAAACATCGGAACACAAAAATAGGATGTCATGCTGTGCCAATTTTTGATGAAATACGCTTTTTACTTCACTTTTCCATTGAATATTTAACTTTTATTGATTTAATTGTGAACTCCATTCATAAGCAATTGGAAAAATGAAATGAAAAGCGAATTTCATCAAAAATTGGCACAGCACGACATTCTATTTTTGTGTTCCGATGTTTTCTCGCTACATCCTTGTCCGTCGATTAGTTTTGCTACGGCTTTGATTCTCACAGTATATTGAGGAAATGGCTCTGCATAACTCAACGGAAGGAGTCGTCTTCTTATGCATTGCAGCAAACTTAATGAACCGAGAAAAAATGAGCTCGTAAAAATGAGCGTCCTTCTTTTCCCTCTCCTCGCGTGTTCTTATTTTGCTATCACTTGATCTCTTCGTTCCCTGTATCACCTGACAAATACAGACAACTCAAAGGAATCGGGGTCAAATGGACAGATCTGTTCCATATGGATCTTTCACGGCTTCGTCAGAAGGAAGAGGGCGTGTGTCATTGCTCACTCGCGATCAAATGGTCGCTGCCATCTGCAATAGCGCCATGTGAAATGAAGCCCTCAAGCGGTTCTCGAGATGTCTCTTCGTCATGCTTCTTTATGCAATCAGCTGGGCTTCCCTTTTCCATGAGATACCTATTAGCTTACAGTTCGTCTCCCAGGAATCTTTTCATATTTTGGCCGGTAAAAGGCTGCCGCGGTAGATAAACCTCCCCTCCCCCTATCATCCCCTTTGTCTCAGTGCCCATCCCCTTCTTCCACCTCGTTCCCTATCATCAATATTTGCGCTCACGCCCGCGCAGTGAATTGGGACAGCAACACGACTGCCTCTTTTAATCTTCATTTGAGACGCGTTAGGTTAGCCAACCGCTGAGTTATTGTGCCCAATGTAGTACGTCAATGTAGTACAAAAATACGTCATAGACGTCACAAATTTTCATATTTTATTAATTTGGTTGATATCGCCTAATATAGCCAATGTTATCTGTACTCTGGTCTCCTGATGACTATGCCCGTGCGTGACTCTCGAGGACCCTCCTCTAATTGTGCACAGCCTCATTGGCCTGAGAAAGCGCGCAAGCTGCTTTCTATTAGGGAAGTCTTGGCAGGAAACGACTCTCATTTCGCGTGCTCTCTCACCTCCGAGAGATCACGTGAAATGAAGAGACGCGAAGCCAATCCTCCTTTCTATTAGCTTCTCCCTCTCAATTACCGCTCTCTGTGCTCACTTTCCAATTGCATTGGGTGCTTTTCCCCCTCTCTCGCATCGTTATTTGATATGTGTTGACTCAGAGGCGGAGAGGTCAAACACAGGAATTTATCCCCCACTCTTCAAAATTTTTGCGTCTGTTTTTTCCGCTCTCTGATCTCTCGCTCCGAGACTATCGTAAATTAGGCCTGCCAGAATGAAGAATCCGTTTCGCCATTCTGCGTACTCTCTAGTCACTCTCCCCGATGAGAGACCACGCTGTATACGGAATCTTTAGCCCTAGTTAGTCTTATCTCGCGCAATTGTTTGTGTGATCGAAAGCCTAGATAACACGCGAAACGAGGAGAATGTTTCGATGAATTTTCTTTTTAGACGGAACGGTGTCGCATTTCCCTCTGAAATGAGGCCTATCATCGCTCAACAAGGGCAATGAGACCGGCGCTCATCCGTAAGTCATTTTGACCGTGTTTCCTGGTTCACCACGATGGTTATTCCTATAAATATATTTCGATTGTATTTGGATTAGGCTTGTGAGATCAGCAGTTCGTGAGTCATATTGAGGGGGGTCCCCTCATTTCCACTGCATTATTTACGACGTCTGGATGGTATTCCTATGAAAATATTGCGTGAATAATGTCCATTAATTTCACTCGTAAATAAAATATCCGTTCAGCCTTCCCCACTTCGGCAATGAACAACCGCACGGAGAGCTTGGAGGAGGTGCTCAGTACAGTGGTGTACATGGCACGCAGTCCAACGATGAATGTGGTGAGTTTATTGTTATATTTTATGACATTTTGATGAAATGATTGCTCTTGTTCATTAATTTCCGCAGAGCACGTGCAAAGAAATTCATTTTTAACGTATATAATTATTTATTTGCAGATGCTCTACTGCCGAATGCTCATCTCAGTTATCGGTTTGATAATGGGTTTTTCGCTGCCAATGTTCCGCAGGTAATTAAATATAAATTTCGATTACTTTTTTGATTGGTTTTTTTTCCAGAAAATTCGTCGCTCACGGCAGCTTGCTGATGCTGCTGATGCAACACTGTGCCTGGAACCTCATGCTCTCGTTTATTACACTTATCGACGCTCTGATAACTGCTTACACGTTTGCGAGTTGGCGGTAAGTAACTATTGAGAAGCTGCAGAAGTTCAGAATAGGCGAAGTTTCGAATGTTTGACTTCCTGATTGCTTCATTTCCTCGGAACTCTTTGCAGGAAGCCCGAAGATCTGATTGCTTTCAACGACGGGTACACTTGCTTCCATCGGAAAGTCTGGCACATTTACGCCGTTTATGGTGGGAATTTGATCCTTTCGCATGGGTTCATGACAATTGTGAAGATTCCGCCTCTTCATTCCTCATCCTCTCACACCGGTCAGAGTGACGATAGAGCACACTGAATGAAGAGACGACTTATTCATTTTGGCAACCCCGTTCAACATCATTGAAGGTTCGATGACCTCAATGTTTGCAATCACAATCGAGCGGACATTCGCTTCGAAATGTTACAAGAACTACGAGCGCTCCAGTAAACGACTCGGATATGTTCTAAGTATTGGCCAGGTGAGAAAACAATGTAATAATTTCGTCTTCACCTTTAAAATGCATAGACAACCACAACTTGTCAACGCCTCAAAAGTTTCGCCATTTAAAGTGAACAGGCTAAGAAGTTGAGGGTGTACCGATTTACGTAGTAAATCACTACCCAAATACCAATAATTAAATAATTATATCAAATTCCATTAGAATAATTAGTTTCCAATCGACACAACTACCGTATCACCCCAATCACACTGGTCCAATATTTCAAATCATTATTTAACTGGATCAGGGTTTTTCCCACCAGACGTGATTTTGTTTACTTTTCTTTCGTCATCATGCTTTCTTCATTATCATTCTTCGATTGATTGATCGTTGGTTCGTCGTCGTTTCACGGCTCAGTCCGTTGTCGTCATTCTTCTCTTCTCTCTCATCTACACTTCCAACTGTTGAGCATAGCTCGCAGTTACAGTTATCGAGGAGTAGTTTCCATCCAAGTGAGTTTTTCCCCATCCACCCATCCCACACCCCAACCATTCCCCACCCCAATTCTCTACGCCGTTAATTTTGTGTGTTAATTAACCTGTGACTTATAAATGAAATAAATTATTGTTTATTTGTTGCGCAAACCACACCGTACACACATAGTTTACTTCCTCTAATAGCTGAGGAAGTGAGCATAGAGGGATAGAGAAAGAGATCTCATATTTTGCAGTTCATCCTTGCTTCAGTAATCACGCTCGGAGCTGTTCTTACTTACGATTTTACTCAAACACGCGCCCATTGTTTCGTCGTTACTCGAGGTGGAGAGATGTACCATCGACCGTTGGCGGTTAGTTACAATTACTAAATTACTCTGGTATGTTGGTAATTGCTAATGAGTGAATCACAAGATCCTTGAGACTACTTTCCACTATCCCATTAGGCTTAGGTTCAATTACAACCACTCAACCACTCTGGCACTTCTATTGAGTTACCCTCTATTGAGAGGAGGCAAACTGTTATCCACTTTCGAAAGGCTCAAAGATCTTTATTGGCGGATTATAAGTGGAATTAGTGGAATTAGTTGCAGAAATTGAAGTTTGACTTGGAAAATGGAGATTAAATTTCAGGCAACTTCCTTTGTTTTGGAGATGATGTGTTTGATCATCTTCTGTTGTCTTTTGAAAGTCAACCAACGGAGACTGAACTCGAACTACTTCGGAGGACTATCGGTCAAGTGCGTTTCTTTTTTTTTGCAAAACAATTATTTCGGAATAAATATTTTAGGTATCAAATAACCGAGAACGTTCGCGCGCTCAAATTGCTCGTACCTGTCGTCATGTGAGTTTGTTTCTACATTCTTATTTGATAATTAAACCACCGGAAAACACCGGAATTTCTCTATTGACAATAGCTAAAATATTTCTGCAGCCAAAATATTTTTATCCCCGTCAAGCTAATAGTACTCTAAAATCGCTTCAGAAGCCACATCACACTCACAATGCTCCTTGCCGTCTTGTACTCAGTGTACGCAGTGCTCACCATGACCCCGCACACGAGGGCGATAGCTGAGGTAATTTTCCCCCTAAGTACCATCAGAAATAGAAATAGAGGAATACACTTGAAAGATCGCGAATGAAGGCTAAGGACAGACTGAAGCATAAATTTGCCATTAAAGGGGGTGTGGTATCAATGTCTGACTAGATGAGTTCTCGATGTGAGATGATGGGTCACGAACACGCGATGACACTTTCGAAACTCCCATGTTTTGATTTTTCGTTTTAACTGAGATATGCTCGATTGGCTGTGTTCCAAGTGACCCTGATCGTGCAGGCAACGAGCGAGAGAGAAAAGAGCTATGAAGAGACGGCGCATGCAAATTGACGCGCGCCGATCGCTTATGATAATTTACCCATCATTGATGCCTCACCTCCTTTAAGTTCTTGACAGATGTACGACAAAATGAGAAATTTAATATTCAAATTCCAGGAAAGCCTCGGATTCCTGCACCTTCACGCTGTTATCGTTCCTGTGTTCATGCTCGTTCGACACAGGTATGTCTTTTTTTGATCATTTAATTTTTGGTGATATATTTCAGGAGGAAATCTAAACAAGTAGCGAAGATGTCCCGAATAAATCGATTACACGGCACTGCCCTTATGAACGAACACGACAAAGCGATTATGAAGAACTGGTGATTAGGGTGCTCATCACTGGAATAATCAGGAGATGATAAGAGACATTAAAATTGTGCAGAGGTACTGGTATTATTATATTTGTTATCACCCGGAACCTAATAAAGAAATATTATTCCGTCTACAATTCGTGGAAATTGAAGCAACACAGACCAGAGCTTTGTTTTCGAGGAAATACAAGTCATTACATGTTAGAATCTTCGATAATGATTTCCCAGTTGTATGTGTGCTGTTAATGTTACTCTTCTGTCGTCATTGGCATTAGTTATATCATTACTGGCATTAGTTCCGGCTAACAGCTTCCGCACACAAGTAAGCGTATAGCTTTTTGTTGTTTTTTCATTGTTTTTTTTGGAAAAAAAGCGAAGTCATTTCTATAATCAGCTCTATTGAGCGGCTGAAGGAGAGACTTCGTTCGATAGTTGAGCATCTCATCTCCTGTCTAAAACATGGAAGATACCTTACCCAATCCGATGAACGTCTCCAACGAAGAATTGGAATTAGCAATCTTCATGGCAACCAGCACATACACACAATGCGTACGGTTTTATATATTGAAAGAATGATAAATATAATTTAGGTAATTATTTTTCGAATAGTGACTGCGTTGCTCGGAATAATATCACTATTCACCATGTTTTGTATGAGGTGAGGTTTGAAGAAACATGAAAGATTGTATTATTGTACAAAATTGAAAGAAGAAGTTCTATCTTACAGCCAGTTTAGATGGCAAATCACCCACGGCAGCTTAGTCATTCTCATCGCTCAGCATACAATCTGGGCACTTCTTATGTCTCTTTGGACACTGTTAGAGGCTTGCATGATCGCTTACACATTTCTTACTTGGCAGTTAGTTTACATTTCATTTGTGATGAAAGTGATTTGGTGTTCGTCAGAAATCCGGAGGATCTCTTTATGTACAAGGATAGTGTCAGCTGTTTCCATCGCTCAGCCTGGTTTATTCTTGGCATGCATGGCACGAATTTATCCATGTTTTGTTGGCTAAAACCCGATTTAGGAAGCCTAACTTCAATAGTTGTTGTAACCATTGAACGAGGAGTTGCGTTTCTACGAAGGAGCAGTTATGAGAAAACGAGTATACATCTGGGAATCCTCCTTTCGATAATCAACGTAAGAATATTGTGATTTTACGAGTGCCAATCAAAAAAAACCGTTTAGTTATTCTTCACTACGCTCCTGCAGTATGGCCTTTACATTCACTATGACTTTGACGAATTTTCTCGGTTTCGATGCACCGTAATAACTAAATCCGGGGAAGCATATCATCAAAAGATGGCGGTAAGGACATCTTCTGTTCCTTGATATTCATATCTTGTTCAGCTAATAATGCTCACGTTAGAGCTGTTTACTATCGCGTCATTTCTGATATTATTGCGCATGAATAGAGCAAAACTAGCTGGTGAATGCCAGACGCTCTCGGAACGGTAAAACAGCCTGATTTCTTTGTAAAAATAGACTCATTCAGATATCAGTTATCCGAGAATATTCGAACATTGGAGTACTTGGTTCCAATAATTTCGTAAGTTGCGAAAAAAACACCTTCAAGTAATAATAAGTTCAGAAGTACGACAGCGCTCAATGTTGGCGCAATTTTCCTATTCGTTCTATTTAATGCACTAGGGCTCGACAGGAAAGGATATGCCCTTTGTGAAGTAATAATGTATAATAAAAAATTTTAATTTAAAATATTTAGGAAAGTATTTCATTCATCCATCTGCACACCATAGTTTTGCCAGTGGTGCTATTTATGAATAACAAGTAATTGCAATCATAGGTTATATTTGTTGTATGTTGCAGGAGAGACAAAGATTCTCGCGAGAAGGTTCTTTGTCTGAATCGTGCTCACGGAGAAGTTTTCGTTAAATCACACATCAAAGTGATTCAAAAATCGTGGTGACTGATGTTGCCTAATGATAAAAACATTTATCCTGCAGATGCTTGCTTGCAATAGAAATGAGTTGACGTGTTATAATGCACAATGATTGTGTTTTTTTTCTATTGACGATAGCCGATTATTTTTGCTCATCTGCATGTCCAATTCCTTGAATGTTTCGAGTCCTTCAACGATATTCGTACAAGAAATACGTGCTCTGCGCATTAGTTCGTTAAAGAAGGCGTCCCACGAACCGCGTGAGCGACTATGCAAAGTGAGGAATGAGAGGGGTGCTCTCCTCATTCCGAACACTCTCTCGTTCGTCGCCTGCATTTCAGGGTCACTTGGCACGCAGCCAATTGATCATAACTCGGTTCAAACGAAAAATGGTGATTTAGCAGTTTCGAAAGTGTGATCGGGTAACAGCGATCCACCACCTCACATCGAGAACTCAGCTAGCCAGATATTCGTGGGACACCTTCTTTAATCACTTAGTAGAGAGAATATGATTCGCTGTGCAGTTCGCAATTATTTTCAGCAAGATTTAGTCAATCACTGCGTAAACATTGAGCATACTTACATACGTACAGAAAAACAAAGATCATTCAGATGACAGAAACATTTATCGGACTGTACTAAGCTATGTATTCCACGAATTAGATATCTATTATAGTCGTGATGAATCTGTGATACTTTGTGACGTTTAAAATCTATGTGAAGGACATTGAACGTGCATTTCGATGAAAACGCATTATACTTTTGCACGCTGTACTTCTAATCTATAAATAACGTGGTCTTGGAAAATCCTTATATAATAGGAACCCTAGCATTAGTGCGAGATTTTTGTACCTCATGAGTACATATATTCCTGAATTCACATTTCATTTGCTTTCAGTGGCGTCCTGTTATCGGTATTCATTCAGCTGCCTCATTCATTCAGAATCCATGATGAATATCACGTCTGATGAGATTGCTCTGGCCAAGTACCTAGCAACCAACAATTTCATGCATTTGGTAGTAGGGTTGGCAAAATGAATCTCCACATTGAATCTGAATCATTCCGCGTTGAATCGCGCGGTCTAGAGATTCAAATGAATCGATTCGCTTGAATCGAGATTCATTTGAATCTCTACTTTTGAATCATTGAGATCCGGTTGGATTTTCGATCAACAAAAAATACTCCCGGGTAGTTTTTCATGCTTGTTCCTACGTGTTAACTTTTGGAACGATAATCTGTTGCCGTTAATTAATTATTAAATATTTAATGGTTTGCGTGACTACTTTGAACCTCCGAAGCGAGATTATAAAGTTTAGACTGTCGTAAATAACTTATCTAATATTGGAATTGCCATCAGACATGAAATTTTTAGTAAATTCGAAGACTCCTATCCGAAAAAAGTGGAATCCCATTGAGGTATACAACTATGTGTCGTCAATGCTCAAAAAAAACAGCGTCAAACGAACGTATCATCATATCAAAAGCGATTCAAAGTGGACGACACATTATTTGCCTCGAGTAAAAATTCGGCAAAAGATTAGCCGTCTGCGGGAATCGAACCAGCCTCGTCAATTACGTTCTAGCGAAAGTAAAGATTCAACTGAATCTTTAAAAGATTCGAATGAATCTTCATTTTGCTCTCGTCCTCTCTCTCAGATTCATTCCGCTCTCTATTTTGCGCTCCGATCCGGTCGATAGAGATTCTTTTTGCCAACCCTATTTGGTAGGATCCGATTATCATCCTTTACGCAAATATTTATGTTTTAGATCGTGATTTTCCGTCTAGTTATCGGCTTTGTCGGACTCTTCGCTTTTCTTGCACTCGTTTCATTTAGACGGTAAGACAAATAAACAAATACACTAATAAAACTTCCCTACCTCCAGAAACCTCTTCGCTTCGCACAAGAGTCTGGTTCTGCTTCTTTCTCAGCATTGTCTGTGGAGTTTCATACAATCTGCCGCAGTGACGATAGATAATTGCATCGTTGCATACATGCAACTCACGTTTCAGTATGTGCGAACATATCTATTTACAATTCTATATTTTCCTAGAAATGTCGATGACCTATTTCTCTTTAACGACGGCGCCTCATGCTTTCTAAGGAGTGGCGCTTGCATGCTGTCTTTTCAAGGTAGTGAGCAATTGCAATATATATTTTTGTTCTCCGTATATATTTGACATTGACATTTTTTGAGAATTAAAAATAAGATTAATCTTGAAGGTGGAATCTACTCATTGCTCGTCATTACGATTGAGAGAAGATACGCCTCCAAAAAGTATCGGACGTACGAGCGAACTGGAATTCACTTAGGAGTCGGTCTTAGCGCAATCCAGGTATTTTTTGAATACAATTCAGAAATAAACCGTTATCAGTTCCTTCTCGCATCCTTCTTTTTCTATTTGATCGTTCATTTCTACGAATTCAATAAGACATATGCGAGATGTAACATCGCAACCGAGGAAGGAATGCACTTTCACAAGTTCCAAGGAGTATTTCTGTTTTTTTGCTATCTAAATTAGCGAAATTTAAATGTAGGCACTACTCATCATCATTCAACTGTTCTCACTATTTACGTTTTATCGACTTTTGAAAAAGAACAAACGACAATTGGAGAATGGCTGTTCGACTCTAACTGAACGGTATTGTAGCCGAATTGTGCAATAATACAAGAAGATTTTCCAGATATCAGCTGACTGAGAATGTAAAAACACTACATCTTCTAGTGCCGCTTGTGTGGTACGTTATTCCTTCTATCAAACTTCATTTATAAGATTGAGTTTAAACAAAAAAATAAAGTAGTCACATAACACTGAACCTATTCGTCGTCACTGCGTACATGGTTATACACTCGCTGAAGTTGAACGTCTTTCAAACATCAATTGGAGAGGTCCGTAGAGTATCTTGAAATTGAAATTGTAAATCTATTCCATTTAGGAAGCGCTCGGATTTCTTCATCTCCACTCAGTTATTGTACCGTTGATAATGTACATCCGACATCGGTATGGTATTCCTGGAGCACCTAGCGAAACTTGATAATGTCCCATTCGTTAGTTCCATGGTTCAAAATAATTCAGACGTGAACTATCTTCACTGCGGAAATTATTCAAAGTTAACAACACTTGCGACCGCCAAGAGTTCGCTGATAGACACCTAGATGTGGTGCAGAGAGCATGGTAGATCATTCTGCTTGAGAAATTGAGAATCAGATAAATTCTTCGATCTCTGTTAGATTCACGTGTATTTTTCAAGTACCATTCATTCATTCGGTCGTAATTGATTGGTGTTTTACCGTTTTTTACAAAACGTATAATGCTTTAACATACAATTTCATTCTCATTTCTGTTAGTCATCGCGAGCAGTTCTTGAAAGATCTATCTTGAAAGAAGAACGCCCATTTTTATCAGCTCACCTTTGAGACTAGTGATAAATAGTCTGTATTATGTATACAATTTGAAAAGCAAAGCAATAAAAATTTACGAAAAAAAGAAAAGGAAAGAAATGAAAAATGAAAGAAAACAGCAAAAAAAAGAAACAAAAAAAATAAAAGCGTCTTAGAGTTACCTTCGATTCCGAGTCGCCGAGTCCGAGACACTGCTGATTCGCGCGCATGTATGAGTCTACCAGTGCAGTAAGTGTTAATTAATCCTCGGCTCGAGATGGTGAGGGTTCCTTCCTACCGAATCGGGGCCATGCACTGCCGTAAAGGCGCATGCATGGGTCTACCGACCACAG
>LS485794.1:0-12090 GCA_900490705.1 Pristionchus arcanus
GCGGTGAAGAGGTGGTGGTCCGCTGGGATGCAATATCCGGTCCCAACAAAAGCAAAGGTAAGCACAGCGCAGCTCCAGAGCGGTCAGCCCCCCTCCCCTCCCCACTGAATGGGCTAAGAATGAAATCTCCCCATTTTAAAAGGAAAAAAATCCCCTAAATAGGTCCCATGTAGATATTATTCGATATCAGCTAAGGCTCCTAGCTGGCCCCCCCCCTCCCCTCCCCTCCCCTCCCCTCCCTCACACTCGCCAATCTCCATTCATTCTTAGCCCATTCAGTCGTCGGGGGAGGCGGGGGCTGACCGCTCTGGAGCTGCGCTGTGCTTACCTTTGTTTTTGTTGTGACCGGATATTGCATCCCAGCGGACCACCACCAATTCACCGCGGCCACAATTAGGCAAATTGCTCATAAATATTAGAAAAATACAGCGCTTCATTCAGATTGGCTGCGCGCTTGCAACAATGGGGCCCATGACAAAGGCGCGCGCGCGCGAGGTTCACCGCATGATCTACCCCTTCGCGCGCACTGGCTCCGCCCCCTCCCAATCGCCTCTCGTCATTCATTCTTAGCCCATTCAGTCGTCGGGGGAGGCGGGGGGGGCTGACCGCTCTGGAGCTGCGCTGTGCTTACCTTTGCTTTTGTTGGGACCGGATATTGCATCCCAGCGGACCACCACCCCTTCACCGCGGCCACAATTAGGCAAATTGCTCAAAATATTCGATTGGCCAAGTTAGACCCTAATACGTGAATGCCACTACTTATTTTGCGTTGATGTACGAATTACGAGATGGAAATTACATGGAGATAGTTGCAGATAATTACAATTTTTTTAACGTATATTTATTGGTCTCTCAATTCACGATCAGAGAAGAAAATTTTCAGTGGTCAATGGGACTCAGAGGAATAATGATTCTGGCGTGCTTTGAGTGCTGGAAGCGCTTCCGAGAGGAGGACGCCAGACTCAAAACCTCTACCGAGGGTCAACAGCTAATTGTGCAAGTTTGCGAAAAGTGCGTGAAAGCTAACCGGGCTCACCGGTTTGAGTTGTGATCCCGCCGTGTCATTTGTACTTGCTTACATCGTGATAAACTATACGTATCCCTCGAGTTGATTTTCTTGAAATGAATACACGCGAAATCGATACGATCCTTCGAAATGATAAGTACACGGCGCGGTATTACGTGGGAACGTTTGCGTGTGATCGTCTACCTCAACCAACCGACCTGCCGGACACCTTTGCCCTGTGTGTGAACACGGATCGTAGCGATTCGGGACTAGGAGGTAAGCATTGGCAGTCAATCTTTGTTCGGCGTGGACGCTGTCACTTCTTCGACTCCTTTGGTCAACCGCCGCGCGGGCTGATCCGACGGTTCTGCGAGTGCTTTCCCGTGGTGTGCTACAATCGTGCAGTGCACCAACGACCCAGTGCCATTTCGTGCGGTGCCTTCGCCATCTTTCACCTTCATCATCAAAGTCGTGGCAAGAGTTTCGCCAGAATCGTACGCTACTTTACCCAAATCAACAACGACGATGCGCACGTAGTGTCGTGGCTGAGCCACGCCCACAATTATCATTTAGTCCATGCGTAAACTTATTGTTAACCGGTCGTTTCTCTCTCGTCTCCTGAAAGATCCTGAAACTATTTCTGACGCCACTCTGGCAGAGCTAAAGTGTGTTATCGAGATCCTACACAACCTCGGACGCATTCCGTTCACGAAGCAGGAAAAGAAGATCGTAGCGAAGCAGCTACCGATCATCCGCACAATTGCCAAGTGTTCCCGGGAACGCAAAGCACGCGCTCAACTGCTACAGCACGGTGGTGGTTTCCTTGGCGCAGTAATTCCCGCGGCTCTTGCTCTCATTAGTCTTGCTGTTGAGAAGAAGTAGTAGTAGTAGCATGAACAAGTATAAACTGGTGCCGTACTTGGTCCTTTCCAAGGATGACGCTAAGCTTGAGCAGATGCAGGAAGAGCTGACCAAACTCCTTCAAGACCCCACAATTGACGCCACGCTCAAGCGTGCCCTCTACGAGGACCTTCTCCAGAGGATCAATCGTTTCAAGGAGGACACACAAAGGGTGGGCTTAAAGGTTCCGTTGGTCGGCCCGGATGTTACTCCTTCCGTTCCTCCTGCTCCACCGCCGTCAACGTCCTCCGCACCTCTCTATGATGTCACTACGCCAGTGCCCGCTTCAGACTCTCGCATCTCACAAGTCACTCCGGACGTTGACCCTACCGAAGCTCCGACTACCGTCAGTAAGGTTAGCAAACGGAGCAGAAAGTCCACCGCTGCTCGTACTGAGGACAACTACGACAACAAGAACAACAATAACGATGACGGATTTCAGTCGCCGCTCTATGAACAGAAGAAGGAGAAGAAGCGGCGCAAGGGTAGGAACGTAACTCCGCGAAGCGACGTGTCTTCCTCGAAGACTCGTCAAGGAGCTCGATTTACCTCAACTGAGCTTTCTGCCAATCGACAGATTGGACGTCTGAGCGACTGGGGCGAGCAACGGCCTCTTCAACCTCGCCACTCTACGACTCCCTCCGGCCGACGGCCTAGCAGCATTGTGTCGCACGCACAACCGTGGAAGTCGTGATCGTCGACCACCCAGCGTGCCATTGTATCGTTTGTGTTGTCATGTCGAACAAGCGTATTCATAAATATTTCTTTGACCTTAAACAGCCTACCGCGTATACTTCGGTTCAAAATGTAGCTCGGCAGAGCGGAGTACACATTGATAAGGTTGAGGACTATCTGCAAGAGTTTCCGGCGCACACTCAGTTCCGACGCGCCCTACACCACTACCCGCGACGTCGTACGGTCGGCATTGCGCCGGGTCAGACCGTGCAGGCAGACTTGGCCGATTTCCAGTCCCTCCGCGCTGACAACGACGGCTACGGTTACTGCTTGATCGCGGTGGACTGCTATTCGCGTTTCTTCTTTGCCGTTCCCGTACGGCGCAAGAACGCGGGTGACATGCGCCAGGCGCTTGAGCTGCTCTTTGGAAAGATATTCACAAAGTACGGCCACGACTGTAGTCGCTTCGTTACCGACCAGGGTCGTGAGTTCTACAACAAGGAGTGTCGGGAGCTGTTCAAGCAACGCTGGATAACCCACTTTAGCCCTCGGTCCGAGGTAAAGGCGGCGATGGCGGAGCGAGGCATTCAAACGTTCAAGCACCGGCTTTACAAGTACATGCACCACGTGAACAGCAACCGCTGGATAGATGCGGTTGACCCCGTGATAACCGCAATCAACCACACGCGCAATCGTATGACGGGGCTCGCGCCGGTGCGTGTGGTTGCGGGTGACATTGACGAACGGACGCGCGACTCCACGGCTAGCCCAAAGGATCACGGCAATAGCACGGCGGCAAGCCGAAAGCGGGCTCCTCTTGCTGTCGGTGACACTGTTCGCGTGAGCAAGGCACGGGCTGTCTTTGCAAAGGGATACCTGCCAACGTGGAGCGAGGAATTTTTTATTGTTACCGACGTCAAGTCGTGCTCTCGACCGCCCTATGTTAAGCTGCGTGATCTAACGGGCGAGCCGATCGAGGGCATCTTCTACTACCCGGAGGTGCAGAAGGTGCGCGACAACGGCGTGCGCAAGATCGAACGTGTCCTGCAGCGCAAGAAGATCCGTGGCAAGGAGCACATGCTGGTTCGCTGGTCGGGTCTTCCGGCAAGCATGGATTCATGGATTACCGCTGACAACTTTGTGCAATTGTGAATGAGAAAAAAAAAAGTTTATCAAAGAATGTGCGCGTTCAGTACACGTGTGGGTTGCGGTCACTGTCAATGACCATATTTGTAATTGATTCTCCGAGTACGATTCCATAGAGGCCGCTGGCCGGTGTGTCGGAGGCGAACGTTAGCCGAATGGTGGTTTCGCCGATGCGTTGAAGCGCAAACTGGTCCGCGTCCGCTCCACTCGTGTCGAAGGCGTACACGCAGCAGTGTGAAGCGAACGTCTCGGGGCTCACACCGTTCGCGGATCCCGTTCCGGCCACGGAGAGCGCCTCTTGGAGCGCAAGGTACGCCCGAGAGTATAGGTTTTTTGAGTAATCCAATGCATAGTCGTGAAAGGGAATGACCTCGCCGCCGGCCTCGAGGCGCACACTCTGCAGGGCAAAGTTTTTGAACACAAAGGGGTTCGTGTGGTTGCCGTTGTAGGCCGAAGCGTCGACGAGCGTGAAGAAGACACGCCGTGGGATGTTGTTTGCAAAGAGCTTAAACGTGGGAAAGTCCTTGATGCCTCCGAGAATGTAGAAGGTGCGCACGCTCGTGCCCAGTGAGCTGTACGTGATCGACCCGCGCTGCTTGAGCAGACTGTCAAAGGCGACCACGGTAGCGTCGTGGACGTGCAGTTCGTGTAGCAGCAGACTCATGCCCAAAATCTTAATCTTGTACTTCTGATCGCCCGCCCTTCGATCGACCATGAACTCGTCGGACGAGGGAAAGCAGAGGATGCGCAGGTCAACGTACGGAAGCAGGGCCTTGCTCTGCGTCGCCGGCTCAAACCAGAGGGGTGTAATGACCTCGAGATGAGCCGATTTGGCGCAGGCCTTCACCCTCTTCACGTACTCGACGTCCGTAGCGCTGTTCGGGTTCGACTCGGTGGAGTAGCCGGCAAGCCGCAGAAACGTGTCCTTGTACTCTTTCGAGTAGGATAGGAGGGCGCTCAGGAAGCATCGATAGGGAAAGTTGTCGTTGTCATACACGAGCACACCGTTGATGAACACCTGAGTACCGCAAGGAGGAGGAGAAGGTTAGAGGGGAGTTACCTGGATTTGGCGAAACTGGGCACAGCCGAAAAAGTTGACTGGTGCAAATGCGTGAACCTTCTCGTCCGCCGTGACAATGTCTGTGCCGTTCTCGTCGACAACCTTGTACTTTGTGAGAATGTAACTGCGCTGAAGGTCGAGGAAGGCTTTGGAGTTCTGTACGCGGAACTCGTACGGTTTGATCTCGGGACCGGAGGTTAGAGAGATCTCCGTGAAACGCGAAGTCTCCACACCACAAACAGTACTGTTCGTATTAAAAATATCGAGACTCGGATGAAGCGACGAAGCGCTCTTCTCAACCTCACTCTTGAACATGACAGCAGGTACGATACGACCGTTCTGTACACAGACAGCTTGAACAAATGAAACATTTATCACACGTACAAAGAAAAGGCACAAAAAAAAGGGGTTTACAGTACAACGAGGCTCTCGAGGACGTGGAGCGAGCCACCGCGGCTCGCGACCAACGGCAAATCGAGATCGGGCGCGAAGCCGAGGCGGTCGTACGCGTGACGGTAGACGGTGGTGCGGCCGGCGCGCGTGCGGATGCAGGTGAAGTGGCTGTCGAAGGAGGCGTGGACGTCGAGCAGTGCGGGCACGCCCGTTTCGCCCGTACCTCCGGGCAGCATCCGACGAGCGTAGCGTACACCGACGCGTAGCGTGGGTAGGATGGTGTGTAGCGCCTGCATACGCTCCCGACGACCCAGAGAGCGCCAGTAGGGGTGGTGAAGGTGAATAAAGTCGAGGAGGCTAGCCATTGAACGATGAGAGAGAGAGAGAGGAGCAGAGAGTGGGTGCGGTGCGCGCACGCACACTACCGAATGAACGCCCGGCGGACGGGTGTAGCCGCCTCCGCCGCCACTCCGCCCCTACGTCCCGCCCCCTTCTTACGACGTGGCTGAGGCGGCGGGCGCAGGAAGCCGATGACGCGCGCACCACCCGCCTGCGCGGGTCGGCGCTTGCGACGGCCCACGCCCGTGAGGTTGCGGACGGTGGAGCGGGCCTGCGTCTTCAGTGCGTCGCCGACGGCGGCGCCTTGGCGAACGTCGCTTGCGACGTTCGCGCCCGCTGTCACCAGGCTCTGGCCCACGGGACTTGAAAGGAACGCGGGAATCATTCGTAGGATTCTCCTCAGTATGCCACCGATGCCTGAGCCAAATTGAGGGCGGCCCCCCGAATAGTGGGAAATCCTACCGGAGCCGATCTGCGAATGACCGCTCCCAAAGAGTCCTGGCCAGTTTTCCTTACTTGAATCGTAAACTTGTCGTGCCATGAGAGTGAGAGAGAGAGGTACACACACGACCGGTCAATAGTAATCTTGTTATTGAGAATGAAACACGACTGACCCGTTCAGCGGTCATTGTACCATTTACTTCTCATCGCAGCATGACGGATTTCTTTGTCACTCTGCCGAGTAATCTAATATCAATAAACGATGGCAGTACGAACGTGCCCTCCGACTACAGCACCAGACTGCCCGAACCTCTAATTTTTCGTAACAAGTGGACCGTGGGGCTGCACGAGATACTCATCGCCGGCGAGGTGTTAACCGTGCCGCACCCACTTACCTTTACGATCACCCTCAACTCTGGGGAGACGGCGGAGTGCACGCTCCCCAAGGGTACCTATAACACGCCTGCAGCACTCATGCACGCCCTAAACAGCGCTGTGCCCGTGTCAGACGTGAAGCGAGCACGTCGCAGCGCACAACAACAAATTCCCACGGTGACCGACGAACAGTTGGCCGGGATCGACGTACGCGAACCCATAACCGTGCCCGCTTCAAGCAGTACTACTGTTGCACCGCCAACCAACACTACAGCGCCACCACCTACCCCGACAGCCCCGTCAGATGTTCCGCGTGTGCCCACTGGAACTGAACTCGGAGAGGACGTCAGGGACCCTATAAGCGTCGGCAAGTCGGCGGAACAAGCGAGGAAGGAAGAAGAAGAGAAGCGTAAAGCTGACGAAAAGAAGCGAAAAGACGAAGAGACGAAGAAGAAGAAGCAAGAAGCGGAAGCGAAGAAGAAGAGGGAAGAACAAGAAAAGAAACGTAAGGAGGAAGAAGCAGAAAAGGAGAGAAAAGCTGCTGCAGAGGCCGCAAGACTCGAAGCGGACAAGAAGGCTCGAGAGTTGGCGGACAAGATGAGACGTGAGGCGGAGGCGGCTGCGGCAGCAGCGGCTGAAGCCCAGCGTGCCAAGGAGGAGCAAGAGAGGAGGGACGAAGAAGCGGCACAGTTAGCCCTAGCAAGGGCGGCCGAGGAAGCTGCCAAACGAGACCAAGAGTCGAGAAAGAGACGACCCGGTGACTCGTACCAACCCGCACCCTATCACAGGATTCGCCCTGAAGATCTGCCCGATACAGCGGTCGACTCTGTCACCAAGACACTGGGCAAGCTGATAGTGTTCAGCTACGATGACCGCGCGGGACGAGTACTCGTCAACTTTGATGTTGGCGTGGCTAGCGTGGAGTTTGCGCCGGACATTGCCTACATGTGCGGGTTGGCCAGCGAGTACCTTGATGATAGCGTTCTGGCGCCGAATTCTCCCGATTGCACAAACGGAAAAAGCTTGCTCTTCATCTACTCAGATCTCTGTGGGTTCAGCGTCTGCGGCAGTCAGAAGACCAACCTTCTGAGGGTCATTCCCTTCCCCGCACTTCAGAATAACTCCATTTCGCAGAGTTTCCAGAACATTCGGTACTGTGACGTGCGCTCCGAGCGCATTGACTCTATTCGCATACAGATTCTTGATGCGCTAGGAAACAGAGTGCACGTCGCTGGTTACGTGTGCTGTGTCCTTCACTTGCAAAAGAAAGAATGAATAAAGAAGGGTTTCTTTGTGAAAAAGTTGTAGCACCACACTCGCTCATTCACCATGACAGCTCCTACGGAGAGCGGTCCGTTTAGGTTTCGCACACCCTTTAACGCCATCGTCGTGGCTCCGTCGCAGTCCGGTAAGACAACGTGGGTACTCGAGCTGATCAAGCACGCCCATCTGTTCGATCAGCCCATTAACACTATTTACTGGCACATGGGCATAGAAACGCAGCATCCTCCTAACGATCCGCGCATACAAGTCTTCTCTGGCCTACCCGACGTTGAGACGCTAAAACACCTGTGCACGAGAGGTGGTCTAGAGCATCGGCTGGTCGTCATTGACGACCTTCTCACCGAATCCGTAGCTAACAAGGACCTACTCACACAGCTGTGGACCCGTGTCAGTCACCACTGCAACGTGTCCCTTCTACTTCTCTCCCAATCACTCTTCCGTAACAACTGCCACTACATGATCCTGTTCAAGGCTCTCGCAGACCGCTTGAACATTGTGAACCTAGGCAAACAACTATTTCCCGGTCAACTTGAATACTTTATGAAGAGCTACGTCGACGCAACCGAGCGACAATTTGGATACATCATCATCACCGCGCATCCTCGTGAGGATCAGAATCATTTTCGCCTGTGTACGGATGTGTTTGGTACAACAAAAGTGTATCTTCCAAAGATGAGATAAAAATGTTTATTAATGTTTTCGGCGGGGTAACATGAGTTAAAAGTCAAAAATGTATCCACGGTCGGCCTCGCTCAGTCGCTTCTGAAGATCATTAAGCTCGTCCACGGCACGCTGAAGCTCGACGTTCGCCTTCTCCACCTTTAGCTTCGCTGCCGCAATCTTCTCGAGTTGCTTGGACAGCTGCTCCCTCTTGTGCTCGAACGCCTGGGAAAAAAAGGGTACTTTTGCGGCGCTGAGGAGAACCTTGAAAATATTACCAGAATCTGGTCGAGCGCACGTTCGAGAGGCATCTGGTTGTCGCCGCTCAGCAGTCGCTGGTAGGTGCGTGGGTGAAGGTTCTCCAGCAGCGCTCGAGCTTCCTCTCTCGACATCGCCTCTGACATCTTCTGGGTAAAGGGGGTTGTTCTCCGTAACATAATCACCAGGACCGGACGCGACATGATTGTACAAGCCAGAGCGAATAAGAAGTGGTAGCGCGCGATACCTCAAGCAACAGTCAAAATGAGGCGAGAGAGGCTCGGCTATGTGCGAGGAGCGTGAGTTCCCGCCCTCTTCTTTTGTTCTAGAAAAAAGTCCTAGGGAATAGAGCACAACGAGCACGAGCACAACAATGATTGCGTGGAGGAACGAAAATGGTTCTGAACTGAGACGTGGGATAAATTCGATTCCCGTGAACACGCCCGGCTGACGACGTCCGTCTATGTAGAGGGTTCCGGACTGTGAGAGCACCACAAATACACCGTTTGTAACTTCTAGCCTTGCACATCCTCCATCAACAGTTACGCTGTGGCAACCGTGAAAGGAGCACATGCTACTGCGATTATCAATCCACCAAAGATTCTGGGTGAATGTGTCAAAGGAAAGGCATGCAATTGGCGCTGACTCCGAACCATCAACATCGTTTCGGACCCTCCCCGCTAGCGCAAGAGTGGAAAGGTTGGACAGCCTATGGAACATTGACTCATTGTACAAGAAATAGTACTCTTCTCTAGAGATAACATCCAATTGCTGAGCCTGCACCTCCAGGACATCTATGATCTCATCATTAAGCGCGACAGTGCCATCAGCACTTTGGCTAAAGTGAACCAATGTGTAATCGGGAGCCATAGCTCGTGTGTTGGTAACAGTGTGCATATTGTCCAAACCACGAGCATGTTTAGGAATAAATTCATAAGAACTGCACATGAAGACAAAGTAGAAACAGAACGACATTACTGAACGAATGAATCAGTATAGAATGAAGGGGATAACAGTAGAACGGGGAGTGAGGGGGGGGGGTGGAGTCGTGTGTGTGTGTGTAGACCCTATTCCTCCATGGCCTCCACAACATCTTCTTCTTCTTCTTCGAGATCAACGTCAATCACCTCGGGCTCATCGGGGACATATCCGAAAGGAACTTTAACCTCGACCTCTCCCACGCCCCTGTTTGCTCTCTTCTTGAACACAGGCTGCCACACCTTCATCTGATTGTACGTATGAATGTGACCGAGCGTACGCTTGAGCGTGGGACGGGTAATGGGCTGAACTGCGGGCTGACGTTTGAAGACCATGGAGTGTACGCGTTCATGGTTCAGAATGTCCAGTGTGTGGGCGTCCTTCGGGAATCCACGGAAAGCCGTCTTTGTCTTCTCTTCTCCCGTTGTGAGGTTGACGAGCTTCATGCTGTAGTTCTTACCTTAAAATAGATTGAAAGTGAGAGAGAAGTGAGAGCAAAAAAAAAAGAGGTACAAAGAACTAACATCCAGCATACACGACGTTGTCAATCTCCCAGCCCTTCGGGGTCTCATCGCTGAGGTCACCGAGCTCGTTTGTTAGAAGATCAGCGAGCGGGTTCTCAGCGTGACGCGGCCAGTCGAACATCACCGAATCCTGCAAAGAAAGTTGTTTGACAAGGGGACAATGTGACGGTTAGAGTGGTTAAAGTTACTAAAAAGTTTGCTGATACCGTATCCATGTATGCAACCGCAGTTCCGAGCCTCTCGATGATGTTGTACAGCATGATTCGTGCGTAGCTGGTGACAAATGCAGCGTGATGTACCGCGCTGAATCTGAAAAGATTAAAGATTAAACCTCGCTCTCTCTACATCTCACTCTTCTCTCTTTCTCCCACATTGACCTGTTCGCTTTGATCGAGGCAGCCACCGGTTGAGTGTTAACTAGCATCATCTTCCTTGACAGTTCCTTGAAGTTCTTGACCTCAACATTTGCATCGCGCACAAGCTTCAGATACTTGGCAGGAGGAACGAATGCAGTTGCAGTCTTCACGGGCTTCTCAGCACCCTTCCTGAAAAGACAGATCGCTCACACAAACTATTTTGCACCTGAAACTAACCCCCAGGTACTGTTGTTCGATAACTTCGCAACAGTACGCCGAGCAGGAGAGTCGTAGACTTCATGGGGTTGAAGGTCGAAGCCGAGCTTACGGCTCACTTTGCGACAGTACTCGATCTTGTCTGCCATCTCCGTTATACCACTGGGAAACCCGCTTGCTGCATACTAAAAGTAATATTGTTGTTGTGTAGCCTCTGAACCTGAGAAACGGTGAACCACAGGACACTCACTTTCATCTTGATGAACTTCTTGAAGTACTCCTTGTACACAGTATCGCTCCAACGGTCCCAGTGGTAAATTTCATAGATCCTACAGAGACTCTCGTTAGCTAAAGAGTACGCACGTGCTCTTACTTTAATATCTTATAACCCTTGCTGAGTGCGAGCTCGACCTCAACGGTGGTGTACGTTCCGATCCAGGATCTCAGCTTCTCCGTTTCGTGGTTACAGCGTTGAATCCTGGAAGAACCAGTAGACCAAACACCGACATCACGACACCCTTACTTTTCATTAGCACAGACCGAACAGACGTTAAAGAAGAGACAGGCTTCCGCTCGGTAAGGAAGCACGGGAATCATGAGATTGCGGGGAGCCAATACTCTCAGCTTGATGAGACCTCTGTACGGCAGTTTGTTTCCCGTAGGTTGTTCAAAGTCCGAAGTAATCACAGTGGGTTGACCGAGAGGGTACTCCCTGTAATAGTTAATTAAGGAGAGTACCGACTCAGTACTCTAAGGCACTGCTCACCTAAGAGCCATGCAAGCAGAATATATCCAGATAATAGATAATGATGTCTGCGCTACGCCGTAGCAGTGAACGCAAGACTTCAACCCTTCCTCCGAAGAGAGCATCACGAACCATCAGGCGAGTAACTACCTGAAACGTAAGGAAGCGGTACTGACGATGAACCTTAGACAAGAGTTACGTGTACCTCAGTCATTCTGAAGAACAGTGCGATTGACTCATTGCCCTTCTTACGCAGCATCGCCTTGATCTCACACTCCCACACATACAAAACTTTCAATCCATTCTCCTTCAGAATACGCATCCTCTCCATCGTTCGAGAGTGAAGTGAGATGGCTGTTTCTCCGCCAACGAGCCGAGTATCAGGAGAATAGCACTTCAAGCACCCATGAAAGTAGTCCCCGAGCACCTGGCATGCGTTAAATTAGTGCAGGAAAGAGACACAACCACACTACCTCATAGACTGTTTCGTTCTTGAGATCGAAGCAGTCAACAGAAAAGCGACGACCGTTGAAGTTGAAGACCTAACAAAACACAAGTAGCCCAACTGGCTTCTAAAATCGTGTTATGATTTATCAAAATGATTGAAGCACCATTCGTTCATAGAGAACAGCTCTGGTTCCTCTTTTGTATCAAATCTTTTGAATCAAAAGTGATACAAAAGATGATTTCGCATTGAAGTAGGCATCTGGCTACCTGTCTGAGTAGCCCAACTG
>LS485797.1:0-69239 GCA_900490705.1 Pristionchus arcanus
TATGTGGTTTTTACAGTTATTCTTAGAAAATTCAGCTCTATTTTTCGAAATTTACTTCATTTTCATGTCCGGGTCCCTTTAATCCAAATTTTTTATTACATGATCTCGACGAAACTAATGAACATCCATCCCCCTCTGTCGGAGAGAATTACGGGATCTCATCAGAATTTGCGATGTTACTGAATTGACCTGTGATATCTTGATCGATTTCCACCCTTCAGTCTTACTTTCCAAATGCACGATCTTCGGTCTTTGATCATCGAACTTTGTAGTTGGGAACCCTTTGAACTTTGTATGATCGTTCCGATCACAAGCTCGAATAGAACTCTTATCAACCGCGTGATTTCACTGTCCCGACTTTTTTGCCCTCATTCTTGGTGCCTTTCCACTTATCAGCAAGGAGAGTAGACGTTAGTGGCCGAGATTCGCACGAGTAGCAAGGAACGAGTGACCAACGTTATTAGGAAAAAAAGAAATAAACCAAAAAATCAAATAAAAACTAATTTCAGGTCGTCGAGGGAGCTCCGTACTGCACGACGGTTGAGACTCTCGACAGATACAACTGCGATTTCTGCGTCCATGGAGGTAGGTCAAAATTGTAAAAGAAAAGTAATAATGACAGTACGAGAATTGATTCCAAGAATTCAATCAAAACAAGGATAATATAACTGATAGTAGCCATTTGAAAGCAAACCTGCAAACTCACTAGTAGTGTGACTCATCGTCTACATGCATGGCCCTTTTGATTTTATTTCCTTTGGCGCATAGGTCATTAGCGTGGCGCCAAATAGTCTCATCTCAGTCGAGTGAATAAACTAGGATTGTTGTCGGGAGCCTCAGAGGCGTTGATGTATGGTTCTCTCTTGTGGTCTCAGTGCTTATCCAAAAATTCAAAGAAAGGACGACTACGTTTTGATAATTATAATTTTTAATGAATAAATATGTTCAGACGACATCACTCGTACTTCCGAGGGAACGGACACGTACGAGGAAGTAAAGAGAGCTGGAAGATATCGGGAATGTAAGAGGACCGAGGGAGTATCGACAACTGATGTTGTGAGTGATTCGGTAATATAGAGAAAATATGGTATGAGCGACTACCATTATACTATTAGAGTGATGGCAGAGGCGATGACAGGCGAATACATACAGTATTTTGTGAAACAGTCTAATATTTTAGCTAACACGTCGCCCGAAACCCTTCCTCAAAATATTTAATTATCTTGATTATGATCAGGTCGGTCGTATGCTTCTCCTCTCTCGTGCTCATTTCACCCGTGATGAATGGATTGAGAAACACAAGGAGGACGCACGAACACTTGCCACGGTTTGTTGTTGATGATACGATATAATGCTCCTGAAAGAGTTCGTAGTAGAACGAGTATTTGTTCAGCAGTTCGAGCTTTTGTTCAATAAATGATGCCTTTGTGATGGCTGTACCATATTGCACCGATGTAAGAGTGAGGAATAGAATGATTGCATTCCTAGTGACAAACTCGCAGTGATTTTTGAAAATAGTTCGGACTGGAATGATTCCGCTCTTAGAGCGCTCATTTCTACCAGCGGTAAAACTCATTCCGATTTCAAATTGTCTTGAGTAAATTGAACATCATACGAATGGAAGTTCGATTTTTTATCATTGGCGAAGCTCATTCAAATATTTCGCAAATTTTATTTGATTTACGTAGTAATAACATTTCCAGAACAACGACGCTGCTTCCCCATTTACGGATGTTTCTCGTTTAGTGGCTTCTAGTAGAACACTCGAGGAGTTCTCGCAGGGAAACAAACCGAAGCCGGGAGATAAGGTAAGCTGAAGGTTATTACTAGTCTAATTCTCAATTCATCCAAAAAGTCATTGAAAATAAATCTCTTGAAATGACAGCATACTTTATCATATTTATTTCATACTATCTGATTCAGATCGTCTATGTCTCTGGTGCCTTCGACCTCTTCCACATCGGTCATCTCTCGTTCCTTGAAGAAGCAAAAGCACTCGGGGACTATCTCATCGTCGGTATTCTTAGTGACCACGTGAGTAATTTAATTATTTTAATTAATTAATTCAAAATAAAATACTCGAGTATCTAGCAAGAAGCGAGCAAGTTCCTCATTTTGGAAATATACGCCATTATTTCCAGTGCAGCGTGTGTAGGTGAAAAATTCGTCACTTCATTAGTATGCGTATTTGTTGGTCAGAGAACACGGGGAATATCGAGGCCCCTATTGCAGCAATGATTGTTTTTATATATTAAAAATATACTTTTGATATATATATATATGGATTTGCCAAATGAATCCTTTCTTCAATAATGGACGCGTTACGTACTTTGCAATCCGTGGGGAAAGAAAGGGTATGTGTGTTTCACGCTCACGATGAATGCATGAAAAGTGCGCGGAAGAAGTAGTAAGCAACTCTCGAGCAAAATAGTATGGTGAATAAATTATCAGTACTCACGTGATTATTGAGGTATTTTCAGATGGTAAATTCGTACAAGGGCGAGAATCATCCACTGATGAACCTCAACGAACGAGTGCTCACTGTGCTAGCTTACAAAGTGAGAAGTTCCTCAGAGAACGTTTTATACTTTATTTTTATAACATTCAATGTTAGTCGTCCCTTACTGAGAGAAGTTATGACTAAAATTGTTAATTTTGATTACATTTACGATGTATTTTTGGATTTTAGAAGAATTCGATGTCAATGTGATGAAAATATAGCGAACACATGTTAGATGTCTGAGAGGGAAGTAGGATCTCTGATTCGTCTGAGTGAATCTAAAATCTTTCTTCCAGCCAGTCAATCAAGTGATCATTGGCGCACCTTACGACGTCACGGACGAAATGATCGACCAGTTTAATATCAGTGTATGTATTTAATTAATTAATTATATAATAACTTAATTAATTTCTTGCGGTTAAATTCGTACGAGGAGTGAGTTGAAAATAAAGTAATTAATTTAATGAATTCAGGTGGTCGCACAGGGATCCAGAGTCCCTCATCACGAGGTTGATGGTGTCGACCCATTCGCTGCTCCGAAGAGACGTGGAATCTTCCAGCTCATTGACAGTAAGAGCGACATGAGAACGGAAGTGATCATCAAAAGGATATTCGATCGGAGGTGAGAAATATATCGAGTATGATATATTTAGCACTTCTCTTTTCCTTTGATTTCATGAGGAATGATCTCTTGTTCCTGTACAGTCTGCCGTCGATTCAACCTTAAAGATCTGGAAATAAATGGTGTTTGATTGCAGGGAAGAGTTCGAACAGCGGAATCGAACGAAGGTCGAAAAGGAAAAGAAGATGAACGGGCATAATGGAGTCTGATGAAAGGTGAATAGGGAATGATTGGGGAGAACGGAGATCTGAGATGAACTTGTGACGAATATCCTTTCAGCATCTTCCCTCTCATCACTCTTCTCATTCCCACGAGCTGCTCGTCATTAGAAAAAATTATGTGGATAATCGTCATGTATTCGGTTGCTAGTTGCATTAGAGTTTTCTCTGTTATGATTCGATATTGGATTATGATGTAATCATTGGTTGTTGCCTATGAACTTTGTATAGGAACCATTCTCTATCCGGTAGCCTGGTCATGTGGAATCCACGTTGTTTTCAAATATACATAATTCAAGCTAAATGCGAACTCGTGCATTAACAGCATCGTAAGCTAACAAAGGAACCATAAGCCATTACTCACTTCCCCCACTCATTCCATTTCTCGCCCACTCCCATATTTCCATTTTCGTAATCTGCCCTTCAAACAACGAAAGTGATCTCAGAAACACCTGCTCTTCTGGCAGCACATCACGTATTGGCTGTTTCGACATGGCAAATCTCTCGATATGAGGCAAATATGCGATGTTTACTGAAAAAGTGGCGGTTTCTGCAGATTGAATCAGAAACCACCGTAATCGCATCGCCGAATCCGAATTCGCTCTGACTATTTCAGTGGAATGAGGGTGTTATTCACCAAACTTGACATTCGATGGCCATTGTCCTCCCCCAATGACTTCTTCCATACCAGTAACCATTCCTTCGTCCCCTCCCCCAGGCTAGTAGTAATCCACGAATGCAGATTGGGACACTCTCTAGTATCCTCCTCGACTCGACCATTTCCAGTAATAGCCACATGCAGATTCCTCTTACTACTACTTTCCTCCCCTGTTTATGATGATGCGAAGTGATGACCTCGTTGATGAGTGTATGAAACGTATCTCATTCACTCGAATCTTCTCCCACTAAGCGTCTAGGAATCATTGCTCTTCTCTTTTACTCAACGTGAATACTGTCTCGAGCGTTAAAGTAAGGCGTAAACCCTTGCTTACTAGTTCGTATAGTGTCAATAGTTCCTCATTGCTGCGAATTTTGCATTAAACATCCCCCGCTGCTGTTTATGATGACGCGTTGTGATGACTTCACTGATGAGTTTATGAAACATTGCTTGTCATAATTTACGTAATCTTCTCCCACTTCGTATCTAAGAACCATCTCTCGGCTCTCCTACTCAGACTGTATGGCGTCTAATGAAGTGTGACGTGGAGCATTACTTTGGTACAATCGGCACTAGGTTGAATGAAACATTCGGATGATAACCTCCAGGATAAGAACTATTTTTAGTTTGAGGGCTGTGGTATCCTGTCGGTAGGTTCCTTATCCCACCAGCGAAAGAATTTTCGGTTTCCATCATCCGACAATATAAGTAGAACCTTGCTGCAGAACTACACTCCTCCTCTGTTTATGATGACGCCAAGTCATGACCCCGTTGATGAGTTTATGAGACACATCTCATTCAGCGAATCTACTCCCGCTATGCGTCTGGGATTCATTACGAATGACCTACTCTCTCCTACTCAGTATTTCATCACTCTCACGTGAATTAATGCTGAAATAACGTATCTTTTGAGCCCTGGTATCGTCAATCACCCTTGTACAACATCCTTGTACAATTTCCCGCACGAAGGGCAAATGTCTGGTCTAATCCGACATCGACTCTAATTACTCGCTTTTCCACCCAGTCTTGAGGGTGGAAGAAGAGTCATCGCGCGCCTTAAGCCTCAGAGCTGACGTGTTAATGTTAATTTTACCCTGTCGTCCATTCATGCTACCAGCAGTGCTTCTCCTTCAATTTTCCTTGTGCTCCCCGTCGCATGGCTGACGTCTCATGAGAAGCTCTTAGCTCGTTGCCATTGCCGCTTCTTGAGGGTGGAGAAACAGTCGTAGTGCACATGGTCGCTTCCCCTATTATCTATTCAACCCTCCTCAACAGTCTTCTACCTAGTCGCTTCTTGAGGACAAGGCTTCAGTCTCATCGCTAACTTCGTATGTATACGAAGTTTTATAAGATTGCTAGTTCATTGCTCGCTGGAATTGTCACATCTTGAGGGTGGAAGAGCAATAGCGGAACACATTCTGGCTCGGAATTGACTATCACTCCTCGACAGTGAACGTCTTCTGCTTCATCGCTCAGGATGGACTTGAGTTTCATCAATGACATCGCCTGAGAGGCTCGTTGCTCACTTCTCTTGCCAGATCTTGAGGGTAATAGAACAGTCGCAGAGTAGTCTCAGTTCGTTTCTCCCTATCATCGATTCCACCTTCCTCAACAGTGTACGTCTTCCTCTTTAAAGGTGGACTTCACCCTCATCGCTGACGTCTTCTCCGAGGGCGTGCCAGTGTGGGTGTTCCACTGTCCTCGCCCTTCTCCCTCCCAGTCTCCTGCCCATTCAACCGAGAGAAGGGAATGAATACCGTGTCCACCTCCTCATTGTCTTCGCCTCTCGACTACACACCGATTATCTTCTGAGAATCACAACAACAGTCCTCGAGACACTCTTAGTATCTCCCAGTCTCTACCCTCGCATGTTGATTCAACATACTCCTTCCAATACCCTGAATCCCTCCTCCTCCTTCAAGGAGGAAGGCTACCTGACTCCACCCACATTTGTTCAGTCTGTCCAGCGCTTTTTCGCGAAGTGTCTACGGCCAATAACTCTTGCCTTGCTGATCGTAGCCCAGATAGCGTCTAGCCACGCAAGAAGCAGTCACTGTCTATCTGTCGTATATCAGAATTCAACTTTTTCGATGTCGCCTCCGTACATTCCCACCTGACTTTCCGTATGAATTACGACATCGCGCGGCATTTTGAAATCGCCTGATATCCCTTCCCCTAACCGACCTCCCTAATCTGATTTATCTCTTGCCGGTGAAACAGTGCGAGATAGCATGTAAAATGTCCCTTACTCCGCCTCCATCGTCAATGTTTCCCCGAATGCAAAGCAGGTCCTTATAAGGGAGGAGGGAGTCAATCTCACCTGTCTCCGCCCCGAAACGGCAGAGTTGTCTGATGCAGTGGGCAGTAGTGTAGCTGACATTTGGGGGAGTACTGTAGCGCTGGCATTCTCGGCATACATGCTCCCCTTTCCTATCTTGCTGCCGTAGATGTCCATTGGCACCAGTAGTGCATCTGATATGTAGCTCCAGCTAGATCTCAGGATCGAATTTTGTTTTATAAATAAAATAAAATATTTCCTATATAAAATTGCATTGTGTTACCGTGTTCAATCGTTGCGCGTATTATTTCGAGTCACCATCATTAATATCCATTCTCTCCAGGTACCCCCTTCTCTCTCCACGATGAGCTCATCTCTCCTCTCCCTTCTCCTTCTCTCCATTCTCCTCGCTCTCTTCCATCCCTCCTCATCATCCGTCATTGACTACGGAGGGGAAAGGATCGCCCGAGTGACGAGGGCGCAGTGCGCGAGAGTCTGCGGAGTGAAGATGACCCTCGAATGCTGCCAGTGCATCGGATGCCATCAGGGTGAGGAAGAACTCGTAGCTATAGAGTGGAGAGCAGGGTTGAGGAGCGTTTAGAGGTGGTTGGTTTCACAATATGTATATGGATATAATATGTATATGGAGGTATATGGTATTATGAGTAGTGAAGATGACCCTTGAATGCTGCCAGTGCAGCGGATGCCATCAGGGTAAGGAATATTCATGGGGGCATGGGGGGAAGAGGTCGGGATGCATTGAATCCTTGATCGGTTTTGATCAGTTAGTAGGTAATTCATATCCGTTCTTTTTAATTACTCGCCTTTTGGCAATCTTTTATTGAGCAGTAGATAATATTTTTTAGGGGAGATAATGATAATAATGAGCGCACAATATTCGAATATACTGTCAATTAATCATCAAATGTATCTATAAATTCCAGGAATGCGATTCGGCAAGCGATCATCCTCTCCGATCTTCACTCCCATTGATGAGATGGAGGAGATGTCTCTCTACTAGACTGATCATCCCCTTCTCCCTCTCTCCTCTCTCCTCTCTCTCTTCCTCCCTAGGTGTGCCGATCCTCTCCTCACTGTGTCGTTGTTCCCCGTATCCAGAGATAAAGATCATTCCACGTTTGATTGCACGTACAGGAGTCGCCAGACTATAGTTCGGATAGTCAATATATCATATCATATGTATCCTGAAATCAAGGCAATGGGCCTGCAAGATCCCTTTAGGGAGGGGAGTGTGATCTTCTTACTCAGAGTGTCGGTGGGTCCTCCTCTTGAAGTCTGGTTGGATTGTCTATAACGGGTATCAAATATTGAGTGGGTAGAGTAAGCCAGTGAATACTGTCGTGCTTCTGTTCCTGTAATGATGGTTTTGTTCAACAAACACCAAACATGAATGTGTTGTCTATATATACACGCACATCTCATGAAATATAGAGCTTCTGAATAACCAGAAATTGGAAGCACTGTAATGGATACTTTCTGGACACTTTATCAGTGTCACTTGTCTGGCGCTCATCAAGAATGAGAAAGTAGATCTTCACATTCCTCGATCGTTATCTCGATCTTGGAGACAGGCTTTCTTTAATTTTAATTCCAAAAATATAGATGATGGATACTGTGAGTTTTCAAAAATAACATATTACTAATTATTCACAAGAAAGTAGTAAAGGACGAATCCCTTTGTTTCTTCCACTGATAAAGATCGTGTTGATTGTGTGTACACAAACGTGAGATCAAAGAGCTTCAGATAGTTCTCTTTCTTTTTCAGAAGATGCCATTGTAAAGTGCTCAGAGATAAAAGTGGGTTGATTGTGAAGGAGAACACGAGAGTGCCAACAATGACTACTAACACTTACTTAACCTTCCTCTGCTTTCCCCCTCTCTCTCTTTGCTTCCCTTCACCCCATCCATCCGATCAGAGCGTCTCGTCTCCTCTATCATTCTCTCTATTTCTTCTTCTCTTACTCGTCAGTCTTGCTTCTGATTCCTCCTTCTCAGATCGCTTCTTCACTTCATCTCTTCTCCCACTCAGAAGCATCTGCTCTACCTTCATCGGTAAGCCCCCACTTTACTCGGAATTGCGAGATATATGTCCTTTCGTGGAAATCAGCCACCCTCTAAATTGGGGGTAGTGAAACACCTGATGGAATGATTCGAAGGGAGTAGAAATTGAGTAGAATGAGAATCGTGATGTGGAAATTTCATGCATGATCTACTACAAACGGGTATTTTCTTTGATAAATTTACAGTGTTTACTAATAAGTTGCTGATTCTTTCGGAATGCACTTTCGAGCAAGCTAAGCGTGTCAAAAGACGGGAAGGTTACACAGACTCTGAGAGAGTCCTCTAGCCTATCATCTTTCCAGCTATTCTCAGAGGAGAAAGAGAGACGACACACTTTGGCGAGAAGTGAGAAGCTTTTCGGGGATCGAATGGCAAATGATGAAATATTCTCCTTTCTGTAATTAGAGAAATTTAAGCAGTACGAAAGTTGAGCCTTTTTCTCGCACATTGCAATGTCCATGTGATGAAATCTCCCTTTTTCTCAGAGAGATATGGAGAATGTGAATGAATGGTGTGCAGTAATGGCGATGCGCGAGTGATTGATTTACTAGGGACGAAATAAGATAAATCGGGAACGTGATCAGCCAAGAATTTCTGCTGATCACGCGAATTACTCTCTCTTTTTCTCGAAATTGGCTGTGATTCGAAATCCTTGATCTGCCAGAGAAAAACATGTGTCCCTCTGCCCACTCATTTTTATGAGCAGGGACACTTAAAATCATAAAATCGGAGTGCCTATTGATAGCGAAAGTCAGTGTCAGCACGTTTCCTCCTTTCCCATATTCCCATCTTCATTTGGGTTCTCTATCCCTGATCAACCCAATAAACAACGACCATCTTTTCCTCATCGTGCCCCATCTTCTTCCATCCATCCTCCAATAAACGTGGAATTTCCTCGTGGAATGGGGATCGAGAGCGATGTTTTGCAGTCTCATCTTTCCCTTTCTTTTCTCATCTCATCCACACACCCTCCCCCCTTCTTCTTCCCACTTTCTAACAGCTGTCCCTGTTTTTCGCGATACTTCGTTTTTTCGAAGGAAGATTAGCGAAAATATGCGATCAATCGAAGATCTGTTAGAGACTTCCGCATGGTTACAATGCGATTTGTATAGCTGAAACGGTTCGGAGGGCGGGAGAGATCATATGAATTGAAGAGAGTGTCTTCTCTACTTCGTGAGATACACTGATCATTCCCTCGGTTCTTTTCCTAATCATAGATTACGCCTTTCCCCTCTCTCCTCTCTGTGTGTGCCTGTTACTCGAGTAACACTAAGAAACTGTTTGTGTTCTCCCTTTCCCTCACTCAGATCCGAGAGTGTTGGCCTCTCTCTCTCTTATCTCTCCTTCTGATCCGCCAGTCGTAACTTGGATCAACGCTCGACTTCACCTACCGAATCTCCTTCAACCACTGAGAATCTCCCATCACAATTTCCCTTCCCTACAGTTCTTTCAAAATACCAGAACTTTCGAAATAGTCCCACATCAAGACAAAAACACCTGAAACAATTCACACTTCCCTTCTTCGCTGTTTTGGCAACCCCGTCGTCCCTCTAATTTAATCACCTCTTCCCTTTGCTCTTCTCGCCTCGACAACACCATAATCTCCCCCCTCTCGATTCAATCCCTTTCACCCCTTCCTCCTCTCTCTCTCATTTACCCGAGAAGCACTACAAGCCATTCTTTCTCTCCCTTTTCCTCTACCATTTCATCATCGTCGTCAATTTATCTCTTCTCTCCCTTTCTCTCTCTCTCTCTGCCGTATGAAACGGTCAGTCAGATGATGACGGAACATTCCTCTCTCCTACTTTGACCTACTCTCTCTCTAACCCTCAAACTCCTTGTTCACTTCCTTTCGCCTGTTTATTTGCGTGTTCACTTCTCCAGTCAATCTCATCAAGGTCGTCCCTCTCTATCTCGACCATGTATTTGCACGCTCCTTTTTTGGCCAAACTTGTATCTCTCCCTCTCTCAGTATGAATAAGCGCGCGCAAACTTTGGCAACTTTGAACGGCTAGAAAGAGCCAAGGAGAGAAGTGGGGCTATTCCCCTTCCTTCCAATTTCCCTTTTCCCCATTGCCCTCTTCTCTCATTTCGGACACTCTTGGTTCGAAAGTTGACCTTGTTGTATTCGTCTTACATGAAAGAAAGAGGGAGTAGTCCGTGGGGTGGCAATCGATGGAGAGGGTAACTAGGATAGACAATTGTTATCGGGTCTCCAGGCGACACCACATCCGGTGGGTGTCTAGAGTGCGATAGTTATTTCCCGTCTCTTCGCAGCACTTTTTGATTGATTGTGAGACGTTAGCTATCTCTCCTTCTCTCACACGTAAAATCTTCAGATCAAGTGTGTAAGGAATCTTCTCGTCTTTTCTCTCTCTCTCATTCTCATTTGTTCTCCTCTTCCACACAGTCCTCGTCTCTTCTTCTTCTTCTCTTTTATTGCCTCCTTTCCTCTCCCCTTCTCCCTCCTCCTCCACTCTGTTATTCCATCCATACTCATCGAGAGCCATCTCTTCTCATTTCAACTAGTGCATCCAAATCCTCACATATGTCATTAGCTCGTTCAGTCAGTGGGATTGAGCGAAATGCAGGTTTCCCCTTACTCTCCATCCCCGTTCTAACAGCTTCTAACTCCTGTTTGCTGCCTCACTTTCTCACTCTCTTCTGTTGTCGAGTTCGCCATACGGTTTGAGCTAAAAGTCGAGAGCGTTCTCTCCTTCCCTCTGATCTCCAGCAGGTTAGGGAGGGTTAGAGACAGTGAGAAGTCTCTTGAACACGATGCTCATTATTACTTCAGCACGCAAAAACGGGAGCGAGCGAGAGAAGATGAAGAGGGGGAATGCTACAAGCTTACCTTCTACTCTGCAGAGAATCACTCATTTTTTGCTGATATCTCTCATTCTCGACCTTTCTGGAGCCGTAATTCTCGTAGTCTGGAGCGCTGTGCACATCAAAGGCCTTGCAATTGTAATCTGAGAGAGATGACGTCGTCTTTATTCTCCCCTCCAGTCACTATTTCACCCTTATCACAGCCGCGACGCCTAGCAGAGAAAACGGCGAGAGGGAGTGACAATCGCAACATTTTGAGTACCGCCGCTAAATGAGCTTCGTTTTTACTCTCCGCGCTGTTGCCAGCGAGAGAGAGTGAGGGAGCAAAGGAAGAGAAGGGAGCTGCCCATTCGCCCAAATGAGAGAGAAAGCACAACGCGATTTTTGGCGCGCTTTCACTCGATTTTGGCCATTCTTTGCTCACCTTCCACCCTCTTTTTCCCTCCATCCCATCCTCTCTCTTCTCTCCCTATTCGAATGCCCAATCTGTCCACCGATCCTCCCCTCGGTTTCCCCTCCTCTTTTTCTATCTTCCTCCCTCCACCCTCCACCCCTCCCCCTTCCCTCTTCTTCTCCCCATCCTTCTTCCCCTCTAGAATCCTCCCTCTATCTCTCTTCACGTTCTCATGCTTACGTGGCCTCCACAGTGCCCCTCTTAGCTGAATTGCATAGTGGATGGTGCAATTATCGATCGATAGATCTACCGTATCCCCCTTTCTGATCTACCGTATTCCAGGTCGAGTGATCACTAACTGCGTCCGCTTCTCGAACCCCCGAGAGAGTCACACATAGTCAAGTTACGCCTGAGCTGAGAAGAGAAACAACAGCAAGATGAAGTCCGCCAGAGTGAGTCCTTTCTTCCCTTCCCTTTCCTTCCCTTCTTCCACCCCTTTGAAGTCGCTCGCCCATTCAAACAGAAAGCGACAGAGAGTTGTTGCCTCTTTTGGAAGTAGGGGCAGAATCAATCGATTGAGTAATCGAATTATCTGTTCGCTTTGCCTTGCATACAAAACTTGCACTCTTGTATCGACGTGCGCGCTTGTTTGGCACCATGACGAAATGGAGTACTTTTCCGAGTCATTGATCCATGACGATTCTGTGGTTGGAGTGTTGACAATGTGTCAAGTGCAACATCAGATCAAAACGGAAAAATAAGCAAAGATCACCGATGGGAATAACTCTAAAACCGGGAAAAGGACAGTTCTGAATCACGTTCTTTTGTTTATTATATTTGGTGGGCGTCTCTTAGGCAACTGATGACTCAGTTCAGCATTTAAGGGATGTGTGAGGGCACAAAAATGTATAGATTAATTACAATATTTATTTAGGCTGTTCGTCGTGCTCACAAATACGTCGCCCCCAACAAAGCCAAGGCTGCAGGAAGAAAGGAGAAGGCCCGTCAAGCCGCGATCAAGAAGTGGTGAGTGAATGTGATGCAGTGGGATACGGTCCATCAGTAGAATCTGAAGACACTGTAGACCGTAAAATGATATTATATCGCACAAATATGGTATTAAAGATGAATTGAGGAGGTCAGACGTCATCTATTGTCATTAGCAGCTGATTAGAGTTCCAAAACAATGAAAACACTTCTGAATTCTTGACGTGGGATGATCAAGTGCTCACGCGCTACAGTACTAGGTGTTGATCCAATCGCTTGAACAACTACAAGCAATGTCCTTTCTATTGCCTCCTTTCCCTCTTCCTCGTCCTGTTTACCATTTGAGTGTTCCATTCACTCCTCACCCCTATGAATCTGCCGTGTGCCGTGAGTCATCGCTCTCCACACGATTCCCTCCGCCCGCGCAAGCCTACCTCCCTCCTCCGCCTCCCTCCCCCTCTCTCTCCGTTTCAAATGGAGTTTCGCAACTCCCGGAAAACGAGAAACAATGGAATTAGAGGAGTATCAGATGGCCCTCCCCATTCCACGCACTTTTATGTCTGATAGATTGAAGCAGCATGTGGCATGAGGGCAATTCCTTCTCCCCCTCTCTCTAGATCACTTCGTTAAGCCTGCTATTTCGCACAGCATCGAGAGCTAGAGACTAAAGGATCGGGGAGTGTCAGATTGTCCCTCATTCTCTCAGTTTTCTGTTGCGTCGAGGTGAGGGAGTGAGAGGGAGGGAGTGTTAAACTGCTTTCTCACTCTCCCTCAAACATTCACTCACACGTACAAATCAGCCAATCTGACAATGGGAGATAAATCAAGTAGGCGATCGGCGGTATTTTACTGCCCTTGTGAACTTGCGAGTTCTCGTCGCTTCCATCTCTCTCTCTAAAAAGTTCTCACCACTTTGGAGAGCAATGGAGCGTGTTAAATGGCTTATCAGTACGATATCGCCTGATGAAAGAGAAATGAACTGATCATCAAGGCATGTTGCACTTTTCCCCACCTCGCGCCATTACTATCCCTTTCTCTCCGTTCGAAAGCGCAGATTTTCCCGCCAACCAACATGTTTGTGTCACTACAAAGTGCCAGAAATTACCAGCGGGACACGTGAGAGATGTCTTCCCTCTCTCTCTCTTTTCACACCACTCAATCCAACGGACGGGGTGAAAATTGGCCGAGAAAGGGTCGACGATCATATGATGATATCGAAGAGAGTGAGAGTGGAATGGAAGGTTTATGAGCGCAAAAGACAATCTGAGAATGAGGGGATGCAATGCAATGTGAGAGTGAGTCAACACGCTAAACAACAATGAAGTACTGCCCGGCCCTATCATTTCATGCAGTTAAACGGAGGATTGGGACAATGACGCATCTGAGAAACAATGAGAATGCTAAAAATACTCAAAGCTCCACCTAAAAATCAACGTCGATGCTACAGTGAATTGACTCAGTTGGAACGGTGATTCAGAACAATGATTCAGTCATTGTAATAAAATACAATGCGTTCCAACCACTTTCTTAGCAGATAAAACGCGAGGAATGCAATAAAAAGGAAGAAAATGAAAATTCAATAAACATTCGCAGGATCCTCACTGCCGTCCACACTGATGAACAGGTTCAGAAGATCAAGGATCTCGCTTTCGTTGCTAAGCCCGTTGAGGTGAGAGATCAAAGATCAAAAATTGATAAACGTTGGTGTTTTGATTGATCGTGCAAAGATCAAAGATCATTCAGGTTTCGTCCGAAGACTACTCGAAGAAGAAGGCCGAGAAGGCTGCCCTGAAGGAGGTGAGATATTGAACTTTGATCTTTGGTCTTTGAACTGTCATCATTGATCTGTCATCTTTGATCTTTGATCTTTACAGAAGAAGCAGCGCGAAGAGGCCGCCAAGAAGGTCGCCGCCGAGCAGAAGGCCAAGGAGGTGGGGAATACTATATTTTCAAAACTGAATCATCTCTTGAATTCGAATTTTTGAATGTGATGTAGTGTAAAATAACTAAATTTATGCAGTGTTTAAAAAAATCCGTTATATTTCCATTATAGAAGAAGGAGCGCCAGGAGGCCGCTCGCGTCGAGAAGGAGAAGAAGGAGGCCGAGGAAGCCGTGAAGAAGGTCGTCCTTGAGAAGGTACGATAGTTTACTTCATTACGGTAGGGATACTGTATTATCCAATAATTACTCTTTGATAATATTCGTTCAGGAGCGTGCCGAGAAGGAGGCCGCAAGAAAGGCAGAGAAGGAGCAGGCAAAGCAGGCTAATGCTGGAAAGGTATGTAAAATTATCTATTTTTAGATTGATTTCGAGGCTATTATCGATTTTCTCTAAATTTTATTTATTGATCAAAGATTTTATCGGTCAATTTTTCATGCAAATATCTTTTTATTTCTTGAAATGTGTTCGATTGATTAACGATTATATCGATTGATTTGCAGGAAGAGGAGCAGAAGGCTCAGAAGGAGGCCGAGAAGGTACTGTACTCCTTTTTTCCAAGAGGGTTACTGTGCCGTATCTCCAGATTACAGTATTCATTACAGGCAGCCAAGGCCGCCAAGCAAGCCGAGGAGAAGGTCGAGAAGGCCAAGAGAGACGCTGAGAAGGTTTGTTACTGATATATTTATCGATTTTCTATAAATTTATTGATTGGAACAATTGATAGAGCAGAACATCATTATCGATTTTCTCTCTCTCTCAAAATAATCAATATTTTTCAGAAGGAGAAGGAGGCCGCAGACAAGGCAGCCAAGGAAGCGAAGAAGAAGGAGGAAGAGGCAAGAAAGGCCCAGGAGAAGGTGGGAAAAGGCGGACTTATTCATTAATGAAAATGTAATAAGCAAGCTCTTTTCCCAGGCTGAGAAGGAGGCCGCTGCTGCTGTAGAGGCTGAAAGAAAGGCTGCTGAGAAGGTACGGTAGTGTGATTATTGATTGGTCGTATAGAATTGTAAAACTCGAATTGATTGATTTCATGTAACAAAATTCTTTTGGAAACTTTTAGAAACTAAAAATATTTTTAAGGCCGAGAAGGAGGCCGCAGCAGCCGCTGAGAAGGAACGTCTGGCCAAGGAGAAGGTACGGTATCGGAGGATTTCTGTATTTTGACAACATCCAAAACAATAACAAAAACATCAAAACAACAAAAACAATAATAACAACCTTTCTAGGCCGAGAAGGACGCAGCTGACAAGGCCGCGAAGGAGGCAAAGAAGAAGGAGGAAGAGGAGAGAAAGGCCGTTGAGAAGGTTATGGATGCACTTAGGAGAGAGAGATTAATCGTCCCTTGTTCAGGCTGAGAAGGAAGCCGCCAAGAAGGCTGAGGAAGAGAGAAAGGCTGCAGAGAAGGTACGGTAGTTTATTGATTGCCGGTGTTGATTTACAAAAGTACAGTTAGAAATGTAGCAATTATCGAGTTTCGCATTAGTTTCATCCTTATAAAATGTCCTGTTTCAGGCCGAGAAGGAGGCCGCCAAGAAGGCAGAGAAGGAGCGTGTCGCCAAGGAGAAGGTACTTGATCTTTGATCTTTGAAATCAAGAAAATATAATAATTTAAAGGCCGAAGCCGAGGCTGCCGCCGCCGCCAAGAAGGCTGAAGAAGAACAGGCTGCTAAGGAGAAGGTACGGTTGAGGGACTGAGGATTACTGTAATTGGAATTGCTAGAGTACGATAGGGAGTTGTACAGTAACAAATGGCAAAGTATCGTTGACCTGTATCGGTTCAGGCTGAGAAGGAGGCCGCCGAAGCCGCTGCCGCCGCTAAGGCTGAGCAGGAGGCGAAGGAGGTAGATCAGGAGTGGGGGTGCAGTAACTGATTGATTGATTGTAGGCCGCTGCCGCAGCTGCTGCAGCTGCAGCTGCACAGGCAGAGCAGGAGGCCAATGAGAAGGTATAAGCCGTTCTATTTCCTTGTCTTTCCATCCTGACTGATCTATAGATTTTCGCTTACGAGGAAGTGAAAACATGGTGATAAAAAGAGAAGATATATTGATAAAAAAGGGTAAGGTTAGAGATCAACAGGTCAATCGTTTGAAAACATGGTAAGTGTGACCTCTACATTTTCAAGTGATAAGAAATTTGTGAAAGGGTAAGATCAGAGATCAAAGATCAATAGGTCAACCGTTGTTGTGATTCAGATGGGTGCGGCGAAGAAAAACAAGAAGAGCAAGGTGACCACATGTTGTTATGACCACGAGAGAGAAAGAGTAGTTACAAGTGCACGAGTGAATTCCCCCTCTTTCTTTCCTTTCTTCTCTCAAGTTATTTTCGTCACTGTGGCGCACGAGTGGCAAGTAGACAATACACACACACACACGCTTGAGGAATGGTCTGACCCTCTCACTTACCCATCCTTTCCCATCTCGCTTCTCTAGTTGGCGAGTGAGCATGTCGGAATGAGAAAGACAGACGATTGATCGTCGATCACCCAAGCAGATTGGGGACTATCGAAATACAGATGCACCTTTTAGTTTCACGAAATGGCAAAGATCCAAGCGATCAAAGCACTATCCTGCTTGATTAGTTCTATATCAGTTGCATCCCTTCTATAATTTCATGGCCGATATTTTAGTTGATAGAACAAGACAATCAAATATTGAACAAATCAATATATTCGCAGGCCGCCAAGGAAGCCGCAGACAGAAAGGCCGAGGAAGAGAAGGCTGCCAAGGAGGTGGGTCCTGAATGGCAAAAGGCAGGATACGGTAGACAATCGATCGATTCCAGGCCGCTGTTGCTGCAGCTGCTGCAGAGCAGGAGGCCGCAGAGGCTGCCGCTGCCAAGCCTGCCCTTGAGGCTGAGGTGATTAGCTTCTTCAGATAGACACTAGCAACTGTAATTCTGCCGTACCATGGAACCACTGAAATTCAAAGGCACCCTTAGGACAGTAACTCTTCTCTCACCCACTTTTATTAACAATCTTGCGCAATATTTATATATCTATTTATAGTTTAAATTTGGAGGTATAATATCTCAACTCATTAATTCAGACCGTCTCGAAGGACGCTGATGTCGAAGAGGTCTTCGAGCTGAAGAGAGAGGTCAATCAGTTCGCTGAGGCCGAAGGAAAGAAGGGAGGAAAGAAGAATAAGAAGAACAAGAAGAGCTCAGAGAGCGAGGTCCAGTACCCTCACCCTAATGATACATTTGCCTACTGTAGTATCAATCTTTGATTACGGTACCAGTAGACAACGAGAACTTCATCTAACCCTGAGACAACTATAACTCCTCGCACCATCAAGCTACTTTAACTGTATCGTACACTGAGGCTGCTTCAACTTTATCGTATACACGGTTACTGTAACTGTTCCGAACCCTGACGCTTAGGTTGATGATACGGTATTGATTCCCTATGATACCAATATCGCATTATCATTTCACCGTATCCCTTCCAGAACGGTCAGACCGTCATCGAGGACGTTCAGGAGCAGGCCTACGAGCAGACCGTGATCCCCACTGAGGTAGGCCATTGAATCAAGGATGCATTCGCTACTCTTTTTCCACTCAAAATCAATACAGAAAAATATGAAATGGATAACTTGATATTTCACAGAGATTACTGTAATCACAATTCCTTGCAGGAGTCCGCTGCTGCCGAACCCGCCGAGACCGAGGTGAGAGATCAAAGATCAATCGAGGATAACCCTTCCCTGAGCGAAGATATAGACTACAAGCTATAGAACGACGATGATGACGTCGTTTACGGCCCTTTATCAGCCACGATTGTTTACCATTCTCATCCTCCTTATGGGGTTGGAATGGAATGGAGAGCAGAGAAAAGCACGGATTGATCAATACGCGTGCGGAATGTGCAGGAATTGTGGTCCTTGAACGGGCGTGGTCTTGAGGGGATCGATCAATAAGTTTTGCATTTTTTGATAAGTTCAAATGAGTTTCCACGCAACCGAGAGTATTGAATAATAGATTCAGAAAAAATTGTGTGCGTGTTGTCCTCCGACTTATGGGGTTGCAATGGAATGGGGAAAGGGGCAGAGAAGAGCACAGATTGAGCAAAAAGAGTGCGTTTTGTGCAATGATTGTGGTCCACTGACAATGAGACTAGTGGTTATAGGGAGATAAATAAATAAATTGAACATTTTTTATGAGCACTAATGAGTTTCTGGGATGTACAAATCTACCTAGATCATTGCTTCATAGATTTAGCAAATCGTGTGCGTGTTGTCCTCCGACTTATTGGGATGGAATGGAATGGGGAAAGGGGCAGAGAAGAGCACAGATTGAGCCAAAAGCGTGCGTTTTGTGCATGGATTGTACTGATTGAAGAAGGGTCTGGTGAGAATAAAAAAAGATCTTTCTTGATAAGCTACTCACATCATTCTGTAGAGTTTCTGTGATTGCATGAATGTTGTGAAGATGTTATGGCGTTTCGAATAGAGGGCGATTGCAAGAATCAATAAATAGATTGGTTTATTTTCGAAACACAAGGAATGAGCAATGTTGCAAAGCCGAAATGTGGAGGCCACACCTGATCTCTGTATCGATGCATTGGGAAATCCCCCCACGAGGCACACGCGGAACCTCTTCTTGTTTTCGTTGCGTTTCCGAGGCGTATGACTAGTTAGTGATAAGGATATTATCGAGCGATGAGTAGAGTGACCATGCTGCTGTCCGGATGTTCCCTGCACGAATAAACAACCGCCCGCCACTATTTGAAGCCGGAATGAGTCTATACGAGTTTATGGGCATGCTTCCTGTGGGTGGCCTCTTGATTTTCTAATTATGCTCCATTGCTTTGGAAATATGGAGAATGGATCGACTCAAAATTTGCGCTCTAATAAATTTTAATATGTATTGCAGTCAAAGAAGTCAAAGAAGAACAAGAAGGGAGGCAAGACTGAGGAGCCCAAAGCTGAATCGGTTAGTATATTATTTGTTTATTAAATTTTAATTATTTAATTAATTAATTATTTTAGAACGGACACAACGGCGTTGAGGAGATCGACTGCGCTACTAAGATCGAATCCCCAGTAGTCAATGGAGATGAACACCAGGTATGATATCCTCTGTGCAACAAATCCCTTGCTCCCGTGCTTTGGAAATTTGGTGAAAGAATCTATTCAAATTTTTGGCGCTCGTTCGGTATACTCACTTTTGATTTCTAATTGTAACGTTTGCAAGGATTAACTAAAACAATAATTAATTAATATCAAATCTGACATACTGACCAATCGTCCATCCTAACCCTCACTGTTCACTCAATCTTTTACCCTCACTCCTTTTCCCTCTCACAGTTCGAGACCGCGAAGGGAAAGAAGAACAAGAAGAACAAGAACAAGGGAGGCAAGCAGACTTCCGCGGAGGATCAGGAGGTATGGATAGGATAGAAGCCGCGACTCTTCCCTCCATTCACTAACTGACTCAACCTCGCATGTCCGTTACTTACACACGCGAATGACTTGATGGCACTGGTTTGGATGAGAAATTCAATACTGTTACTGGAACCACTCATAATCACTCATAATCACTGGCCTAGCATTGATCTCCCGCAGGACGCAAGTGCCTTGATTAACGGGATGACCTTTACTGGAATCACACTGAAAAGTTGAAAATACTGTTCTCATCCAAGCGAGTGCCGAACCAACTGTTGTCCTCACATAACCATTCATAATCAGACTAATGGAGCAGCCTAGATGAGTAGCGTAGACCCTAGTATTTATAGGACGCGCCCGTCTCTCAAGCATCTCCTCCCCTTCAGGTTAACGAGATCACGTCCACTGCCGAAGAGAACGTCACCGGTAAGTCGGATTCCATTTTTTTCGGTTATAGCAAGCCCGATGGATTACTGTAACAGAAAACTCCATGGGAAGGAGGGTTTATTTTGTGAAGTTACGGAGCATATTCCGTAACAACGGATACCGTCTTTTCTGCAATCTCTCTGTGATTCTCTAGGTCGCAACTTTGAGTGAGGGAGAGAAAGCACGCCGCTTTTTATCTATTATTAGGAACAAAGGGAGTTTCCCAACGACGCGCACGTTTTCTCAAACATTGTGAGAGAGTACCGAAGTTTTCTCGATCACTATTTCCACTGATGCGTACGTTTGATCAAACATCTGAAAGTGAAAGTGTAAGAGTGGTTTTCCTCGTTTCCCTACTCACTGAGGTGTAAGAGGGAGATCTTCCGAGAACATCAGTTCCCTCTGATTAGATAGTGTGTAGTAGCGCGCACTTCTCTCAAACAGAGCTTCCTTCCGATCGAATGGCCAACTTTCTCCTGCACTATCTCGCCTAGTCTGACTAGAGAAGGGTGCGAGTGGAATGAGAGACATTGCATCTGTTGTTCTTCTCCTTTCTCTCGCGAGAAAGAAAGAAGCTGAGAAGTGACGGGTGTGACCTTTTCTCGCCTAAGAATGGCTTCAAGGAGACGAGATTGTTATGATAGATTGCTGCTTGATGGACTTAGTGGTTTGTGCCATTTTTGTTTACTTGATACACCTTTTGTCATTCGTGAATATAAAAATTTCAGTCCTCCATGCCCAGAAGGAAATCGATAACCCCACTCAGTTCGCCAAGGAGGTTGGTCAAGAGTTTTTTCAAGTAAATCGAAAATAGATCGAAACGACAATCGTATCAATCAATATCTATCAATATTCCTTAAGGTCGAGAAGCTCGTTTCCGAGACGCTCAAGAACAAATATCCCGAGATCTCCGTGACTAACGATGACTCCATGGTTAGTTTATTAATAGGTCAAATCAATGCCCAGCCAAAACACGCACTTTTTTTCTTTTTTTCGATCTTGGCTAATTGATGAAGGCGTTACACTGAAAATTATCATTTCAGAAGCTAACCATCGACGCTCAACTTCTCAAGCTTGCCGAGGCCCCCAAGCAGCCCCTAATCGAGCACAAGCCCATCGTTCTCGCCTGCGATCGTCTCGTGCTCTCTCGTCCTTCCACTCCCTCTCGGTACCTTGACCCTGCCAATCCATCGAATCAATCGAGATCCGCGAGATCATCCGAGGAGCGGGACAGGTGCACAGCATCCTGTCCGGCTTTTGCTTAACCTCACTGATTTTAGAAACGATCGATCACCTTTTGATGGGTAAGAGGGTGCACCGTAGTATCGTTGGTGTATTGATAGAGCATACAATAGATACAAACCCTTTTTCGTGTGTCCTCAGTAGACCAGGCGTGTGCATGGAGACAGTTATCGATTTCCCCATTACCGTATACTTTTAGTGATCGTCTCTACAAGCTCCTCCCTAAGGACATCATCTTCTGCTCGACTCTTATCGATAAGTACGGAGAAGACTTCAATGTGAGTACAAGGGGTTACGTTATTTACCGAGAACTACGGCAAATGGATACGGTAGCATGGCAGTGAATCAATTACAGTACTTGTTAACGGTTTCAAGCTGTACGGTATCCGAAGGATATGGTAGCATCAATTTAATCAATAATTGCAGGCAATGGCCGCAGACGAGTCGAACGTGTACAGAGAGACGTCGAGATCCCTCCAGAGAAAGATCCGCATCTTCAAGGTACGATCGATACCCAATCGATATTTGAAGCTACCGTAATAGATATTCAAATCTAGAGTAATCAATATTCAAAACTACCGTAACCATTCAATCATTGCAGGAGTCTCCCCACTTCACCGCTTACACTGCCGCAAAGGCCGAGGGTAAGACCGTCGGACAGTGGCTTGAGGAGAACCCCGAGTAATCTAATCTCCTTCTCGACTCGCGAATTCCCGGATCACTCGATCCCATCTCTCTCTCTCTCTCAATCTCGTGTACCCTTATATTGCTTCACACACTCACTCACTCATTGTTCCCTCCTCTCTCTGCACTCATATACCTTGCCCTTGTAACTTCTCACTCCCTCTCTCTCTCTTCCATCCAATCTCCAAGCATTTATACCTGAATGAAGACCCCCGTTCTACACTGTGCATAATTAGCCGGTTAAGTCTATTAGTGTAGTTCCCGTTTTGGTTTCGCGGAAGAGTTCATCCATCTCAATGTAGTGTGAAACTCAACCGACGAACAATAGAATTGCCCCGTTTTCACCTTTTCTCGGTAAATTCTCACACGAGCAACTCTCTCGTACGAGTTTCTCAGTTGCTTCAATTCGTTTTACTCTTCTTTCTGACTTGTTTCACGTGTTCCCAAAATTTCTCGTTTCTCCCTCGTTTTCGCCTCCCCTCCCATCATTTCTTTCCTATTCGACCCATCGTTTTACCATTTCAGTAAATCCCCAACACAAACTATGGCCAAATCTTAGCAATTTCTCACTCTGTAATTGTCATGGCCTGCTCATTTGTTTGTTTTATTTGCCTCAGCATGGTAAAGTGTTAAAAAATAAGAACGTTTAGCGACGATGGGACAGTGGGTCAGAGACCAAAGATCAGAGATCGAGTGAAGGTGAGGCTGGTAAGCGATACATATCTAGCCTTTAGCGGATGTGTAGGAGGACACTCCGTAGAGTAGGGGAGACAGAGGGTCAGTGAGGGTTCCTTACGGGGATCTCTATACATTTTCCTGCACTGACAGCTCATGGATATCGATGTACAATACGCTAACTACAATATATATAACAAAGGGTCGATGGGATACTGGGAAGGGAAAGTAATCGATTGTCGAGACTGAAGTGGACCGGCACGCTCACAATTCATCGATGTTCTAGTACAGCGTCCGACCACTTCAGGATCGACTAATCGATTGGATTGGGGTACTGTAGACTATCTATGCATTCGTCATCTGAATGGAAGGGATGGGCTCATCGATGGATCTCAGCCATTCTTGCACTGAGAAGGAGATACGACGCTGCTTCTCGGCCGAATCCTCCTGAAGAAATAAGGCGTTAGTGGGAATTAAGATGGGATAGATAGAAGACTGAGATGGACTACTGACGGAAGTAGGTACTGACTATCGAGGAAGACAAAAGGAAGACTGAGGGGAAGGGAGAGGCAATTGGATGAATGGATATGGGAACGCGTCGAACGAAAGGACTAGTAGCCATGGAGAGCGCCGCCCTTTTCATTTTTTTGCTATGGTGAAATCTTAGAAGCAAGGAGATCGAAGCTTGGGAGTATGAATTGAAGTTTGTGGTGGTGTTGGGATACAGGCTAGATGAGATTACTCGGAACCCGAGAAAAATATTGTATTCCGCACGGTATAATGTAGTTAGCCTTTCGTAATCTCATGTAGCGGTGGGATAGAGATTACGAGGAAAAGGTTGGTATCTACGCATGACTGAGAAAAGAGTTTTCTATAAAAATAATGTGCAAGGCAGAGTATCAGTCGCAAAAAGAGGCATCTTACTAATTTAGTGGTAATGAATGTTAATTACCTGGCTACGAGCCGAGGGCGGTTCGCACTCTCGATGGAAGAGAGTCGGATCGACGGAGGAGTTGGTGAGATCTGAAAGGAGGTTACCACATCTCGTTTCTTCATTTCAAATCCTTTTGCTTTGGTATCAAGAACCAGAGGAGTGGCTACTCACGAAAGGATTCATGAAGCCAGGTGTAGATGTGGTGAAAGTGAGAAAGAGGGACTAATTGGGAAGAGACAAGGTGAGGAATGCTGACCAGTGACTCTACATATTTGACTCTACCCACTTCATCTGGTTACAAGAGTCATGGGGAACACAGGGATTCATGAAGCCAGGGTGTTGTGGCAGAGATAGAGGACCTAATTGTTGTGAGACACGGTGGAACTTTTCTGTTTTTTTAGCGTAGGGGTGAGGGAAGAAATATGAAAAAAACGGAAGAAATATGAACAAATGGGCTAAAAACTTAAAATTGGTGAGTAAAACTGACCAGTGAGACTCTTGCTCATTCGGTTCTTGTTCGTGTCAGTGGGAAGAAGAGACTGAGGAGCGGCGACGTCGGGGAGAGAAGTTTGAGAAGCACAACGAAGGTCGGCATCCATCATTGCTTCCTGATTCTGCAATCATTATTATTCATAAAAAAAGCCACGACAAATCTTCGTCAAAAGATTCACCTATTTATGCTTTTCGTGCCAGTTCCAGGCTACTAGTTTATTGTTGATGCATTGAATAAAATAACAAATTATTTGAATTCTTTCATAACAGTGGAATATTTCTGGTTCTACATTGTGGGAAGAGTATTAAATTTTTTTAAAATTATGATTTGAATCCATTCTGGGTATGAATTGAATAGTACTGACTCCACTCATATAGCTTCTTGCGTGAAACATATCTGACTCTACCCGCAAACCCGCAATTTGTCCGATCGTTGGTTTCGTACTATATCATTATTTCAGAAGGCTTGCAGTTAGATATTCAGGGGTTGCAACTATTTCGATTGCAACTTCGGGGAAGAAGGCAAATTAGAGCTGACGAGTCCGTCTTTCACGAGAACTGACAACTATTCACTCTCCTCTTCGTTTTCAAATTAGTTACGCACTCTATATCAACGAAGCCCCATCTCCTCTGCCCTTTTGGTCTAACTCTCTCAATTTCAGATGCTATATCGTCCTATCTGACCGAAAAACATTGGAGTATATCCTTCTCTCTTCATCGTATAGCACGTCTCTCTTCATTTTAGGTGCTGTTTCGTCTTTTCTGACAGAAAAAAAGAGCATGAGAAACATAGAAACAGTACCTTTTCTTCTGGATATACTCTGCCTCTCTATTTCTCACGCTATTTCGTCATTCCTAGCCCGATGAAGATCCCCTTCACTCATCTACCCACTGATTCAATCACTGTCATCTATCCTTTCATGCCCTTCCATTTCACTATTACGCCCCTGACATCATCCCCCTCTCTCCATCTTCCCATCTACGTTCTCTAACCTCATTTACCTCCAATTTACTGCAGGTCTTGAATAAAAAAGGCAATGAAAGTGTCAACGTCTTCTCTTTTCTCAACACGAGGGCTGCCCTGCAACCTACTTTGTCTCAATCTTCCCCTCACTAGTTTCCACTCCCGTGGGAATTTCTTCTCCGATTCGCTCACGATTGAGAATAGGTCGCCCAGGGTTCTGACATGTTTGTTTTCGAGAAGAAACTCGACAAGGCGTGAAAGCGCACGTCCGGTTGATTGGGTAGGATCCGGAGAATCCGGGGAATCCGGGGAATGGAGAGAGCCGGGGAATAGAAGGCTAACCGGAAGTTGGACGTGGAGGGACCAGAATGAGGAGATGAGGGAGGGTTTGGAGGCGGATGGATGGATATTGAGCAGTTCCATTCCTGCTGTCATCGCTTGCGCTGCGTTTGCCGCTGCTGCCATGAGGAATCTGCAATATAGTTGGATGACAACGTCCGGAACAGAGCTGGGCAAAATTTTTAACGGTCGCATAATTCACAATATCTCGGTCAAAAACAGCGAGAGAGCATTGTCAAATGAGAGAACGTAAGATGTACGCACAGACCGGGTCCGGAGAATAGGACGGTGGCCAATGAAAATAGGCACACAACCGGCAGAAATAACAGAAAGGGGATGCGAATGCCGAATATGCTTCATCAATGAGCAACAAAAAGGAGCAACAACCTAGAGTGGTTAGGCTTGTGGACATGGGATCCGTCGGACAACACCGGCAGAGTTGACGGAACAATTGGCTCGTATCCAATGGGAATAACGGGGAATGAGGATGTCTAGAGACGAGAAAGGAGAGAATGAGAGGAGAAGAAGAACAGATTGGCACTGAGGGCGAAAAAATGGATGGAAGGCGAAGAGAAAGGGAGGAGGATGGCGAGAATAAATGGACGAAGAATGAGGAGAAGGAGGAGAAATGAGAGGGAGGAACCGGGACGGGACGAAGGGATATCGGCACCCATGAATATTACAAGATGAGGAGGAGGAATGCTGCTTCTTCCCCTGCATTGCTCATTCACTCTTGAACATCAGAGAGGGTGAGGGAGTAGGGGAAGGGAGGAGAGCGAGGGGACTTCAGAGGCATGAAAGAAGCTGAGTTGGGTCATGGATGGGTATTAGTCGATAGATAAGGAGGATTGGGTGAAATGAGAAGCCATTGAGTGACCATAGTGTCATGAGACTGAGACAACCTAGAAAGAGGAGAGAATGCTCTCGAATAGAGAATGAGATGGATGAGGAGATAGTAATGAACTCGAAGTGAGACAGGACTGGCTAAGATAAGATGAATACAAGAGACAAAACGAATAGACATGAACATCGTAGGACAGAGCCTTAACCCCCGACTGAAAGGGGGAATGCAAAACAGAATTAGAGCAGTGCTGAAACGGAAGGGAAGAGAAGAAGAAGAAGAAGAGGGAAGAAGAGAAGGAGGAGACTATTGGGAACTATGTCCTGGATCTGAATGGAGTCTCCAATGAAGACTCTCGAGAGAGAAAGAGAAGGAATGGACGGGGAAAGAATATGGAGAAGAGAAGAAGAGAGTGTGAGGGCATCATTAGTGGTTGATTATCAAAGGAAAGGATGGGGCAGGTCCGTCTTCTCCTCCTCGTCGACTGTTGAGATCGATGGGGAAGAGAGGGGGAGACAGTTCAGAGGAGAGGAGAAGGACTGAGGAAAATAGAGGAGAGAGAGAACGGGTGGAAGGAGTGGAAGGAGAAAAACATGCAAGATGAAGAAAAGAGAGGAGCCAGATGACCACGTTGACGACTTCCATTGAATTCTTTATGATTTGAACTGCGGAACTGCCGGAGTTTATGGCGGATTACGGTCGGATGCCTTCATCCACCTCTTTCGTTCAGTATCCTCATGTAAACTCTACACAATGATTTTTTCGCTTCTTTTCTCTATGAGAATCACTTATTTAACGATTTTGTGAAGTGATAGTTAAAAATAAACAAATTGTGTCGGGAAAATATACGGTATCGATGAACGCTCAGTTTGCGATTGACCCAAATTCAAACTCGCGCCAGCATGATTTGTGTGCACCCTCGCGCAAAAGGGGCGGAGTCTCGCAACACAATTTCTGCTGACCTCGGCACTCATTCTTCCTGTTGCTTAATTTCACGTGTTTTTGGCGTCCATTCATTAACTATATTATTTCAGTCGAAGCTCCAACCTTCGCTCTTCTTAATTGAATGGTCATTCGGCCATAATCGACGTGCACTCGAGTAGTACCGTCGGTTAGTTGTTTCGCACCCATTTTCCATGACAAAACAAGCATTTTACAGGTTGTTTGTCATTCGTTCGTGCTATAATCCCCTCCAATCAGCCATGTTTATGTCATACCAGCTTGCCCCGGTGAGTAATCTGCCTTTTTCAGTATATTTAAATATATATATCGATGTTTAAACAAAAAAATAAACTTGTTTGACCTAATAATTGTGTTTACAGGTGAACCTCCGACCGCCCCTTCGCGTTTCTCGATCAGTCCACTCCACATATGCAGAGCGAATATCAGATGATGTACAAAGTCTTCGGGACGAGAAAGAGGTTCGCTTTATTTTACTTATGTGCTTTGTTGTCCATTTAGTTCATTTTCAGCCTATTTTTATAACAAAAATAGTATATTTGGTTTTAAAAATATTTTTTTGGAAAGCGAAAGCAATCGATGGTGTTTATGAGTAATTTTCGGGGTTGTTTTCGGCAAAATTTATAGCCTTCGTTTCATCGAAACCTTTTTTCATAGATTATCGATGGCGAAAACGAAGCAGCGAAGGATCTTCTACAGACGATGGACGCCGTTTTCAGCCATGGGTAAGCAGTTTTTTTTATTTAATTTGAATATTTTAAATTATTTTTTTACTTTGGTCATATTGAGTGTCGTTCGAACCAAATTGATGACGAGAATAGCGCGTCATCCAAGATACGAATGCGTTCAAATTCTCCCTCCTAATAGGCGCTAAGCCATATGACGAATCTTAAAACTGTGAAATAGCGTGGGTTATATTACTGAAAACCATCAATCGTTCAACAAACCATTGGTGTCTATTTGCCCTCTGGCATCGCTAATGTTTCTCTTTACCCAGAAACACAGACGTGAACGTAAATAGCTTCCAATCGTAGAAGATCAAAAGCTCAAATTTAAATAAAAAGATATATGAAGTAACTAAACGCTGATATATCGAAATCTAATCTAATATTTGCAGTCTTCTCTCGGGACAGCGTTGCTATTGGCCTTTCATAAAAGAGTTTCTTCCCAAGAACGAACACCATCTAATGGAGGTCGAATGGAGCATCATCCATCAGTAAGTAATATTAATTATTACAAATAAATATGAATAATTATGCTCGACTTATGTATATATTTATTTAATAAATTACGATTTATTATATTGTATGTACTATTCCAATTATTTTCAGTGGTGGAATGGTCACTCGCGTCACCCGATTATCCTTCGCTTGGCTAAAAGACTCCTTCAATCGAGGATCCCTTTACTTCCAATTGCTCGCTATTCTCGGATCGAGGTTTGTTCTAATTTCGAAATAAATGTGATTGAATTGTTTTATACACACTATCAATACTCACTATGACTATGATATTACTAATGACGAAGTATTTTGATGCGTTCCGTATTTGGAAGGGTTGGATTACTCAGAATATTTCGCAATGAGTAAGAATACGATCGCGTGCCTCGAGTGGAATACAATTCTGAGTGAGTGGGGATAGGCCATCCTCGTGGTGTGCACGTGCATTCATTCATCATCTTTCCCAAGGGTAACCTAATGAGCTGCGGGATAATCCCCCTCTCTCTCTCTCTCTAGATGAGGTCATTTCTCACCCCGGTGTGAGAATAGTGAGTAGGTCGTTCTTAAGGTCGATGAGGGAGTGGCAAGCAATCACTGGCTTCTCCCACCCACTGGGAAACCAAACCGCACCTTCCAACCAGTGGGTCAGATTATGGTTTCCCTGTGGGTAGCTCCAATTCACCCACTTTTATTTGTTTCCCAGTAGGTGGGAGAAACGAGAGAAACGAATGCAAACGAGAGAGCTCGATGCTTTTTTGGTGGCTGCGTGACTTACTACGCCTCAATATCCCTAATGACGCACGTACTAGTAATTCTCGAGAGTAAGAAACACGAGGGAATCCAAGTACGTGCAGAGCCGGTAAACATCGCGGTGAAACAAAAATAGAGGCAATGGAGATGCAGGGAAGCCAAAACAATTGCAAAACCAGTCAATATGATGATAACAAACAGAAACCTTCGGAAGGCAATAAACATGCAGAGAATAGTGACGTTGTACAAGATAAGATCCTGATAACAGTTTAGGTTTCATTGATAATAACTATGCGATACATGAATAAATAAACGATACTTTTTTCAATTTTAAGTTATCACTGGTTTACAGAACGTTGCCTGAGGAGATTATATAAATCTCTGACCTGAAGGGTTTACTGTAGCTTGAGGGTTGTTGTGTCAATATATATTTATATTTTTCATTTACAGGAAAACCGTTGCCGCCTTCTACCACTCGGCCGCATGTCTTCGGAACTACGGCATTCTCGAAATGATCGTCCAGAAGATTGCCCTTCTCGAGAACGTCCAGTTCGCATTTAAAGTACGACGGAAGGTGGAGGAATTACATCCGGGATCGCAACTCATTCCTCGTCGTTCTTCCCGTGAACAGGGAAATAAGTCTACGACTTCATAAGTCTAAGATCATAAGTCATAGACCTAGGAAGATTTCAAGGAAGGCAGGCCGGTTCGACTTAATAAGTCTTCCCAGGTGGTCCTTAAGTCTACGATATTAGACTTATTTCCCGGTGAGCGAGAAGAGCCGCGAGAATGAGTTGTCCCTTGTTTGTCCCTCGCTTTCGTCGTTGTCCATATGGTGTTAGGTCGAGCGAATTCTGAAATATTTCTTGCTCGACCTAGTGCCAAGCTTTCCTTTCCCTTGTTGTGGAGCACTGCATGGTTTCTTACTCACTCGCACTCGGTCAACGGTGGAAGTATCGATGACCGTATCCTAATCTCCAACTCTCTAGACGGATTTCCGAGTGAATGGTCCTCTCGGAAGCTCCATTTATCGATCGATTCCCGTCGCGTGCGAGGAGGAAACGGTGGAGAGGAGAGTGAATGTGGTGAGTTGTGGATTTGATTGCCTACTGGAATCTTCATTAGTAGTAGGGTTGCAGGGTATCGGCAATTCCGCGCGAGAGAGGCGTTATGTAAAGAGGGCGCAGCAATACCGCACCCTCTTTGCATACCGAAAAGGCGAGAGAAGAGAGATATTTAGAGGGCTTCTTCGATCACTTGTATAGTGAAAATTGTTAAATTTTGGTAAATGAACTCAATCTTATTCAGCGGCCAAAAGTGGCAACAGTGAAGAGGAACGGCGTCGTTATCAACGATAAACCCGCTCATCAAGAGCCAGCTCGCAAACCGGAGAAGGTTCCACCTGCGACCAGCCCGACCCGACCAATCGCCGCGAGTGATGTGCATCAGGTAACACATTTTTTTAAAGGGTAAAGGTATACAAGTCAAGAAGTTTTTCAGCCGTATGCCAACGCTAGGAATATTTTTAAAACTGATTAAATAATTATATTTCCAGGACGTAATCGTGAACGAATTGCTTCGTAACCGCCGCAATCGCATGCATCAACACATGTATGGAGCTGAGGTAAGATTTAGGAACCATTTCATCATTCGCCTATTTGGCTTTTTTTTGTACACCGTAAGGCATTTTTGAGTGTGATTAAGCCTTTTAATTAAACAAAAATAATTTATTCAGTCCGAAGCAGCCGGTGCGATTCCACGCGTAGTCGTCGACAGGACGAGTGTCGATGACGATAAACCCGAAGAGAGATTAGATCAAGTATTGCAGAAGACCATTTCACAGGTGAGGGATTCGTATCCCAAAAAGGAAATGATTGACAACGTTGAATGCATAAACAATTGGGGCTTTGTTTATGCTCCAACTGCAAGATGCTGGCTGGATATTGGCTTACTTTCTTTTCTTACCTTTATCATGTTTTTCTTTCATTTAGCGTTTTGATAATCATTGATAATATAAAAATTTCAGGTCCGTCTAGAGCACGTCGCTGCATCGGTGAGATCCTTCGATCAACTGCTCAGCACCGAAAAACCGACGACGTCAATGGAGAACGGCGAAGAGCGAAATGAAATGAGAGAAGAGAAAGAGGAACAGAGGGATGAGAAACCGATTGTGGGAGATATAGCGTAAGGATCGAGTGATTGAGAGATTGTGGGATATGGATATTCGTCTCATGATTTCAACGATAGATTGTGGTAGATAGAATGATCGTATTTTCTCGAACCTACGATCGATTTAGTACTAGCTCTATAAGCTCGAGAAGGTATGATCAATTAGCTGACATCAATAATTTCAGTCTTCACTCGGGCGAAGTCCTTCGTTTCGCCATGGACATCTTCGTTGATGTTGAAGAGGGAGAGAAATTCCAGCGTCTCTTCCACGTCTTTGATGGATCGCCGAATGAGGAGAAGGCCAGGTGAGAGATGGAAATGTTGATGCTTCAATTGGAAGAGAGGTAACATAAATTAAATACGGCGTCTTAGGTTTCATTGATAATGAAATGAAATTAATAATGTATAATTCGTAGGCTCAAGCGTAGCGCACTGATGAGAGGTTTCAAAAACAGATCATATTATATAACTTGAAGGGGGGCGATTGATAATTTCGATTTTAATCAATAATTGAATAGATACGGAATACTTCAGTTATCACCGTGAGGGAGTATCATAAGTAGGCTCAAATTTAATGCAATGATGAGACAGATCAAAATTACTTACAATTTCTTCATTTTTTTACAGTTTAAAGAATAATTCCGGGGCAAAACGAAATTCCTTACAGTACCATATATTTCGTTATGTCATTGATGATGTTGCAAAAGTAGGCTCAAAAGAAGTGCGTTGATGAGACGAGTCAGAATCTTTCAGATCCTTCAAAAAGTTCATTACAATTCCCTATAATTTTGTTAAATCATAGTTGATATAGCAAAAGTGGGCGCAAATGAAACGCAATGATGAAGCGATGAAAAATATCACTATTGATTTTTTTTATTGAAAAGATGATGTATGTTAAATTTACTAAATTTTTAATTGGATTTTGTTGATTAGCATAAAATTACATAATGTTTTATTTGCAGGCTTCTTCTTGTGACCGATCGGAACCTGTACCTGCTCACTCAGACAATCGAAGACGGACAATTTGGAGCGACTTCAGAGGAGATCCAAGTGGAGTATCACACGCACGTAGTGATGCCCATTCCTTCTATCGAGTACTTTGAGGTGAGATACAGCAGATGTGAAATTGAGGAACACCAGTGCTTAAAAATAGTATTCTCAAGTTTTGTAAACGGAATAACGCTCACATCTGCAAGGGGGCGGAGAATTTTTTCGATACGGAAAACGCTTCCATTGCAGCTGCAAGGGGGCGGGGTATACTGAAGGGGGGGGGGTAAAAGTGGAAGGCCATGGTTCTTCCTCTCTTTCTGTAAAAGAAGAGGATGGAGGGTTCCTTCTTTCATTGCTGGATGTTTTTCAACTGGTCTGCTATCAGATTGGGACTGCAATAATATTATTTGATCTGTAGCATCACAAATAAAGGTGATAGAGGATGTGAGCGGGAGATAGGTACGAAAAGGGACTCTCTCCTCTTCCCACGCTCTCTCGTTCTCTAGATCGATACCCTGTGGTGCCCACTGGGCAGTGTGGCACCAGATCACACTAATTTAATTTTTTCGATACGGAAAACGCTTCCATTGCAGCTGCAAGGGGGCGGGGTATACTGAAGGGGGGGGGGTAAAAGTGGAAGGCCATGGTTCTTCCTCTCTTTCTGTAAAAGAAGAGGATGGAGGGTTCCTTCTTTCATTGCTGGATGTTTTTCAACTGGTCTGCTATCAGATTGGGACTGCAATAATATTATTTGATCTGTAGCATCACAAATAAAGGTGATAGAGGATGTGAGCGGGAGATAGGTACGAAAAGGGACTCTCTCCTCTTCCCACGCTCTCTCGTTCTCTAGATCGATACCCTGTGGTGCCCACTGGGCAGTGTGGCACCAGATCACACTAATTTAATTTTTTCGATACGGAAAACGCTTCCATTGCAGCTGCAAGGGGGCGGGGTATACTGAAGGGGGGGGGGTAAAAGTGGAAGGCCATGGTTCTTCCTCTCTTTCTGTAAAAGAAGAGGATGGAGGGTTCCTTCTTTCATTGCTGGATGTTTTTCAACTGGTCTGCTATCAGATTGGGACTGCAATAATATTATTTGATCTGTAGCATCACAAATAAAGGTGATAGAGGATGTGAGCGGGAGATAGGTACGAAAAGGGACTCTCTCCTCTTCCCACGCTCTCTCGTTCTCTAGATCGATACCCTGTGGTGCCCACTGGGCAGTGTGGCACCAGATCACACTAATTTAATTTTTTCGATACGGAAAACGCTTCCATTGCAGCTGCAAGGGGGCGGGGTATACTGAAGGGGGGGGGGTAAAAGTGGAAGGCCATGGTTCTTCCTCTCTTTCTGTAAAAGAAGAGGATGGAGGGTTCCTTCTTTCATTGCTGGATGTTTTTCAACTGGTCTGCTATCAGATTGGGACTGCAATAATATTATTTGATCTGTAGCATCACAAATAAAGGTGATAGAGGATGTGAGCGGGAGATAGGTACGAAAAGGGACTCTCTCCTCTTCCCACGCTCTCTCGTTCTCTAGATCGATACCCTGTGGTGCCCACTGGGCAGTGTGGCACCAGATCACACTAATTTAATTTTTTCGATACGGAAAACGCTTCCATTGCAGCTGCAAGGGGGCGGGGTATACTGAAGGGGGGGGGGTAAAAGTGGAGGGCCATGGTTCTTCCTCTCTTTCTGTAAAAGAAGAGGATGGAGGGTTCCTTCTTTCATTGCTGGATGTTTTTCAACTGGTCTGCTATCAGATTGGGACTGCAATAATATTATTTGATCTGTAGCATCACAAATAAAGGTGATAGAGGATGTGAGCGGGAGATAGGTACGAAAAGGGACTCTCTCCTCTTCCCACGCTCTCTCGTTCTCTAGATCGATACCCTGTGGTGCCCACTGGGCAGTGTGGCACCAGATCACACTAATTTAATTTTTTCGATACGGAAAACGCTTCCATTGCAGCTGCAAGGGGGCGGGGTATACTGAAGGGGGGGGGGGGAAAGTGGAAGGCCATGGTTCTTCCTCTCTTTCTGTAAAAGAAGAGGATGGAGGGTTCCTTCTTTCATTGCTGGATGTTTTTCAACTGGTCTGCTATCAGATTGGGACTGCAATAATATTATTTGATCTGTAGCATCACAAATAAAGGTGATAGAGGATGTGAGCGGGAGATAGGTACGAAAAGGGACTCTCTCCTCTTCCCACGCTCTCTCGTTCTCTAGATCGATACCCTGTGGTGCCCACTGGGCAGTGTGGCACCAGATCACACTAATTTAATTTTTTCGATACGGAAAACGCTTCCATTGCAGCTGCAAAGGGGCGGGGCTTAGAGGATAGGGGCCGGGGTTTCTATCTCTCAAATTCATTTTTTTCGCTGTAAGGTTGCGGATGTTTAGAGAATTTGAGGCATGATGGATCCCGAGTAGTAGGCTTCTACCTATTGGTTCACTTTCTCGTTGGGTGTAAAAATAATAAAATGATAATTATTAATTCACTTTGCAGGTAACTTCTGGCGGTCTTATCCTCACAGCATACGCGGCTGCAAGCAAGTCATTCTCTGTGTCTAATCAGGTGATCACTATTTATATCCTAAGAAAGCTCGAAAATAACTCTCTATATTGCTACTCTGTGAGACCCGATAGCAGATTGTGTTACAGATTGAATACAATAATATATTAAAGATGGAAAATTATTTTTCTATTTTTCTACGATGACATATTTTGAAGCTTGAGCATAAAAATAATATAATAATAATAAAACCTACAGGGAACGAGTAACGATCGAATAGTCGCGATTTCGACTGGAGATGCGAAGTTGGGACAGGTCATATTGGATACGATTGTGCAGGCATGATTATTTAAATATTATTTATCTTTGTGGACATCCAAGCTATGCCTGGGCTTCACTTACTAATGATTGTCAATCGAAATTCGCTACTCGTTTGTCTAGGAAATTGCTCTGTCCAGTTTTTAATGTCAGTTTCTATATTCTTACTTCTTTTAGCAACATTTTATCTGACTAAATAATTATAATTAATGCGCTCAGGGAGTAGCTTCGCTCGGAAGGAAGCCTCCATCAATCGAAACAGCCCAAACTCCCTTCGACCTCATCCTTCGTCGATATCTCACCAAACAGAATCTAACGTCGGCTGACTTCCGTCAATTGTTCGTCACTTTCTGGACTGAGACACCAAGGACGATCAAGGACGATGCAGTGAGTTATTTGTGATTTATGGGCAAGAAGGAGCTTTGAACAGAAGTAGAAGCGAAAGAAAATTACCCACTCCCAAATAGCCTTTGATAGGCACTAGCAAATATTGCAACTGTGCTAACCAATAATGCAACAGTTTCTAGATTAGTGTGGTTCTGAAAGAAATCGAGAGTTTCTCGTAAAATTCAAGCTTTCGTCGATGCGAACTAGTACTACGCCAATGGTTCCTAGTAGATGCCGCGATAATAAAAAAATAATGATTAGTAACCCATTTAAGCGATAGATAAGATAAATAGAAATCTGTCCCATCTCGAAACAGGGACCGCGACGCGTGTACCGGCGCGCCGCGTGTCCTTGTGCAGCGAGTCATATCGCATCACTTAAAAATCTTGTTTCGGCCAAAGTCATAAATATTAGAGCTGTTTATGCGTTAGAACAGATGGGAACCAATATATTTCAAAATAAATATATCATTGAACGATAATTTCAGGTCGAGCCATCCTACTTCATTCGTCGTGAGATCACTCGGAATTGGCTCGGAGCTCAGGTCGGATTGGAGTGGATTCAATCATATTTCGTGCTGAGAGACAGCAAATTGTACATCTTTGCCGATTCGACGTGCCATGATGGACAGAAGATCATCGATCTGAGGTTGGTTATATCACTTACAACTATTTACACAAAACATCTAAAATCACAATATAGACTTTTTGTTCAAAGAATTAGAAGTAGTAGTGTGTGGATAATGAAATATAAAATAAAGTATTTTATTTATAAATTAATTCCAGTGTCATGAAAGAGCTCGTCGTAACGGAGGAATCGGAGATGGAGCATCCTAACGTCATATCGATCGCCCTCCACGATTCCGCCTTCCAGATCTCCTTCCCCAGTGCAGAAGACAAGAACCTATGGGTGCAAGCACTTCATTCAGCCACTTGTCAGGTCAGAATTATCTTCGTATCCATTCTCTGTTAAACCATGCAAACATTCTTTTATAAATTGTATCCGCTTCTGCCTTAGGAAACAATGGTTAACTAAAATAATACAATTATATTCGAAATTCCAGATTCCGGAGTCGACGCTCTCCTCGGCACTTCTCTTTGTCACTGATTCGAATCTCGTTATTGGCCAATTGGGATCGAATGCGCATGTCGATGGATTCATTCGAACACTCGCGGTCAGTTGAGAAGACAATCGACTACCGGGTTGAGAATCTATGATCTATGATCTACGATCTAAATAAATTAGGTACAAAAGGTCCTTTCGTTAATCAAGGCACTTGCATCCTGCGGGAGATCACTGCTTTGCCAGTGATTCTGTGATACTTCTATGAGTAACATAGTAACAGTGAATTATGTAGATGCAAGAGATCGGTACAACTAGTATATTAAATAATTTGTATGTATTTTTTTTAAATTCCAGATCTTCAAACTGGAGTTGATTCGTGAGGCGCTCTTCTACAAAACCAACACCCGCACGATCATTCTACTGGGAATCGAGGACAACTTCGAGTGGTGAGATATTTATGGACCTTTCATGAAATATTGGCATAGGTTGCAAAATGTCGCCCGTGGGGTACGTTTATAAGTTGTAGTCATATACTCAGAGTTTCATGTTCGAGATCTCTCCCATACATGTATTCTCGTAGTGTAGCATGATGAGTTTCGTATTCATAGATCTCACTGATAACTATCCCTATTGACGGGTTCAAAAGCTTATTTAGCCCTACTAGTTCCTGTTTTCTGAGAAGGAAGTGGAGAAACTTGTGGTAACGTGCGAAAATCAGTGCTGCTTTGAGCTTCGCTCTCACGTGAAAATTAGCGCCGACTTCGTGGCCGTTTTTACGTAATCACTCGAGCATTTGCTCGATTCCTTGTACTTTGAGTGGAAGTATGGCAAGGCACAGCCGTGAGGAATCCATTAGAGATGAATGACGAAAGACCAAAGATCAAACATTCCATCGCAGGTTCATGCTTCGTACTGCCGAGGAAGTGGCTCGATTCCGCTCTCATTTCTCATCGATCGTCAAGTGCTACGATCTTCCGGACTTCCCCGAGGTTTGTTGAGTTTCATAGATCAAATACGCAGAGATTAGTGATTCTTCAAGGAACATCCTGAACAAAAAACCTTTGGCGGCCTTTAGATTATGATTATATATGCCCGTAGCACTAACTCGTAAATAATATTGAAATAATCATCTCTATTTCAGTCTGCACATCTCTTCTCTCTCATCGAGCAGAAGTCTCACAAGTTCCCCAATATTTGGGCCCAGAACGTATTCGTCACAGGAAACGACGCACTTTCTGATGTCGAAGACAACGATGACTGATCTTTTTTTGTATATTTTCTCCACTTTTCACTTTTTCATCTTCTATCCCGCTCGCGATGAAGCGTACGGAGTGTAAAAAGTGCTTACTCTTCCCTCTTCCCATTCCTTAGCTTATTTTTCCTTCTAGAATACTCGACCTCACAGTACCTGATGAACTATCGCCGCTGGTCTCAATAGTAGTTACCCAGTATATTTTGATCTGTACATATCCCCCACAGACACATTTTCATAGGTATCAGTCATCGCTAATTTTCGGTGGTTATATTTGTTATATTTGTATGCCCAGTGTACATATTCAGTAGCGCTCTAGTGTATGAACTCACACTAATAACTCAGATATACTCCGTCACTCCGCACCAGTTTAACCATTCTCAATTACGCTATTTGTGCATTCCGGTGCGAATTTGCCTTGTACTCCTTCTCATTACGATGTTCACTCAATCCCAAACAGCGATTCTGCTCTCCTTTCACCTCCAAAGATACTGCAATTGCAGTAATACCACGCTTCATTTCCATATTACGAGAGCCTTGTAACAAATTCTTCGCTTATTCATTTGTAAGATACTGTCATTTGCTGTGTTGCTTGCATTCATAAAGTTGTACAGAATTGAAGAAATTGGTCTAGCTAAATGTCGGGGGTGTTCTCCCATTGAACGTTCGTTCGCCTCTACGGTTTCAATTTGAGCGCCGAGATAAGAGCAGAATATGCGATTTATCAGTCGTCTGTATCAGTCTTCAATAGTGCACCTCTCAACCAATTATTTCCATAAATCTTTATGTATGTACATGTTCTTTATGAGGTAGCTTTGAGAGATCGGGCGTGAAAAACGAGTCGGAATCTACAAGGAAAACAATTTGAGGAGGGTAATTCATCGCATGGTGAACTTTCTCGTCGACGTCACTGTAATCGTCTTCTGATCGACGTGATTGTTCGTGACGGACACCTGAAGTTTTGCAATGATGACTGAGCTTAGAATTATACTATGGATGAACGATTTAGTGTTTCAGTGCACCACGGTCTACATCGACTCTATGTTTGAATATTTTTCGAAAGCGTGTTTGAACAAGATGAAAGTGCCAAGATATAGGTCATATTGCAATTAAAATCGCTCACCAATCGACTCCTCTTCGCTCCTTTGGCCATCATCGATTGCACAATCGCTTTGCGAAGAGTTTTCTGTGTGACGAGAAAAATAACAATGTTCACCAAGCCCTGAAAGCCATTTTTTTAAACCAGTTCAACCATCTACGACTTACCTTGCACATATTCATCAGGTAGAAGGCGAAGGAGGGCGTTAAGGGGTTGAATAGCAGTATGATGTCCGGAACAACGTATAGGCAGATAGTATTCACCGTGACGAGGATTACGGTAATAGTCATGCGAATCAGTCGACGATTCTGGGAAGTGGCCATGTATGCCACGGATGAAGCTCGGGAGACATTCTAAAATGGGAGGGATTGCTCAAATGATTCGTGACAGTGTTCGTAGACAGGCTGGTTTGGGGACGTTTTCGTACCGCAGGATATGGAGATGAATAAAGAGATGGGGAAGGGTTTTGATCATGAAGGGAAGCCAAAGGACTGTGCCAACAAAAAATGAAACTCACAATGAAGATCTTGATCGAGATTGGCACATAGATGAAGACACATGCGAGTGAACCGATGATTCGAATAAGTCGAAGGCCGAGATACACTTGGAATGTTATGGCCTGACTGAGAATGCACGCTGCGTGTTGCTGCAATAACATTTATTAGTTAAAAATATCAAGTACTTGATATCTGAGAACGAAGATCTGAATCTTTTCCCTAATGATGTCCTGCAGGACAGTTGACTTGATATCAGAATATGTGTTTCAAATATCAAACTTTATAGGATACAAGTGTATTGAGATAGAGTACCCGGAAAGTGCGTCAGAAACCCCGTAAGAGCTAGAGTACCAAGAGATCGAGACCTGAACCTCATTTGTGCGGGCAGTTAGGGGACTGAACTACGAAAGATCGCGAACTAATCAGGAGAGAAGGAAGAGGAAGTGAGGGAGGAAACACGTCTATTCATAACCGGAAGTACCCTACCAGGAACCATTAATTAGGCAGTACTGAGCATTTTGTCGTCTATTCGCAACATGACAATCGAATTAGGCGCGGCCGTATACTGAAGATCAAAAGCGGGAAAATCGCGAAAATCGCACGCGATTCTATCAACTATGGCCTCGCTTTCTGAGCCCGTTCTGCGAAGTCGCAGCGGCTACGCAAATACTTAATTTCGCTGCAACCTCAACTTGAAACATCGCATACGTGAGAGACTGATTAGTTATGAGAAGACTATAAATCTCGAACGAATGGCATTGACTCGTTATGCTGAGTTTCACACGTTAACTACTGAATTAGGTGACTAGTGTTCATTGGTGTCAACCCCGATTAGTCAATATAACTCCATCAATATACACACATCACAGGCCACATTGTAGGGCATCGATGTGAAGACTGCTACCGGAATCGCGAAAAGAGGGATGGTGAAGATGAGGAAGAGCAGGCAGTACACGTAACGAGTGCGGAGAAGCATGTATCTAGAAAAGATATTTTTCGAAATATGAAATATTCGAAATAATAAAAAAAATATAAAAGTAAATAAAACAAACTTAGTTGGGAAGAAAACTCCAATGAATCGATCGATAGCAGTTACGAAGACCAGAACTCCTGAAATTTGCATTACCGATTTATAATATTTATTTTTATAATTTTTTTATATTTCGAGTGGAATATAAATGATATAATTTCGAGTGTCAATTTAGAAAGCACTGCATAGTCGATTTTATAAGAATGTTCCGAGAAAGAATTCACATCTGGACAAGAAAATGGTTGCTCACCCGCCCCAGGCGTGATGTAAACAAAGAAGAAGTTGTGCACAGTCATCATGCACCCGTATTTGGTTGTCATTGGATAATCTGGAAAAATATTCTTGTTCTAAATTCTCATCATGCATAGATAGGTATTCCAAATGGCCAATTTGTCTTCTCCGATAAGAAAAATCTTAGTGATCTCTTGGAAATCGTGATTTCTGTGCGCTTACACGTATTCTCGTTAGCCAATTTGAGTCTGTAGGCGCCTGATGAGAGGTAGGTGAGGCCAAATATCACATCGAAGAACATGCAGCCTGAAAGATGAATGGGTCCAAATCAGGGCACGTGGGTTGAAGAAATGTTTCAGGAGAAGGAATCCACGACTGATTAGGATATCAGTGGGACTAGGATACATCGCTGCTTTCTAAAATGTGTTTCGAGAAGACTTATCAGGTTTCCAATATCTACTGTGGAAAACGCGAACGATCGTTGATGCAAACGATCATGGAACCGATAAGGGAAAATTAGAAACGAAAATTATTTACCGGCATAGATCAAATACTCCTTCTGCTGTCTGATGCTCTTGTGGCAAATAATAATCAGTCCAAGTGCGAGATTAAATACGGTAATCAACGTTCCTCCAGTGATGTACAGTTGATAATTGAGTATGTCCAATTCGGCCATCTTGCTGGAAACTCCGCAAAATCCTACGGGAACGGAGTGATTGGGCGACATTGCACGGGTGTGAAAGGGTGGAAGACTGAGGAGTGAGGGAGGGAAGAAGGAAAGGAAGGAAGCACGAGGTCGAGAGGGAAGCAATGCAATCGACGCCCGTGGTAATGGGACGAAGCGGAGAATGGAACTACCGAGTCAAGAGTGGCTTGAGATTAGACGGGAGAAGTAACATATCGGAACAAGCACACTAGAGTATATCAGACTTCAAAAAACGATAGGGGACATAATTCGGGCGGTACAAAGATCTTTACCGATACCGCCAAGTCTGTCAATACGGTGCATGGGCCAGAAAGGTGAAACCACGAGGTGCCACCTCTACTGCTCACTTTTGAAGGGAAGAGGAGGAGGTCCCGGAAACAGCGACTCTGATCTTGCTCAATGGGCCCAATCAAGGAATCGCTACATCCACACGTTTCACAGCTGAGAGTTCAATCAGATCCATAAAAACATAGAATAGAGTCATATATTGAGAGATCTATTCCGTCTATAGAATAACATTCGAGTGCTCTAATGGCTCCAATGCACTCTGTGCACTGCTTTCTGGGAGTTCTCTTGAATTCAAATTCTATAACAGCAGCTCTTCTCATCTTGCCGACAGTTTTTGCCGTGAGATTCAATTCGACGGAAGGAACACCGGATGACTCATGATCGCCACTGGTCTTCCTTTCTTCCATTCACTCCCTCTCCTCCCTCCCCCTCTCTCTCTCTATTCAGGAGGGCAACAGTCCCTCATCTCCCTCATCTTTTGACCCCCTCCTCATTCCTTTGTCAATTGACCAGCAGCAACCAGCCGCTTCGTCCTTTCTTTCGCCTCAATTTTCATTACCCTTACTTTCGATTGGTAGATCACCCACAATTGTTGGCGATCCTTCCCTTCTCTCGTAATTTGTCACTCCTCCTCCACCCCAGATCACCACGCTAATAATCAATCCATGTGAACACTACTACTCTAGATTCCCTTGTCTCCACGCCACTTCCTCCATATTTCCCACGATAATTACCGATCTGCAGATCGCTAAGGGTCAATGTGCACTCCCTTCAGCATGCATTGGTTCCTCTCGGGCACTCCTGACAAGGATTTCATCTGCTTCGGATGTAAGAGACCCTGGAAGCACAAGTAAGATTTTGGGAACAATTGACAGCTGGCCTTACTAGTGGGTCCCGAATAGCGTTGTCTAATGACTGTAAAATCGCTTGACGTTGATACACCTTTACATTTAGTTGAAAAAATTGATCGTTAGATCACTGAATCGATCTTATTTTCAACTTCAGTCATGCCATTTCCTTTCAGTTGCTTCTCCCTTGCATGCACGAACAAGCCCGAGGTGCACCTGTGGTGCCACTACTGCGCAATGCACCATAATAAGGTACGGTATTCCCACCTCTAATCACGGTAGGGTAGATAGGAAGAGCAAGAAGAAGGAATAGAGGGAGAGCTTTGTTTTGGACAGAGAAAGGCAATCGACGTAGGTACGGTAGGTGAGACTATCCCAACCTCCAATATCGGATGGTGAAGAAAGTTTAAGAAGAAGAAGGAGTAAAAGGAGTGATACTTTGTATTGAATAGTGAAGTGCTTTGAATAGAGGTGTCAAGAGTGACTTCCCCCCTTGCAGAAGATGGACTTCTCCTGTCCCGCTTGTCTCCTTCGTGACGAAGTAGACAAGTGCAAGAACGAGGCCGCAGAGAGATTCGTCACGGACGCTGTCAGTTCTCATTCCTCCTTTTTGATTGGGAAGAGAGCGGTTGTCACTTCTCCAATCGATTTCTGGATCGAGTAATGATTCATTGTTGTCTCTCCCATTCCACCATGCTCCCTGGATGGTTAGAGTAGCGAGAGAGAATGGGAAAGTGAGAGAGTCAGAGATCGTCGCTTGAGTTGTTTAATAAGTTGTAATGATTCAGCCACTTCTCACTGTCCCACACTTGCGCCTGAACGGAGTCACTAATAGAAAGGCCGTTGATGCGATGGTCAAGATTATGAACGATCAAGCGGAAGAGAAGGACTATGTCTTCGTCAACTACGATGACGTCCAGGGTCACAAGTAGAAAGATAACGACCTCCAGCCCCTCAGATTCATTCAGATTCGATCCATATCCCACCTATCTCAGTGCAATCAAATCCATTTCAATTCCGACAGTGCATATCCCATCTAGACTTCATTCCCCTGCCCGATTGCAATCCAATGACAGCTTAACCGTTTCTCTTACCGCACCTATCGTTTGCCTAATACCGTGAACAGTGTATCCGCCTACTCTTATGAATGAGACTCTCATGAATCGGAAGAACCCAATACCTTTGTTCATCTATGTTCATGTTCTTCCATAAGGCTGATTTGTCAACCTTGACTAGGCAGTTACACTGTTCTCGTACCATAATTCACTCTTAGACAGACACTCTTACTCTTAGACGGTCACTCTTAGACACTGTACACAATGTGAATAATCCCGTTTTCCCCGCTTGTGTTGTCCATCTACCGTAATCCATACCAATAAACTCTGCTTCCAAGTGGGGCTTATTTCATTGCTTAGCGCCGTTTCATATCGAATTACGCATCATACGAAAACATTTGAATCTCAAAGTAATCAATCTCAAAGTTTTTTCGATCAAGTTGGCACATTCAGCTGACTCATGATCGTCCCTTCCTCTCATTGGTTCTTCCTCTCTCCTTCCCCTCCCACCCGTTCTCTCACAGCTCACTCAATTCTCCGGCAGAGCCTCAACCATTCCTCTTTTTGAGAAGATTTGTTTATGATTTCGAATGAATGTTCACAAACTTCGAACCTGGCACGCTTGATGGAAACAATTTCCGTGATTTTTGTGACGTGATCGATTAAATGGTCATAATATATAAATACTACATTAGTTCCCATGTCTTCGATCGCCCCGACGAGAGATAACTACTCGAACTTCTTTGATTGTTTCAATTGCCATCGCCAATCGGCCTGTAGGTGTGTTAGAAATAGAACTTTTATACTCGGGGTTTCCATAACAAAGAATACTGTTGTCTTCTTAGTGTAGCTTGGAGAGAACGAGAGAGGAAGACGAGTAGTTGCCAGATTGATTTATCATTAATTTGAGACGATCCGAGAAATAAATTGAACTTCGAACCCCACTCCCTCCTTGGCCTGTAATCAAAAAATATATAATTATCCATAAAAAGAGGCACTATGTCGGATGAGAACATTCGGATGATAACCGACTAGATGAGAACTAAAATATTGTATTTTTTGTCAGTTTCTTCTCTATACCAAATGCGAAAGAAAACGATTTTTTAGTTATTTTCCAGTAGGTTATCATCCGAATGTGCACATCCGACCTAGTGCCTCCAAAAATGCCTTCTCAGATGCTTCACGGTCAAGTGTGGCCTCAATCCGATTGAACATCTTTATTGCCACAGTTGCGCTGAAGTCTACAAGAAGGTAATCGTAAACAATTAATCTGAGATGATTACGGAGGTTACTGTATCGTAAATTGTTGTGATGCAAAAAATACCTCTTTCACATCACAGTTTGAATCAGATCACAGTCCAATCTCCTCTTCTTTCTGTAGCGAGATTTTTTTATGATACCATGGGAAGAGTGATTACATCCCCATTCTTGCTACTGCAATCTCTGAATGACACTAAAGCTGCCACTATATAAGATGGTTTCAGCTAAGCTTTCATACTTCTGGTTCGATTCCTGCTCCCTTTCTCTTCAAATTGTACCTTTCAGAGACCAGAGGGCAACTGTCCCGGCTGTGCTGCTGCTCGAGCTGCTATGGAGAGAGACGAGGTGACTAAATCAAGGCATTTTACAGCCGTTCCCGCCCCTTCCCTTGACTTTGTATGTCAGCCCTCTTATCCCCTCTGGAAGGAAACAAGCCAAGGGGAGTAGCGCGCTGATCCCCTGTGAGAACGAATAGGCAAACAGGCCTGGAGGAGAGAACTTGGTGATGTATGAATCATACATGAGCGAAGTTCACGAGTCAATGAATACGCTGGGTTTCAATTCTCGATCGATGGCTATTCGTTCAGGCATCTCGCCCATCTGGTGAGAAGACGACTATAATTGTGGACGGACTGGGACGTCCCGTATGTGATCTTTCCAAGACGAAGAAGGAGTAGGGAGTGCAAAGTGAAAAAGAGCTCGTTGTGCTCATTCCATATTTGGGAATAATTGACTCCGTTTCTTACTTGTCTCGCATTCAATTCTCTAATTGCTTTCTATTACTTGATAAATTTTTGTGAATGACGAAATATTTTTCTTTTAAATTCCGTCCCATCTCGCATTCTCGTTCCATCTAGTGGCACTCCTCTTACCACCTATGGCACTGAGACAATTATCAATTCGTGAGAACTTCACTATTGCTATTGCTCTCCTTCCCTCCCACACTAATAGTTGATCGACAATGAGACAGTACACACTCTATACACAATATATTGGTTCATCTATGGAGATTAGAAACAGTAGCATAAACTTCACAGTTGTGATTTCTCTTAGAGGGGCAAAATTTCGCAATCTCTTCTCAAATCGATTGTTGATCAAGTAATGATGATTCATTTCGCTAGGGCTGTTGGCGTCTGATCATCTCATTTTGCCTTGCGATTCTCAAGATAACATGATCGGTGGATTTGCCTCAAGGATTGTCGTGGAATAACATCGGCAAAGGATTTTGAAGATAATGGAGACTGAAATCGACGAGGAGGGCAACGTCTTCGTTGACTGCGAGAGTCGGAAGTAGTCAGACGACGGCGCATCCTTCCATCAGACTCTAGTTTCGTATCGCCTCTCTTCGTTCATATGGCGTCCTCGATACACAATGTGAATAGTACGATGAGTTCCGCCTCCTCAGCCTTGTATTGTCCACCTTCCGTACTCCATACCTGCAGAACGAAACATTGCCTCTAAATGAGGCTCACTTAACCGCTAATGAATATTATCATATAATCAGAACCTTGGAAAACATTGGAAAACAATATTCGAATCATTTAAACTCTCTGCCAAAGCGCCTCTTTTTTTCTATCCAGGGACTCCCGATTTCATCTGACTCATGATCCCCCTTTCCTCTGATTGGTTCTTCAATTCTTCTCATTTTTATCTCTGCTTCTCTCACTGTCTCGTCCCCTCATTCATCCGTTCCTCCACAATTCATTTCCGAAATCGACTCGAGAAGCGATCGCCTATTTTCCCATCATTCGAGCATTCCAAAGAGACATTTCCCTATCAAGTCCCCTGACAAGTTGTCTTCAAGTCACAGTTGGTGTTCTTGATCTCCTAGCAGTCCCATAAATCGAGTAGTAACCATTTCCGCAAAATGGCCTTCCGTCGATGCACTTCTCTTAGACTTCTCCATCAGTATCCAACGACTTCTCCCAACCTGCTGGAAATATCGCAGCCCATTCTCGAGAGACTTGCCTATTTCGTCTTAGATCGATTTCGCGTATTTTAGCGTGACATTTTCGATTATTTAAGCTAATTTATGAAATCTTTGCCACCTAGAATCAAGAACAATGCCGTGGATCGTCGCAACGATGGCCGACTTCATGAACGCATTCAACTGCTTCAGATGCGGTATCGAATCGACCTATAAGTGAGTCATTGATTAAGAGACGTGCTCGGTAAGACTCGACCATAGTTGCCCCTCCCCGGACACGGCCCCCCGGAATAAGATTCAGCAGCCCATATTCTTGTGTTAGGAGGGTGTCAGCCTCGCATTACTTAAAACACCACTTATATTTGGATGTTGCTCCTGAGCCATGAGAAAAGTGAAAATATCTTTGAAATGGTCGAAAAATCAAATTTTTTTACCCTGAAGAGCTAGACTCAATTTTCGATTTTCATTACTTTTAGCATACCCCGGGTGTGTAAAAAACCATTTTTGGTCGAATATTGCATGATGGCTAAATCGTTTTTTTGACTTACTCTTTCACTTTTTTGAGATATTATCCCCACTTTCTAAACCAGGGCCACGCGGGATACTGTGCAAGTTGTAGCCGGGTGGCATGTCCATCGATACCGCATATCCCCGATATATTTCATTTCGCCGAAATTAGGGATATTATTTTTTGAACCGTCGAGAGTCAGTTCCTGGATTCACTTTTTCAGCAGTTTCGAAGTTCACAGTATGATATCTGGCCAAAATTTCACTCGTATAGTTTTTGTACGTCATCTTTGAAATATTCATCAACATATTAGTTGAATCCGCGACAATGATTTTTTTCAATCTTTTCGAACCAAAAGTAAGTTATGTATTCCCGCTGTCGTGAAATACATAACTTACTTTTGAAACGTAATTTGTCAATAAATCTGTTAGCGAGACCAGTAATAAGGTGTTTTCGGTTTCAATATATTACTGGGCCACTGTAGCATACATGGGTGTATAGTAGTTGAAGTTCCTCCATCATGACTTTTTCGGCCGATTTCGGACCATGACCCGGGGTTCATGGTCATGATTCACTTTTGAGGCATGAACCCCGGGTCATGGTTCGAAAAGATTGAAAAAAATCATTGTCGCGGATTCAACTAATATGTTGATGAATATTTCAAAGATGACGTACAAAAACTATACGAGTGAAATTTTGGCCAGATATCATACTGTGAACTTCGAAACTGCTGAAAAAGTGAATCCAGGAACTGACTCTCGACGGTTCAAAAAATAATATCCCTAATTTCGGCGAAATGAAATATATCGGGGATATGCGGTATCGATGGACATACCACCCGGCTACAACTTGCACAGTATCCCGCGTGTCCCTGGTTTAGAAAGTGGGGATAATATCTCAAAAAAGTGAAAGAGTAAGTCAAAAAGACGATTTAGCCATCATGCAATATTCGACCAAAAATGGTTTTTTACACACCCGGGGTATGCTAAAAGTAATGGAAATTGAAAATTGAGTCTAGCTCTTCAGGGTAAAAAAATTTGATTTTTCGACCATTTCAATGATATTTTCACTTTTCTCATGGCTCAGGAGCAACATCCAAATATAAGTGGTGTTTTAAGTAATGCGAGGCTGACACCCTCCTAACACAAGAATATGGGCTGCTGAATCTTATTCCGGGGGGCCGTGTCCAGGGGGTGGTCGAGTCTTACAGAGCAGGTCTCTTAACAGCTTTAGACCCCATACCCACGTCTTGATGAATAATGAGAATGGAATATATCAATACATTCAAGATAGTTTATAAACTATATTCACAGGTGCTACACTGACAAGTGTACCCTCACTCCGACGGTGCATCGCTACTGCCAGAGATGCGCTCACTTCTATCTCAAGGTAAGCTTGGAAAGACTTAGTGATCGGATATCTTAGCTATCTCAATATGACGTAGATGGTTATTCCAAGTAATCTGCAAGGAACATTCTCGTCCTCATTGTGCTTGTAAGTATATCTCTTCAGAGTCTCTATCGTATTTTCAGAGAACTGCTGGTGACACCTGCCTCGGATGTGCACCTCGTGTGTGGATGGAAGAACAGGCGAGAAGAGACCAGGTAATTCAATGTTTAGAGATGATTAACGCTATAAATGAGTGAGTACGGAGACATTATGAATCATTCGTGACTACAATAGAGAATCGGTCTCCCGTCGATCAGATATCGATACTTCTCTTTCATGCTTCTCTCCCTTCTGAGACTGTTGGAAGCTCTGCTGTGAATGTCAACAATGACGGTCGTCCCGTTCAGAAAGAGAAGACGAAGCATAAGAAGGACTGATCGAAGTCTGATTCTAAAGATACTTCGAAGTCTCGTCAATTCCATGCAAACCTGACCCACTCTTCATTTGCAGTACTGTACTTTTCTCCTCTCCCTATCTTATTTATCTTTACTGAAAATGTATTATGCAGAGTGATAAAGTAAATGCTTGACAAAAGTCGCTAGGTTAAGTACGAATAATTGGTAAGGTGGGACGTGTCAACGGGACGTAATGCGCGACAGCAACAACTAGGAGAAGGGGAAGCGAGAAGCGGCTGTCGATTTCGGCTCATTATCTTGCCAGGTGTATAGCTCCAGACAATGTCATTCCTCAATTGCGATGGCTCAAATAAGATGAATCGATGCGCCTTCATTGTGTTTCGAATTTGTTTTTAATATGAAGGCCCGAATAAGAAGAGATATGAATACCATCGTAATTTGAGGAACTGATGAATTCACTCATGACAGTGCAGAAAAGGATCAACCCAGAACTCAGTATGCGTATTAGGTGAACACATCCACCGTTCGTCCTTTGGTTGCCAGATGAATCCATCACACTCTACGGAATCTCCGAAATTATTAACTCGATTCGGAGTCGCAGAGATGTTATATTCACCACTTCTCCCTTCCAGGGTGACACTTTTCCTCCCGAACTTCCATAGTTAATGTTCCATTGGTGTCGTGTTATCCTCGTCATCACTTCTCCAGTACTTTCGAATGAAACTCACCTTGCACTCTGCTCACAATCAGAAACATTTCCCCTTAGATTTGTATTCTTCCCTTCTTATGGTTCCACGCATAGCCTCCATTCATTGCAATCTCAGTGAGTACACGCGCCACCAGCTCCATTGTTGCTTATCACAGCAACTCCTTACGTATCTTCCTTCCATTTACGTCAGCGGTTTATTACAGCTAGTGGAATCTCTGATTTTGTGACACCTCTTTGTCAAAATCATCCAAAACTCTTGGATTTTAATCTTATTTCGAGAGTCGAGGCCATTCATTCTTGGAGTCGCGCGATCGGTGCCTTCCTTGTCCTTTTTTCTATTGAAACCCTGTTTCTTTCTTACTACTACTTCTCTGCTTGAAAGATGCTACTTTCTTCTAGTTACTACGCCCTTATTTGTTTGTAGTTTGCATACTCGTATTGTTGTGAGTCACCTAAACGATGCCAATCCTCCTTGTTTCCTTCTCTGATTACTCTCTCCTACTCCCGGAGACCTAGCAGAGCTTTCTCCCACTCGCAGCAAGTACACAAATGACAATGTTTTGCATTGAGAGAATGAGTGATGAGCCAAAGAGACGAAGAAGAAGGCGTGAAGAATGGTCTTTTCGAGATTGGAGATATAGCCTCTCATACTCCCTGAGGGATGCCACATCGACTCCCAGATATGGCCGAGACTCCTCTTCAGTAGAACAAGAGCATGATAGATCACTTCTCTTCCTACTCCTTCTCTTTTCTTTCTCCATTCTCCATTTTCAAGTTACTTACACAACAGGCACTTGCTCATTACTGCAACAAATTTGGCCCCTCAATGCAGTATGACTATAATAGATCACTGCTGCTATAATATTATCCCCCTTCTTTCCCGTCATAATTTTCCTTATTTTTACCCACTCGAAGTAATTACACCACGCCGAGTCATTAGTGCAACAAGTTCGATGAGAGCTGTATGAGAGATTCAAAGATTCATAGAGCGCCCGTGAATATCTCGGGGAATTCCTCACAGAATTCTCTCCTATTCTGCTCTTCTTCCTTCTCAAACTCTCAACAGCGGCCCTCCGGGTTAAGTTGATTCGTCGCACTTCCTCAGCAAATCATGCCCATCTCCATCTCCATCCCAGACGTTTCCGCGTTTTCTGCTCCCGATTCTGTAACCGCTGCTAGATCCCTGTCGCTATCCGAGTTCACGAATGAGCAGCATTTTCCTGGAAGTTTCCTAATTATTCCGTGTTCTCATCTCGCTAATGAGACAGTTTCTTTTCACGGAATTATTATATCAATGTCAGTGGTTATCACTAACTTTTGTCTCCAATCACTATATTTTCATCATCATTATCATCCTCACACAGAAAGGACAATTGCCTTTGTAATCCGTTCAAGCGTCATAGTCATTGTGGGAGCAGTATCATTTCCCCAGAGAGAATGAGATATTGTTCTGTCTCTCTTCTTTCGTAATATTCTCTCGTTTCTCTGACGGGCGAGAGATAAGGGTAAATGGAGAGACGATAACATTGTTTGAATGAGACCATTCGACGGGCTCGTTATGTCTGTTCTATCTTCTACCTGAACGTGAAAGTGTCTGCTGAATGAAGAGAGTCCATTCACTTGCGACGCCATTTCCGATCCCCCTCTCGATACACTCCTCACTCTCAGCACTACCACAAGTGTAATTCCTCCTATTCACAACCTATTCGGTCATCCAATCAATCTTAAGGAATAATGCATTGTTTCCCCCCATCAAGCAATGTCGAATACTTACCCAAACCTTCTCTTTCTAACGATAACTGCCTACTAATCCATCATTTTTATGCGATCCGGGGACATTCTTCTGCTTCCGGGAGAGGTTCTCCAGGAATTGTAGTCCTATTCCAGTCCATTTTGGTGGTCTTACTGCTTACTTCCTCCACATGTTTCTCCAATAAATTTGAGATCCTCTTCTATCCCCTTCTGAAAATGTGCTATATTCCGTGTTCACTTAATGTAATCACTAGTTTCAAAATCGAGTAATTCGCAGTTCGGAGTCTTCCCTACATTTTGAATGCGCTAGCGCACTGACAGAACTCACAATGTAATTGAAATCGAGCGAAATTACTTTTGCTGTCCTTATTCTTGTCTCTAATATAGCTAGTTCGTAGCTCGTCATCAGCAAGCGCTGATAAAATCTGGATCTCTTTATTTCATGAGATGCTCTCTGTCGTTTTCTTTATCTGAACAGTCTTGATGCCATTGCATATCCTCCCCCCTATCGTTTGACCGGTCAAATTGTATCTACGATAACGACGTGATATTCCTTTCAGATGTTCCTTTTAAGAATTGTTCCCTTCACAGTAATCTTTACACCATCTTAACGCTCAGTATTTTGTGGCCGTTTGACCTGTCAAATTGCCAAATTGTATTAAGACAACGAAGTCATATTCCTTAAGATGGCGGGTCATGAGGAGGCGTCATCGTCGACGACCGACGAACCGCCTTCGCCACAGCAGCACCACAAGTTCGTTGACTTGTAAATTTCTCAACTTTCTCATATCGGCCTCACATAAACTTTCTCACATCGGAGTCGTCCTTTCTTCTAATTCAGGGGAAAACTGTAATGGAACACGCCCCACTAATTATTCATTAGTATTATTACCAGCCGATTTCGCCTCCGCCTTCGGCGGGGTCTGATCGGCTGGCAGGGTTCACCGCTGATCGATTCGCTCTCCACCCATTTCGCAATATATTTACCGCGCGCGACACGTTTGACCTTGTTTACTGGTGACCTGCATACGTGACTTTCGCAATAGTGGACAAACATACAAACATACATCGAGAGGCCTCTCTCCTTTATTAAGGAGTATTATTTCGCAGGACCTTCATCCCCGTCCGATACGTGATGGAGCACACGATCTGCTCGTTGTGTGGCAAGAAACTGGACCAGGTGAGGAATAAAAATTGATTTTCGAATATAAAATTCCAATATTTGCCAGGCAAAGCACGACGAACCGCTGTGCACTACAACTTCCTGCAACTCGCACATCTTCCATCTCGATTGCATCAAGAAATATGAGGTGAGTGATGGGATTCCATGGGATTACATGACTAGCGGCGAAGAATGAGAGGGCTTATTCAATTAAGAGACCGAATCTGAGAAAATTCGTAATTTTGGGCATTCTCCGGACATCGCGCCAGGATTTTCGATTCCGGTCTCCATACTCATAGGGCCTGAGGGGTCTTTGACCTTGTTTACAAAAATGATGACGTCATCGGCCGTATTGCGAAATGCGGCGTGCCAGGTGCGGGCATGCTGAAAAGTGACGAAAATTCATAATTTCTCAACGGAATAAGATAGATCCAAAATTTCTTTTGCAGTATGTTAGGCATGCCTAGAGTGCACCATACCACTATTGTGATCAAAATTTGGTCGATTCCTGTTGTGACTTTTTGACTAACATTTTCACATTTATCGATTTCTTAGTATCGCAAAGCCAATTCTGCCCACACAAACTAGGTATGTGGAAATACCCCACTTCCTCCTGCACCAATCCCACCACATATGAACAGGATTGGAGCATTATGTTTTTTGAAAAGTTGCATTTTATGGTCCAAAGTCATCTCAATGTCAGCTTGTCATAGCGATTCCCATTTCCTGGCAATGAGAATCTAACCAATTATACTACAAAAAGTATTACTACACCCTTATGTGAATACTTATTACCATAGGAATCGATTTCGCCATGGTCATTTTTTTCGACCATGACCCGGGGTTCATGCCTCGAATGTGATTCCCGACCATGAACCCCGGGTCATGGTCCGAAATGGACGGAAAAAGTCATGATGAAGAATCCTCAAGTACTATACGCCAATGTATGCTGCTCTACCCAAGTAATATATTGCAACCGATATAGCCGTTCTTAGGTTGCGATATAAAAATCACTAACTGATTTTACTAAAAATGTAGATAAAAAGTCAGTTGTTGATTCCGCACTTGTTGGATTACGGTAATTTGGGATGTTATATATTACTAGGGTAGAGCAGCATACATTGGCGTATAGTACTTGAGGATTCTTCATCATGACTTTTTCCGTCCATTTCGGACCATGACCCGGGGTTCATGGTCGTGAATCACATTCGAGGCATGAACCCCGGGTCATGGTCGAAAAAAATGACCATGGCGAAATCGATTCCTATGGTAATAAGTATTCACATAAGGGTGTAGTAATACTTTTTGTAGTATAATTGGTTAGATTCTCATTGCCAGGAAATGGGAATCGCTATGACAAGCTGACATTGAGATGACTTTGGACCATAAAATGCAACTTTTCAAAAAACATAATGCTCCAATCCTGTTCATATGTGGTGGGATTGGTGCAGGAGGAAGTGGGGTATTTCCACATACCTAGTTTGTGTGGGCAGAATTGGCTTTGCGATACTAAGAAATCGATAAATGTGAAAATGTTAGTCAAAAAGTCACAACAGGAATCGACCAAATTTTGATCACAATAGTGGTATGGTGCACTCTAGGCATGCCTAACATACTGCAAAAGAAATTTTGGATCTATCTTATTCCGTTGAGAAATTATGAATTTTCGTCACTTTTCAGCATGCCCGCACCTGGCACGCCGCATTTCGCAATACGGCCGATGACGTCATCATTTTTGTAAACAAGGTCAAAGACCCCTCAGGCCCTATGAGTATGGAGACCGGAATCGAAAATCCTGGCGCGATGTCCGGGGGGTGGTCACTTTTCTCAGATCCGGTCTCTTAACTCCGCCAGATTCGGCCTCCAAGAAAATATCAAAACGCGTCTAGGTATAGGTGATGAAAGGATTCCGTCCAACATAGGTACCCTAAAGTGATAATTGGGAAAAGCGAAACTACCAGCTCGTGCCATCAATTTTGCAACTGTCAGAGCATAGATTTTTTAATAAATTTTTGAAACTCACCGGTGGAAAGGCATAATAGCCAGTCACAACGAGGTTCAAAGTGTCCCGAACCGAATTGTAGCCCAGACAAGCGACTACACACATTTTTATGGTGTTTGTCAACAATGCATTCGTCTGCTCGAAAACTACAAATGTGCGAATAATTCATTTGTGTAATAATTGAGTGCAAGACGTTGGTTTTGACGAACCACAAAACTCCGTGTAATTACAGTAGTCACCAATCTAGGCAAATCTAAGCACACTCAGTAATGCATGGCTTAACTCTTGGCCTACACCGACCTCTAATTATTATATTATGTTGAAGGATCGAATGCACAAATGCGACGTTTGCCGTGCACACTTTCGCATCTTCGAAGTGCGAAGGGAGCAACCGCCCAAAACAAAACGGGATCGATCACAGGTTGGTTTATCGAATGCACACTGTGAGAATTGGCCTTGAACAATCAATGGCGGTACTCTCCTGTAGAAGGCAAGTGCCTAGTTGAGCGAGATGACTTTATCAATACTTCTTACTATCAAACTCTCACCAATCGCACGCTCTCCAACTCCTCCTGATTGACGAATTGGTTCTGTTCCTCGAATTTGAGAGTCCGCAACACTCGCAACACCTTGAAGTGTGAAAACATCGTCGAGTGTAACTCGAACGTCGCTAATTGACTAATTGATTAACGAACTACAAGTGTTCTTCCGGTCTCGTTTCATCAAGTCTTTCCGAACGTGTTCATTGATCTTCTATTCACCAATGAGCACAGTGGGGACTGCTCTACCCGAAATTTCTATAAATTCTAGGGGTGCATCGCAATACGAGCACTCTCTTGAGACGAATGAGAAAATAATAAACAACTCATTCTTCCGATTTATAGATCCCATTAGTCTCATCTTCGCAACACCCACACCCGCGTGTGCATTTTTGTGTAGAGGCAACGTGCGATCAACCGAAGTGTAAACGTGCACAATATTTTTGAAAAAAATAACAAGTTCAGTGACAAGCCCGCTGACAGCAGGTGGAAATTACCCAATCTCTTCCTCTTTGATCAAATGTGTAATCTTTCGTAACACACACTTTCCTCTTTGCCCCAGAACGTATCTCGGTAGTGTTTTACGTGTAACATGCTCAAGAGTGCTCGGTAATGGTGCAGTACCGTACTGAACGCAAGCACCATACTGATCCCGAACGTATTTCTGAATATAGAGGCCGATCCGATGAAACTCTCTGATCTCCTCCGCCCATTAGTCACTACTTCCCTCTCGCAGCTCCGCACCTCGCAAACTGTGCAGAATTCTGTGCAGAGGACGTGAGCTCGGGGGGAATACGCGCTTTGTTTAGTCACCGAGTAACGGTCAGAATCTTCCCTCTCCTCGTTTGAGCCGAGAGAGCATGGAAAAGTGAGAGACGGTTTGGATGACGCAGTGGTGTATGTACACAGAGGGACGTGCGGAGTGAGGGGAAGCCGTGAGAATGGGAAGACATCGTGAGCACGTGAGTGTTAGCCCCTCTTATCACAGAGACATCAACCCTCTAAACCCATTGATGTCAGTTAGAGATAGGGAGAGTGTAGGGGAAAATGAGAGACGGAACTCTGCTCTGAATCAAGAGGCCACGCGACAGGTGTTGCAGATTGAATGAAGGGAAGAGATCTGATTCAGCACACAATCGAGACATTTGTTGTGTTGTGTGGAACGAGGAAGTGAATGCAAATTCCTCAGCACTTATTGAACCTATGAGATAGAACTGTCAAACAGAAGGGAATACACCTGGCCATAAATGACGAACGTATTGAAACCTTTAACACAACATAGTTCATGATCTCCCAAAATACTCTCAAGACTTCTTTATTGCAGAGTCCGAAAGAGTCTCAGCCCAAGGCTGAAAAGAAGAAGAAAAAGAGATTCCTGAGAATCCTCAAAATCCTCCGGAAATCGAGCAAACAACCGCACGAGAATGGAAAATGTTTGCAGGAGAAGATTGAGGTGAGAGGAAGAAGGTCATGCATAGGAGATGGGTCTCGGGACTCCGGAGAACGTTTGGAATTGAGACTTTTCTCCGATTTTGAACAGGAACAATAGAGAATAATCGAAGAAATGCTAGAAATGGAGACACTTTTCCACTTTCCTACGTTTAGGTGCGTTTGTAATGGAGACCTTTCTCCGATTTCTCGACGATCACTAGAGTATAGGAAAAATGAAGATATTTCTGGATGATTCAGTTGTACGCGCAATGTCATCACTTCCTTCTCCTATTTCACTAGAAGAAGAAGAAGACGTGTAAAACGACGTGCTATTCTTACCCTCCTATTTTTTTCATTTCTTGACTAGCCGGCTGGCTGGCGATAGGGTGGCCCGCCTTGCGAGAAAAATGTCAGAACATGTCAAATCCTCGTCAACACGAGATCTATCCCTGTCCCCGTAGGTAACTCATATTTACCTATTCCTCTGTCTTCAGGTGGACAGCATTGGAAATCCTTCGGAATGCAGTCACTCTGACGTCGAGATCTCTTACGACGATATCGACAATCTGAATCGGACGATGCACGTAGTATGCATCTGAATCAACGAAGAGGAGCACTTCTCCCCTTTCTTCTCGCCTACTGAATCCCGTCTACTAGAATCTAGTCTCGTTATCCCTCCCCCGCCATCCGCATGGGTGAAAATTTCACGGCCTCTCATTTCGTGATGCTCTATCGTCGGGCAGAACTGGCGAAAGATCATTGTGAAATGAGAAACCATATAATTTTCGCCCAAATCCACATGTTCATGATCTCTAGATGAAAGTGTAGAAATTTCGAAATACCCATCCAAAAAGCTGTAGCTGATCTTTTCTTGCTCGTCTTTCTTAGCTTCCTTCTTCCCCCGCTTTCCCACCCCCGTTGTGATCCCCCTAGTTCCTACGTGGTTATTTCCCCTATTGTTTCCCCCTCTCGTAAGCGTGAAACAAGATACCATTCTCCTCTCTCAGCAACCTTTGCGGAGGTGATAAAACTTTCTTCTCGCATCTCTCGCATTCTCTCTCAAATATCACGCATCCCAAAGCTTTTCCTTGTCCCGTGTACAATTGCACGTGGAATCAAAGGTGGGGGAGGGCGAAGAGGAGGGGAGAAGCACCCCCTCTCCCCTCTCTTCCTCGATCTCTCTCTAGTTTATTCAACTTCGCGTGAGTTCCGGAGCAGAAACCCTGAGAAATGACGACAACAAACACAAACAATCCCCTCAACCCTTTTCAGGCCTCAAATTCGACGAATTGAGGGATGAAGTCAGCACTTCGCTTGATTGACAAGGACTAGAAGAGGGAAAGGGCCTCCAAGCCCATCTTAGGAGGCCTCAATGCCTCAACTCTAGGAAGACACGCACATATTTCACGCTGCTTTGTCTTCCTTTTCCGGCTTCTCCCCCCGCACTCTCTCACTTTTCCCTGATCTCTAACCTCTCTGCTCGTCTGCCCTCTCTCCACTCCGCCCACTCTCTCGCCCTTTCGCTTCCTTCGTGCGTTGAAGCTGGGACGATACGTGCATTCCCAGATGGGTGGAGACATTTCGACGGAGGAGAAGGATAGAAGAGGAGGAGGAAGAGGCCAAACCATTCAGTGATGCAGTCACACTTCCGCGGTATTCTGACTCGGGAGAGAGCCTTTAGGCCTAGTCTACCATAGCCTGCATTCACCTGCGACTAGGATATGACTCGACGTAGACTACAGTAGCATGCCGTAGCTTCCACCTCTCACGCTGAGTCGTAGACTACCGTAGCCTCTCATCACGAGATCTATCGTAGTCCCCGTAACTCATATAAGGTGTTTATCGCACTAGCGCATGACTGATTACGAGAGAGAGAGCCGCATTTCCTCGTTACTTCTTTTGACTTCCTCCTTACTGATTCCTCCTCTTTTCAGATGTCTCTCTCGAAGATTTCGCTTCGCCCTCTTCGCACTTCTTCCCTCCTTTCCTTCGTCTTGAGGAACTCTTCCAATGGCGCCCGACTTCCCCCTGCAGCTGTCAAGGTACGAATTTATCCCATTCTTTATTCTGAGGATGTATGCATGGACCCGAAACGTGACGTCACTCAGCACTTACTTCATATATACATGCCGTTTCATTCGGCTTCTGCAGTAGCCATTACATATCATTGTAGTTGACAGCGAGGTGCTCAATTTTGACATACATTCCTCGATCAGAACTTCATCACACTTCATTCATCGCCCTACGCTACCTAGGCAACCCTGCTAGCAACCTAGTGGAAAGTACCTGATCATTCCCTCCTTCTCCCCTCTAGCAATTATCGCTTGAGAGAGAGAGAGAGATAGCACACACAACTGAGAGAGATCCGCCTCTCCCCCATCCTCTTCCTCCTCTAGCGAGTTGGCCTCTCTGAACTCTCACACTCCATTTGTAAGCATCACAAACAATAGCACAACTTTGACCGAGAGAGTATCAAAACTATTACAGCTGTGTTGCTGATAATGGAAAGTGAGTAGTATAGTTGAGCGCAAGATAGATTCCAGAAAGAATTATCATGATTTTGTGGTAACTGAGTGATTCTCGTCATCGTCTGTTGAAACAGAACGGGGTCGGAATCTATCCGGTTTATGATCTGGACACACTATGATGAATAAAACAACTGATGTTGCAGCAACTCTCGCTCCCCTCTGAATCGGGATTCTTCTCGTACACTCGCAACTGGAGCAGAGACAAGAAATACGACCTCTCTCGCGCACCCCAGAGGGGTGACACTCCCATGAGGTGAGCAGTAGGTCTTTGAGTAGAATACGGTAGGTGGATAGACGCTCTTAGTGAGTATTGAGTCCTGCTCATTGAAGCTACCGTACCCTTACCACATAGGAGTGTTGGCACCAAAACGTCGTGAATTTATCTTCTCCATTTTCAGTTTCTTCCTGCGCCGATTGGGTCATGCATACGAGGCATGGCCTCTTTTCGTTCTCACCGGCGCGTGGGTCGTTCTCTTCTTCTACGCTTGCTACATTTCCTTCACCAAGAGCGAGGTCTGGCTGGACAGAAGTGAGTGACTAAGAGACACTTCCCTTTCACTTGGGCTGTTGGCACGGTATCGGGCTTGCCGGCCGTCTTCTCTCTGACTTTCGACATTTCTTACTAGAGAGATCTTGGTAGTGCCGATACCGAGCATGCAAACCAAGTGTATCCCGATGCAAACCAAGTGTATCCCGAGCATGCAAACCAAGTGTATCCCAAGTGTAGACTACCGTATCCTCTCCCTTACCGTACCCATTCCAGGCAAGGACACTGCGCCCTGGGACTGGTCTCGCATCAAGGACAAGTACACTAAACTGCACACGGTTGTCTTCGAAAGCGTAGCCCTGTTCGGCCTCCAGAAGACGGACACTCACAAGCGATTGGAGATCATGGAGATTCTGCAGGATGAAATGATGGAAGCAGCGAAGAAGAGAGGAACGAGATAGGAAGAGAGAGGAAGAATGATGATTGTACCTAATGAAGTAATAAAGCATTGTGTTTGATCGTGGTTTGTACACGCACTGTGGCTGGCGTCAATCGACAATCAATTGGCCCTCAATGTGTACCATTGTGTCTCAACGAAGATGTAATGAGTAAAACAAGATATTGATGGGTTATGGGCAATACGTTTGCGAAGTGTCTAATCTAACTGAAATAAAGCAATCTGAAAAGAGATTCTAATGCACTCGTGTGATCGCTATTCTCCATTGCCGAGCTGTGATCGATTTATGATCGACTATTGATGAGAAGCAAAATACTGCATTATTGTGCTCTCCCCCACGTGATATGTGTGATATTCTGCACCAATAGAATATATTTATTTAATTAGACTATTTGACAATGAATAGAACAATGATGCATAAAGATAGGTAACGAGATCGATAATTACAATTGATCGTAGATGAAGAAACAATAAAATTGAAGAATGAAAAGTATTGTCGTATTATCGGATGCATAGTGAATAGTAGATGAAAATCAAAATCAAACGAAACACAATTAGATACATAGATTTATGTGGCATTCTTAACGGGGAGAGACACTTCAGTCAGTGAGAACATCATGAATCGACCTGATTCCTATCCGCCTTTGGGCCTGCTAACTGGCGACGAAAATAAATGCGAACAAAGTGAAGAGCGAAGAGGATGATCGAGCATGGAATGTGTTTCATCCAGAGATCAATAATGGAGTAGGAACTGAGAACTAACTGAACTGAATGTACTGAAAAAACTTATCGGTTTTTCCTGAGCCATAATTTCATTATTAGTTTTGGGTGGGAGTTGCAGGTTTAGTATTTGGATTGGTATCGGGGCGTCTAATCATCATCGATTCGCAAAGATACTGGCAGTCTGAGATGTATAACGATCCATAATGCGCATCACAGACACAATCTTTCGCGGAGCAGATCAGTGCTCTTCTCCAGATGCAGAAGTGTCTTCTTTCATTGAGAAGAGGGTGGTGACGATGCAAGATCTCGTTGAACTTGTCCATGTAGTCCACGAACTTCTGCAAATGGAAAATTATGGTCAAATCGGCAATAGGGTTCCCTACTTCTTGATATCATTTTCCTCCACACTCTATCGTAACCAGAGAAGTCAAAGCGCGTTGTTCTTCTTAGTGGAAATTCGGAATCAATGAGAGTTCCCGAGGAGAAAAGCAAATAGCTCCCACCTCTCTGATCGCCTCAGGATAGACAATAATGTCATTCTCCCTTCCGGGTGTGACAATGACGTTGTGAACGTGGCGACCCTGCAATATATCTTTGAATTCGACGCTGAATCGTCTAGCGCAGTTTTCGAATGGAAATCGATCGTGAAATACCTATTACTTGAGAAAAACACTCACGAGAACGATCTGAGGAGTGAGGAATCGCTCGCATACGATCATGCCCGGGGAGTAATCATCCTTTGTTTTTCCGATGGATAGGAGATATCTTCTGCAGACTGATTCGTGGATGCAATCGGCGGGTGAATACGAACGAGGTCGTGGAATAGTTGCGAGTGAGGTTGAAGACGTGGGGTCGACATAATCGTCGTCGTTGACGATATATCTTCCTGTTTTCTGCCTCTCCTCGAATGCGTTGACCAGATCTTGACAGCCCTGTAATGTGATTTCAATTATATAGTACTCCAATCCCCTTCCTAAAGTTATTATCCTAACGTCTTGATTTAACGATAAATCTGTGTGTATATGATAGCAGAATTCAATTTAAAATCAGTGTGTTCGAGACTAGAAAAGGATAAGTAGGGTCATTAACTCACCGCTGCGCACGAAGTCGGCTCCCACGTCTTTGTTCCTTCCACGACTTTCAACTTTGCATTTTCTTTCCACAATAAGTTGTATTCGACAACCTACAAGGACATTATCATTGCTTAATTCAAGTAACGTAATAACAGCGCCCTTCTACGTCACTCATCCACCTCATCATTTCGCTCTGCCATACGAATATGACTGTGCGCAGAGAAGTAGTCTATAGTTGTTCACAACAGAGAACCTATCGGAAATTCAATGTCAAATCTAGCTTACCTTTCCATTCTGATCCTTCTTCACTCCGCACACTTGCACAACCTCGTACTCCACCTTCTGAAAGATTTGTCTGATTCTCTCAATCTCACATGCTCTTTCGCTCTGTCTGATAGAAGGGACAACACGGGGAATGGATACACACGACGTACCTTCTTGGTCGTTCGAGAGACGGATCGATGTCTGTTGGATCGAGACTTGGACTTTTCCCTAGACGGAGCACGGCTCGAACGAACCTCAAGAAAAAAACCGTAAGGATCAAATTTAGGTTTAATGCCGAAACGCTGATCAAGTGCAGCGATTAAATTCACTTATTTATTAATATTAGCTTGACTACTACTATATGTGCCGTGACATATAATCCGATTCAACATTTGCTAAACTCACGTTGGAGCTCTTGCGAGCGTCACTGCGAACAGACGATCTCACGACTGACGAACCGAACTTGCCTTGCATCTTCATCTTACCCTGAAATCATTGATGTAGGGCATAAATGAACATCCGAAAGCACCGTAACCGCTCTATTACAAATGAAGGGACTTCATTAGAGTCGAGTTATTATGATACGACCATACTGATATTCTATACAAAAACTACCAACCACTCCACCATGAGTGTTGGCTTGTTCCTTTTTTTCTAGTTTTTTCTCTGCTCCGCGTTTCCAAAAATGTGGAAATTAATATACTTGTGTTGTGCGTTCTGATTAGACGATCGCGATTTCAAGAATGCGACGGCTGTCGAACTCACCGAAGCCTTCGTGGGTAGAGGTCCATTTCCACTTCTCTGGCCGCCGTTAATCTTCATCTTTGTTCTCGCCATCACAGATTAGTTGCTACTGACACCTGCCAGAATACACATATGGGAGTGGCGGAGAACATAGCCAAATGACAGCGCACGAATAGGAATGGTGAGAAACATCCCTAATACGACTCTTCTCTTATCAATGACCTGTTCTTTGCTAGGGAACACTACTGGGATGATAACGGTGATATAAGGTATGTTCCTTTAGCATATGGAGGAGAAACAGATGGTTCGGGAAGGAAGGATGAGTCAAGAGATCAAGAATAAAAGTGAGATAATTCTAATAGTCTGAGAATATCATATCGAATTTTATGTATTGGTGAGAAATACCGGGAAATTAGTATGACTGAGGAACTTCCACACAGTGGATGCTTTTAGTAGGTTGAAAGCATGTGATGAAGTGCCAATGTTGCTATGGTGAGAAGAGGGAAGGCGATAGGCAATATTACTAAAGGGGAAGAAAGAGGAGTCTGTCAGGAGATAGGTGACTTGTGGCAGTACAATGGAGCATCATGAGAGTAGTATCATTGAATGGGATGAGATAGCAGCCAATATTCATAGAGGAGGTCGCCACCCGCAAGAAGGGAAGGGTGGGAAATATCCGCCCCTTAACTGACTCCCACACGACCCTGCTGGCCACCTGCGCGGTAATTGGGAGAGATTCGCACACACTTACCCACGTTCAATAAAATGATGGGCCTCTCATTTAGAGGGTGAGGAAGGATAATGAGAGCTGAGAAGATCCGCAAAGGGACAAAGGGAAGAGGGAGGATGACTTCTGGATTGAATTGGAAGAATGAGATGGAAGGATAAAGTGAATGAAAAGGATAGGCCCTTTCTTTGACTAATTCACGTAATGGAAAGAATAAGTGGGATGCATAGAGTCCATACTAATGGAAGGAAAGGGAAAATAAATGGGTGAGTAAAACATCTAAGGATCCCTTCCACTAATACATCTGCTCGTTAGTACACTGCCCATCTCCCTTTCTCATTTTTTGGCACTCCCGCCTCTTCCGTTCCTTCCCCGGGCATCTATCTCTCCCACTCTCATCTTCTTACTTACTCTCTCGTCTGTCATCTCTATTTCTCTATAATTCTCCTCTTTCACGTGCACTCTTCCGTAAACCATCTCGACCTATCACAGTGGGCTGAATATCCCAACTAGTATAAATTGATATAGATGATGAAAGTATATGGCGAATAAACATAGGGATAAAGAGCGTTGTTCCCACGAAACAAAAGGAGAAGAAGGGAGAAGGGTAGTAGCAAATGCCGAACTGTCATGTGTGTGAGACGAAAAAGTTATATGAGATTGGATTGGAAGGATGACAATGCGCACTGTTTAGACGGGAGTACAGCCGGAGGTCAGGGATTCAAACGGCTGAATCAATCCTCAGAGTAAAATATGGTGTGAGAGACGAGCGATCGAGTTGAAAGCGAATGAGAGTAGTATAGCAGATATGTAGTACCAGTCTCTTTCATCGAGATACTAATTTCCCTTTGAGATTGGATCTGCCCTTTCAACGAGAGTTTGGAGTGAAAAACTACTGAATGGGAAATGAGATAATCATCTCAAAGGGGGGATAGTTTTGTTGAGGATAGAGAACAGAGGGAATGTGCGATTGGAAGTTCATCTTTCTTTGAGGACGTTTTGAGAGGGTAAAAGAGATGGGACGAAGTGTCAATGTTGCTATGGTAAATAGGAAGAGGAGTGATGAGATCATAAAGGAAATAGAGAAGGCGCCAGATAGGAGATGATTGACAGTAGTATGGAGTACTATAAGAGAAGTATCATCGAATAGATTGAGATAGCGGCTAATATTCACGGAGGAGGTCGCCAACCGCAAAGTAAGATTCGAAAAGGAAAGGGAGAGTAATATCCGCCAATTTAGTGACAGTCGTCCAACTCCATGAGCATCTGTGATGTATTCCCCGGTCTCTCGATTACTCATTTAGAGGATGAAGTGAGGAAGTCAAACGAAAGCTGAGAAGATCCACAAAAGGAAAAAGTTAAATGGGGGTGACTTCTGGATTGAAATGGAAGGAGGAGATGGAAAGATGAAATACATGAAAAGGAAGGAAAGGGCAAATTAACTTAATGGAATGAATATGTGAAATGCATAGAATCCACTTTTGAATCTAAGAAAAGAGATCTAATGGGCGAGTAAAAAGCATCTAAGGGACCCCTTCCACTAGTACAGCTGCTAGGGAACACACTGCCCTTCTCTCTCTTCCTCCTCCTTCCCTTCCTTGTCCAGTCATCTCTCTTTCTCTCACACTCTCTTCATTTCCCTTACTCCTTTCTCTACAGTTCTCCTCTTTCACGTGCACTTTTCCAGTTCTCACTCTGTCATAAACTGACTCGACCTATCAGAGAGTGATGAATACCCCAACTTGTGTAAACGCGAAAGTATAGAAACTTCTGTTGCAGATACGGATAAAGAGTACTGTTTGACACCATTCTACTCCTCGAGCGTTCTTTGTCTCACTCGCAAAGATGAACTTATTGTTAGGAGGTGAGAATGAACTGACATATGGGAGAGACGGAGTAGTGACAGAGCTGAGCGATTGCTAAGAAAATGACGGTTAGCAGAGTGAAGAATGAAATAGACGCTTCCATCAAAAATAATATACAAAAATTCATAAAGATTTGCTACATTGAATTGTCTAACAAATCCATTCCCAATTGCATCAAAACAAACACTGCTCTCGATTCTGAGAGAGACAGCAAGAAAGGTATTGTAAGTATCCGACTCCCATAATGACCAGGTAGAATGGAGGGTGAAATACGGGCGTAGGCTAGGTGAGAGAAGCGATAAGGGGAGAATGCCAACAAGAGGAAAAATCGTATAGTGAGGAGAATGCTTTTGCGATATCATGGAGGTGGAGAAATAATAATTTCCCTTTGAGATTGGCACTCCCAGAGTGGACGGTGACTAAGACGAAATGAGATAATCATCTTGGATGAGAGCTATAGTAGTGAGAAAGGAGTGGGAATGAAAATGATTGTAATCAAGTGAGGTGGGCAGGACCTTCAATCGCAAGAATATCGCTTGACAGAGTGATTATGGGAATATGGGCTGAGGCGATGTAATGGAGGAGGTAAGAGCAGCAGTCGCCCTTTGTTGATACCCCCAAAAACGGAAAAGAGCCCGAATTTCATTGGTCGATTCGGATAAATTATAGTTTATTCTCTGATATTGGCAATCACATCACAGGAGTCTCAGGCGGTTCCACCATCACGAATTGCTGAATTCTTTTCGCCCTCTCAGTCTCGATGAAATCGTTCTCGAGAATTCTTGTGATTGTGTGGACCAAATTGGCGGCCATAGACGGATCAATTTGGACGAGCCAGCGAATCTACAAATACTACTCGAGATCGATCATAGCAAATTCTTACCGTCTCTATTCCGTCCTTTTCGTGGCTTACTGCATGAAGAATCGATGGCCACGATAATGAATCGAATGATCTGAAGGATAATTCAGAGATTATTTCGGGACTCAAAAGCCATCGACTAAACGTGACGGACCATCGACAACTAAAAGCTAAGAAGATCCCACCCCTTGAACACCTTCACATTGTATGAAGATCCCAATCCCCTCCCTATGCTGTTTCCTCCTGCAGGCATATTGCCTTGATATCGGGATAAAAGTATCAAAATATTAAAGATGGTACTTCAAATTATATAATCCCTCCTCGAGAATGTCACTGTTTACGCCTGGATGCATCGCAGTGATTCCTTCGTGGACTTTTGGAAGATCGCTGTGTCGAACAGCGAGTCCCTCGTCTGTGAGCAGAAGATCGTACAAGAATCTGGAAATAAAATATAAAATGTCAACTTGGCAAATATTCAAGAAAAATCAATCTCGGAGCGAGGAGGGGGTATTTAGAGTGAGTAACTTACTTCGTCGCATTCTTTCGTGTTTGCAGGGCACTGTCACACAACAGATAGGATGGTTCGTTCTAAATAATTGTCTCAGCACACACTTCCGAATATGTGTTAAAAACCTTTAAGAGATACATCTCGAACAGCTTGCTATTCGACATGTTTCGTGCATTGTCCTCGCAGAAAGCAGCCCGTTTTTCTCTTAGAATTTGCCTTTTCCGACGAGTTTCCAGTTTTTCCTGCAAAAATTACAGCAACTGCCGGATTGTGGATTGAGTTTACCGGGACTTGATTGATTGTAATAGTTTCAAAAATGACTTTGGAGACTGAGTTCATTTTCTGAAATATTATCGAATTGTATTTTGAGCGGATGTTCGAGAAGTTACCCTATCGACGTAGTGAACTGCATACAAGTGAGGGAACTGCTCGTCAATTGAGAAAGTGCAATTAGCTGGGATATCGATGACAAATTCTTCGTCTGCGATAGCAACGATACAAAATATATTTAAAAATAAATTCAAAAACCTTCTCGTTTCATAATCTGCATGTGCTCCTTTTCGTTTATTTTGTAGTAGAGTGGTATGGTCCAACGGGTTCTAGAAATAAATAATCGATTATTTTTTTCGTCGGTTTTGAATTCTCCATAGGAATTGTTTCGTATCTGTCAGTGGATGGAGAACGGTTGATTTGTCTGGCGGAGACTTTTTTTTGACTCTCACCGCTAACGCGGCGCAGATTGACCGACCCCACGCAAATGAGATCCCCCTTGACACACTGTGTAACTCAACTTGGCAGAAAAATACTAACTTGTTATCTCTAAGCCCTTCAATGAAGTCCGTTCTCAGGAAACGTCGCTGTGTAATGATCACTTTTTGTTGCTCTTCCTTTACTGACAACAGTGCAACACCGGGCTGAAATATGATTATTTAATATGAAACTATTAACATTGCAACCTGATAAACCCAATCCTTGAGTATTTGACGGGCTTCCGTTACTTCAGACGAAAGATAGTCAATCATCATTTCACTGTCTCCATTACCGAATGAATTATCTTTGAGGTATCGCTAAAAAAGTTGGTATAGAGCTGACCAAGAAAGTTGAAAAACATTCAGCGCTCGATCGAATTTGTCTCCTCCCATGAATCGCTTCATAAGACGCAACAATTGACCTGCCTAAAACAATATTATATTTCCAGTTTCAAAAATGAAGAATACTTTACCTTGCCGTAATGAATGTGAATGTTGCTTATGAAATGTTCTGTCAAAAACGCTGATCGTGTATAGCTGAATTTCTCGTGCATGGCAGAGTCATGACCAGATACAGAGCTAAGAATGTCTCCCGGAGACCGCTAAATTCAATTTTGAATTACAAATCTATAGTTGAATGTCAAGAAATGGTTAAATCGAACATTAGATGTACCGCCGTTCTCGAAAAAGTTTGCGAATCCTTCATTGATCCAAATTTGCTCCCATGAACGAAGAGTAACCAGATTACCAAAGTACTAAAAGTTAAAAAAAGTAACATAAACATGAAGATGCGCAAACATATTTACCATATGCGCTAATTCGTGTATCTGAATATCCTGTGAGTGCATTTGAGGGTCGGATGTTATGAGCCCTGAGGGATTCACTGTTTTGATTAACGAAATATATGAATTACCAGGATTCTCCATCGCCGCGCCGCTCATTCCATCCTCGACAATCAACCAATCTGCAAAATATAATGAAATATTTTTTTAAATATATAATAACCAGTCTTTTCCGGAATGAAAGTGACATTGGCGAAAGCGGGCATGTCTCTGACGTGATCCATCGAAAACTTCAGTTCAGCAAGTAGTTGCATTCGATTTCTGCCAATCGCTCCGATCTTAAAAAGTTTGATCAAAATTCGATCAAAAGCTAACTTATTACACAATTAAAAATAAATGCATTTTTAGTTATTTAAGAGACCGGATCGGTAATAATGGAGTACCCCCCGGACACGCTCCTACCGAATTTGGATTCAGATGCCCATACTCTAGTGTTAGGAGGGTCTTGGCCC
>LS485797.1:70397-155640 GCA_900490705.1 Pristionchus arcanus
TTATCTCATATTTTACAGTGTCTGGGCACCTCTAGTACATTGCAAAAGAGAAATTGACTCTAACTTATCGGGTAGAGAAATTATGATTTTTCGACCATTTTCACCATTTAATCACTTTTCTCGTACCCTGAACGGCGAAAAAGGGAATAATGGCCTGTAAATGTATTGTGGGGCCAAGACCCTCCTAACACTAGAGTATGGGCATCTGAATCCAAATTCGGTAGGAGCGTGTCCGGGGGAGGGCAAATTTGCTACATTTTTACCGAGCAGCTCTCTTAACTATATTTGATAGTCACCATATGCTCTTTGTACCGTTCCATCGCTCTTGGCTGCTCGGTAAGTGCTAGAGCAACGAGGTACGTTGGCAGGGCATCTGTGATCGAATGAAAGGTGGTCAGGTTCAGCCTGATGAAGATATTTATATTGAGCATGTACATCTTTGAACTAACCCTGGAGACACTTCCTCTGTGTTTTTTATGGCCGTATTTATGGCCGTATTTGAGTAGGCAGTGAGTTCTGCAGGATGAATCACATGCAATCGGAATGTTGCCTTCAATTTTACAATTTCTTCCACAAAATATCGAGGAAATTTTATTCTAACCTTCTTATCGGGTTCATCGAAACTGGGAAACCATCGTCTCGCGCCAGCTGGCTCACAGTTGGTAACAAGTGAGATTGTTGGAAGGCCGGAAGACGTCTGTTTCTCCGGTTTTGTCCTCAACAGATAGACGTTTACATGAGAAAATTGATTTTTTTTGAGTAATTTAGTTAATATAGCATACCAGTACTCGAACAATCCGACGCCATGCATCTCTGCTGTGCCGTTGTACCAAATCTTAAAGGAGGATAAGCACTGATGCCAGATCAAAGATCATGCCCCGTCTCTCCCACTCTAGTTGCCTGCACGATCAGGGTCACTTAGAACACAGCTAATTGATCGTATCTCAGTTCCAACGAAAATTCAACCCATACCCGATGTCACAGCTCCGAAAGTGACATCGGGTATCCGTGACCCATCAATTCGAATCGAGAACTCATCTTACCAGATATTGATGCCACACACCCAATTATGAGTCCTCGCTCAAGATTTCGGTTCAATCACAATGTCATGACTAATCAAAACAGAGCTACAGATACCATGCATGCCTCTTCACCATATGCATGCATGCCCAAATGATTATTCACCAAACCTGCAATGCTGCGGTTTGTTTTGGATGAATGGTTTGAGGCAATGTGAAGGTAGCAGTCTCCCTTATTCGATTGTATTCTATTTTCGATATTGCTGATACTGACGAAGGAAATATCAATTGAGCCTAAAAGCTCAAAAATACCATCGATAAGGAAAAAACGCAAACCTTCTTGATATTTAATCCCACTCTATGCAGTTCAATCGTATTCTTGGGCTCGGAAACATTCAGAAAAATAAAAACGGAACCTAATTTTTAGATGATATGAATTGAGAAGTTTGATAAGTTACAAAAAGTACCATCGAAAGTAGATCGATTGGCTCCACCGTAACCTCTTACAGAAATATTTAAGTGTATATCATAAGAAATCGGAAGAACAGAGGGATCGAGCCGAATGTCTGTCCTGTAATGAATCGATATTTTAAATTAAAAAATTAACTCACTTCAACTCCTTTTCGATGGTTTTCCATTGAATTCCACGCAGATACGGGGGTAAGTCGTCCTCATTCTCAGAATAAACGGGATTTGACTGAACTTGCTGGTAAAGTACCAGAAACGCCCACACCACATACAAAAACCTGCCCATTTCGGCAATAGCAAAGTTTCCCGCTTGCGGAACCTTTTATTCGATAAAATGACATTCAGAAATTAATATATCGCATTATGGGCGCATTTCTGTATGAGTAAGTGCTTCCATTTTCAGATTACTCATGCGCATATTTCACTTTAGGAGAAAGGAGATGTAGAGCGTATGGGTGAAAATTCTCCTTCAACGAATCAATGATCATAAAATATTGCACATTGCACGAAATATTGCACGAAAAAATGTCAGATAAAATTCTGTTTTCTCTCTTGATACACTTATTGTAGATACTCTCAGATAAATAATCGATACTCTTTTTTACTACTTTTTGACAACAATTAAGAATTTGTTGAATGATGTTGAATGATAGGGTTGATCGTTCGGAACGGCACAGCCCGTCATGAGGGAAATAAAAGGCACATGGCGTCGTCAATTCCCATTATGAGAGAGGCGATAGTATATCGATAGAAGATGATTTATTCGGCTCAGTTTTGTTCTTCGGAAAATCAAAACGTGTTTTATTATAGGCGATGGGCACTCTCTGAGTGGACAGAGACTAAGACGCAAATCATCTTGTGAGAAAGGAATGGGATATAGAAAGCTACGTTTGCAATGTAGAATGAAAAGTTGCACACCTTTTCAGGAGATATATTGCTTCCCACACAATTTCATCGATTTTGCAGCATTTCTTCTCTATAAAAGAGAAGAATCTTCTCATTTCTTCACCAACAATGATCTTCTCTCCTCTCCACCTCTCGCTTCTCCTTCTCTCCTCTCTCCTTCTCCTCTCCACCTCTCGCTTCTCCTTCTCTCCTCTCTCCTTCTCCTCTCCACCGTCGCCGATGAGCAGTCCGAATATCTCTATGTCGCTGGACGAGACTTTGTGTACGAAGGGGCAGTGAGTTAATTTATGATATTTATTAGTGAAAAGCGAGAATACACTTTCTTTCGATATGGATATCTTTGCAGGTGTGCCGCTGGGAGCACTTCTTTCCCAATATGAGGAAGGAGTGCGCCCCCGGATGGGATCTCTCTCGCGATGGAACAACCGAAGTTAGTTCGAGAACGGAAGAATCAATATCATTCAACACCCTTTGCAGTTTGCCCAGGCCAGACTGAAGGCGACGCATGAGGCGGGAACCTGGAACAATAACAATCCGTTCTGCTGCAGGGAAGCAAAACCCTTCTCTAACTACACGACGACGGTGGTTAGTGAAATATCGGGGGGGGAATTTCGGGGTAGAACGAGGACGACTTCCGCAGTGCTTCATGGGAAATGATGATAATTTGACGGATATTCTTCCAGGAATGCAAATGGGAGGGAAGGGCCCCGATGTGCCGGGGGATTTGCGAAGAAGGATGGCTTGAAGTTAGTGCAGATTACTGTTGATCTTTAATTTCAGCATGCTCACCGATTGAGATCTCTCGAAATTAAATAATTCATTTCAGCTCACGAGCGCGAAGAGTGTCATCGCCACGTTAGCGTGGGAAGAATCCTTCGGAGGGGGCTGTTACAACGGCGAGAAGGTCTACTGCTGTAAGCAGTAGGCCTTCTCGCCGTGTGGATAAGGCCACACTCCGAGGCCACACTGCCACACACACATTTATTGTTGACACATATGGTTAATTGAATAAAGAATGGTTAATTGAATGCATACAGAGAATATTGATTCCACTCCACCATTCAAAGACAAGACGAGCTTCTATGCAATTTCCCACTGACAATCATTCTTGCAAAATAGCTTGCAAGAAAATGGACAACGATCAGAAATATACTTGCAAAGATTTTTTAAAACCAATTCCTTTATCATCGAGGATTAGGAATTTAAAGCGCCGGTCGCTGCTGAGTCGCAGAGAGCCGCACCTCACTCGCTCACTCTCAATTCTTCTCACGATCAACACATGTAAATATTTTTTGTTGAATATATACACAGGACCTCTCTCCGAGTCAGCCGGAGCTCCCAATCAGTCCCCCAAGAAGGCTGAGGACCCTAAGGCTAAGGTTACGAAGGCTAAAGCACCTAAGGCCACTAAGGCCAATAAGGCATGAACAATATCCCTGTGTGTCGATAGCTCTTTAGTTATACCCAAATCATCTCAATCCTCGTATCAATCTCATTTTTTTGATTCTCGCTCATTCTGATTCTTACGAGTTTAGAATCGAATTGACGAGTATTTACGGTTCATTAGTATCAACATGATAAACTGATGATATTTCTCCGTGTTGTTATGGATGAGAGGACAGGGAAAGGTGAAGGGGAGGAGGGAGGGACGCCGAGTTCCCCGTCCCATCTTGAGAACACTCGCTGGTAATTCATTGCCATTCATCTAGGTCATGAGAGGTTCAGAGTTGTGAGTCTCTATGTAAGGTATTGGCTATCAATGGGTAGCTTGACATGTGGTCCAGAGATGTTTTCTTGCCCACAAATTCTGCTACCCACGAACTTCGAATTAGCTGTAAAAATTAATAAGTGGAAAAATCATTTCGTCATTCTGTCTATCTAAAATCTGAAGCTGAGATCGTCGTGTTGGCAGTGAGAGAATTGGCCTCATTAGCAGAACTCGTTAGGGAGCAAACTCTCACATCTCATCGCACTTCTTCCCATCATTCTCGATCCTCTTTCCGATGGGTATCGCATCGTAAAAGTAATGAGAAACGGTTGGGAACAGTCTGTAGAAACTGTTCAAGAAACTGGGAACTATTAAGATAAGAGGAGGAATGAACTGATGTTGGCCCGGAAAAATGGAGGCAAATCGAAAAACGCGAATGGCGATAATCAGTTGAATAGAATCGTTAATGAGAGTGATCCCAATAAATCGATGCTAGTGACAAGCACATTCCCTGCGTGTGTATCGCATGTATTCAATAATTAACGGCCTTCGAACGCCAGTTCGGTGGCAACGCTAGTCTCGCGCTGTGAAGATTGAATCGCCTCAACTCTCACCCAACGGATTAGTCTCCCCTCTCTCCTCGCTCTCTCACTAATCCATTCTACCTGCTTGTTATTATTCCAGAAAGTCCGAGATTCCCCTAGTTGTAATAGACGAAGGAGTGTCGTTCGATGCTACATGACCACCTAGAAAGCATTGCAGCGAATGGATTTGCATTAATGAGTATGCACTATCCAGAGCAATGAGCAAGCATTATCGCCTGAACGATAGTTACATTTGAATGGGGCATGTAGCAGGCTTGAAAAAAGAAGATGTCATCTCTTTTAGATTTCTCCACAGTCATTTTAAATTTCTTGTTGTGAAATCCGTAACATAACATTGGTTGTTCCTAGTGTCTACATCACATATTAGAATTTAAACATTCTCCGCTTACAATTCTGATTACGAGCTCCAGGTATTTCATTATTGCGGTTAGTTCATTACCGTATCTTCCTGTATACCAACACAATTTATGGGGCACAAATACCATTTTTCTAATTTAGCAAGTCATGGACTACGGAAGATTCGTTTTCAATCGATTCTCTTCATTCCTTTGCTCGAAATACGGTAGATCATTATCGATTGTCTATTTTCTGTCTAGAAAAATATTATCAGTTACTCATAAGTACTAGTACTATCGCGTGTCTAGATATCCCCATGGATGAACATGGATTCAAGGAAACATCTCTTCTCCAGACGTCAAAAGAACGTTAACAAAGGGGATGAGAAGGGGGAAAATAGGGTTGCTCACGTCAATCGGGCAGTACTATCGACTAGCCCATCTCGAAACTCTCCGCAATCCCCGCCCCCTTCCCATCATTCCAACACCCTCTTGCCCCCTCTCGCCCACAATGACCTCGGTTGAGTTGGACTATGCCATACTGGCTACTCCTCCCCCATCCCGTCGCACCAGACCCGCTACCGGACCCCCGTCAGTGAGCGGTGCAGTGCTCGATGACGCAATCGAGTATTCACCTCTATCTCCTCCTGAAGTCACTCCGGAAGAACCAGTCGAGAGACAGCCCTGGAGCCGTAGGGGAAGAAAGGCCGATGAGAACACTGAATACATGGTCCTTGCTCCGCCTGGCACTGTTCCTGCGAGGAAACCCAGGCCGGGGCAAGCCAAGCCTGTTCCCGTACGTGTCGCCTCCGAAGAAGCGATTGAAACAATCGATAGTCAACCGACTGCTCCGTTTATAACTCCTGCCACAAATCTTCATACGAATCCTCCGCCTCCTTCAGTTCGATTCGACGTTCCTACAGGTATCACTTTTCGAAATCGAATAGCCATAAATCTCAGGGGAATAGTCTGAGGAAGGACTAGATAGTTCAGTTCCCCCTTCTTTGAGAGGAAAGGTCAATCTTGTATTTCGAAATGGCCAAACCCCTCAAGTAATGCAAAGTGCCAACCGTTCTTCGCATAGACATTTCACGATTTCGTCCCGAAACGCCAAATCCAATCACATTCCCCTCACTCGATTCGAAATTGGCTACAATAAGTGACTCCTGACGAAATTCCCCCGACTATCGACTTCCTTTCCCTGGCTATTAGCTCCTATCTCATTCTCGGATGGCATCGAATCCCCTTCTGGGTACGGGAATATTGATTCATCATTGAATGTTCACTGGTATAGCAGTGATCTCCCTCAGGAAACAAGTGCCTTGATTAACGGGATGACTTTTCCTTTACCTTTACCTTCCTTCAGGACGAGTGACGAGTGGTATTCCGGGTGTGGTATCGAAGGAGGACGATGATATCGGATGTTGCTGCTTGTGTCTCGATCTATGCCTGGGAACTTGTTGTGAGCACTTTCATTTATAATTTCGAGTCGATAAGCAACTTTCTCATCAATCTCTTTGTGAATTTCGCTATATTTGACTCATAAAGTGGCGATAATGAGTGACCGCTAGCATAAGCTCTACTGAGAAGACACCACGGTATTCTTGATAATGACCGAGAATCACAGATTTATTGCTTGATTCACGCCGGTTAGTCTCGCAACAGGCCACTCTTTTCACGGGTTAGTCCCTAGTCCCTAAATGCAGCGCAAACGTGGGGTAGTCGACGACGGTTACGCGTTAGTAACCGACTCAGTACTTTACGTTTCAGTGTCATTTATTCATTTATTGATTGATTCAGTGCTCCGTTCAGTGGCGGCCTGCTGCTGGACTGGCATCTACTGTTCGGTGTTCGCAGAGTGGATCGGGAAGAAGATTATGATCCCCGTGAGGGTGACGGGACGATTTGTACAGAGACAGATCTCTCGTGTAAGGGGACAAGGTGGACAAGACGCCAATAACAATGTGTGAATAGTTCACAGTTGGGTATAAGTTAATTCCCAGTGATCGCTTTCCCAATCGCCTATTGACCCTATTATAATGAGTTCATTCCCATATATAACCTTGCTCTTCCCTTACACTTCTCGGAATATCCCCTTTGGCCCGTTTAGCGTGTACCTTCTAGTGAATCGAGTCCTCTTTCCACCCTAGTCGTTTATACCCTTTCTCTCGTTAGCAGAACTCCCCAAGTTTCGCAATACTGACTAGCTACCGTACTCAATGCATAAATATTTAGTGTGATCGATCTTAACCTAGCCTCGATCGATTGAGAGTATTCACACATTTTCTTGCACATTATTGCTGGACAAGCAGTTTGCATCTAATCCCCTCCACACCCGCTTCTTCCTTCCCCTTCCCCTTTCTAGGAATTCAACCGATTGACCTATTTATCGTTTTCCCCTTACTCAACGTCCTCTAATAATATAATATTCAGATAATGAGTGCATTTCCAGTGTGAGTCATCATCACAATTTCCGTAGTTAATTCCCAGTGATAAAACTTTCACAATCCTGCATTACCACTCGTCTCCCTTATACCGATAATGAGTTCATTCCCATCGACAACCATTATTACTCACAGTCTCCTTTTCCTGAGCTCCGTCACCGTGAATTTCCGTATACGGCATTGGTTGTGCTTTCAAATGCTTGAATTTCGCTCGAGTTCATCGCATTTCTGCCCATTCGGAGAGGATAAATGACTGCCCTTGAATTCACTGACTCGCCTTCACATTACACATGATTAGTCGCCGTCAGTAATGAGTTTCTGTTTCAGACCCATCTGCCTTATACTGCATAATAACTCAGATTTATTGTTGTCTGCAAGGTCTTTTTTCAATTCAAACATCAATTTGAGTCACGGCTACAAAAGTCACATCTTCAGCACTCTTTCCATGTACTTTATCAATGAAATCTATACTATCATCATTTTTTCAAAGTAAAAAGCCCTTCATTCATCACTGCTTACATTATTTTGTATAGATTGAGTACTCGTCTGTGTACTTTTCGTATCTGATCTTGACTTCCTCCTTGACTAATCTTTCCTCACATTTCTCCAATGAAAGTCTCTGAATCACGGTAACAATCAGCTAACGAGTGAATTATAAATGGAATTCCGCTTCTCTTGATCGTGCCATATGTGGGAATTCACTATGAATTAGACCGGCCAACACGTTGCTCACTCGGGCGAAAAAAATACGATAATTAAAAGCCCGTCTGCATCAAATTTAAACCAAGATAAAAGAATTAACGGATAATTAAAGCAGCGAAACAACGGAAGTATATGTTAATTAAATATCTTAAATAATTAATTTATTTCATTAACCGCTAAATTATTATTTTTATTTGAATACTATAAGGAAGGCATTTGTTATTTGCAGGTAATAATTTATCGAATTCTACATAGTTACATGTGTCTGATCTATTTTTTCCATATTGACTGCACTCGTGCTACACTCTTGCATTAAATATATATAAATAAATAAATATTAAAATGTTTATTATTAATTAATATCACTTCTCAATTGCAACTTTTGAAAAGTTTACTGTAACGCGTCAGGGGGCGGCCTTAAACCTTGTATACTCTCGCACGGAAGAGTGTGAGTGCTTTTCAGTAAACCTCGCCAATCTTGTGTGTATGTGACGTTTCATTATTTTTCTCCTCCCAAATCGCAACATTTTCACTCGTTGCCTTATGCTTTTATTGTATATTTTTGTAGAATCGTTTGGCCATTTTCGTTTGCTCGCTTTTTGACCGAGTATCTCGACTAAGCGCCGTCTTTTCAGGGTTATAATGGCCAAGGAGGGGCCGACGGGTAAGGTGGAGGAGGAGGCGGTTGGCAAATCAGCGGAGAGTAGCGGATCGATCGACAGTCCTGCAACGCCGACTCGAACGGCGGCTGTGCCAATCAAAAAGGCTACCGGAGCTAAGCCTCCAGGCCAAGCGACGTCATCCAATCACCCAGCAGTGTCACCGCCAATGGATGAACCACCCGCAATGTAAGCTTAAATATTTATTTATTCTATTAATTAACTAATTACAGGATGGTGATGAATGGCAATAGAATTATCACTGTTCATCCCTTTCCGCAAGCTCGTCCCATTTTCACCACCGGCTATGGTCCACTGAACTTCTATCAGCCGATGATTGCGGGGCCAGGTAACATTCTTTGAATTATCACCGATTAGTTCTATTTTATTGCGAAATTCACAGGTCATGCAGTCCAAATCGTCCGTGACCGACAATTTCCCATTCTCCTTCCTAAAGGACTAATGGCAACGGCGATTCCACCACCGAAAGCGGAGGTTAGTATGTCTTTGTTTGTTTTGCGTTGTTTGCCATCTCGCGTTATGTCACAAAAAGTTACTTAGAGGAATACATATATGAATATGCTTCCATCGCGGGTGGTTGGACCGGTGGTGCGTACTTGATTGACAGCTTTCTACTTTCTCGGCAAGGCTAGGTTAGGCGAACGTTGTTATTCGACGATGGGGTGGCCAGCCTGCCTTGCGAGGAGAATCCCTAACATCTTTACCTATACCTTTACGTGTTATAATACAGATCCAAGCAACGGAAGCAGATCTCGTTCAACAACCCGATGGATCGTTCAAATGTGAGTACTTTTTTAAAATATTTTTTTTCATATTTCTATGAATCATTTCCAGTCACGGACGAATTCAATCAGCGAGTCAGGGAAGCCGGAGTCATGCAAATCATTGCCCCACATGGAGCACAAGTTCACCAGGTTTTAAAGCCTCATGGCCAATCCAAATTTCAAATGGACTATTTTAAATATTTAAACATAATATTTTTGCAGCAAGTTCCGTTGATGGGCACATCTTCTTCATCGTTCGCAGTCGGGAGTAGTGACAGCAACGGATCGGCCGTTGCTCTGGAACCGTTAGTTTATTTCTTATATTTTATTTGTTTAATTTAAATAAGAATATAAATTAGCCTAGTTGCAGGCCACAGAATGGAGCTCCTCCTCCCGATCCGGTCGTTTCTCAGCCTGCAGGTCAACTCCAAGGAGGTAATCGATATTTTGTGCGTGATATTTGAAACATTTTGTGAATTACAGTAGCCGTTGCTGCTAGCGACGCTCATGTGACGAGTCCGCTTGTGACAGGCACTCAAGAGAGCAATGGAGCAACGAGAAAAGAGAAGACGAAGAAGGAAGGAGAACTCACGAGGGATACTGTACAAGCCCCATCTGGTGATTATTGTAGTATCTATAAAATATAATTATATTTTCAATCCAGGTTCCGGAATAGGCGAGTCCGGAGAGAAAGCTGAAGCAACAGACGGGAAAAAGCAGAGCTGCAACGGAGGTCCGAAGAAAGAGAAGAAGAAGGAGGAGGAAGTAGGAGGGCAAATGCGCAGAGGTCATTTCATTTGTTTGCAATATCTGTTAACTTGATCCTTGCTCTTTCCTTCCCTCTCTACCCTACGAAATTCGAACTATTGCAGCCAATTCTCGATCGTCCTTGCGAAAGTCGAGTGATGATTCAGAGAAGAATAAGGAAAGAGGACAGAACGGAGCGGCCTTGTCGTCTTCTCCATTGCCCGCACAGTCATCACGCAGAGACAAAGCAGGTATTCCTTTTTTCTGCTCAGATCGTTCTACCTTTGTTTATTATTGTTGCTTTTTATGATTTTAAATAAATATAAATCCAGGAGGTTCCGGATCCGTAGACTCACGAGCCGGTACTGCAAAGACCACGACGGACGAATCGGATCAAAGTGAGTGATCTTTGGTCTTCCATTTTTAAATTGATCATTGATCTTTGAACTCTGAACCATATAGGCAGTTGTTTGCCATTCATGTGTAGCCAACTATTAGAGCTGGTTCGAGTAAATTGCACTCCTTCCCCTTCTCTTTCTCTTAAATATAGGGTAAAAAGAGAGTGAGAGTATGCAATCAGCGGACCCGATCGGTTGCCAAGGTGCATTGGCAGAGATTGGGATTCGAAAGAGAGACGAGATGCGGATCTTTTCACTCTCAGTCGATTTCTTCACTCCTTCTTTTCTTCCCTCTTTCCTCCTTTCCCTCTCAAGATATGTATCTCGGCAAAAAGTGTAGTGCTCGCTAGAGAACTGAAAATGGAAGGGTTGGAGGTGAAACGGAGTAACAAAAAAGGATGATTTGTGAATCATGAGTACTCATCATCGATTGGTGGATTGGGGATTTTGGCTACACACTATAGTAACTAGACCAACTGTTGACAACAGCTAAAAAAATATAAAATATTATTATTAGTATTTATAAAAATAATTGCACATTAGAGTAACAATACCACCCGTTATAAAATTTATTAAAAGTGCTAAAATAATAAATAATAACATTTATATATATAAAAATAATTGCAGTCCTGGACGCACTCGAGGCCGATGAGGTGGCTCAAAAGAAAAGTAAGAGGAGAGGACGAAAGGAATATGCGAAGGAGGTTGGTTACGGTATAGATAAGAGATTTTTGATTGATATCGTTGAAGGAATCGGCGACTCCCAAGAAAGTGAAGATAGAGGATGATGCTGAAGAGGTGAGATTCATTTTGATAAATATTTTAATTAATTACTTAATTATTTTCCAGAATCCAATCAACAACGGCAACAGCGATGAGAAGCCACTGCCTATCAATGAAACCGGATCAGGTACACTCATAATAATTATATATGATACATCAACGTGCCGTTTTCAGCGATCAGCCAAGCGGCTGTTGTCTGGATGAAGAATCGACTGGAAATGGATATTCCTCTGGCGGAACGCAAACAAAAGTGAGTTAGATTTTCCATTGCGAATGTTCTGAATATTTGGCTGTGAATTAATAGTAGCGTTAAGTAGAACATGTTTCATAAGCAACATTTCAGGGAGACTTCCGAGACGCCGAAAGCTTCGACATCCACTGCAGGATCCGAACCAAAGAAGCGAGGTGAGTTCGGCCAATCACAGTCAATCACCAATCAACTAATAACTCCTTGTGCAGGCAAACAACCGGGCTCCGAACTCCAGCAGCTTCTATCCATGGATTTTGGACCGAAAGAGAACTCACGGGTACGATATCTGACATATGAGTAATCCCTGATGACGATGATGATGTCTTACAAGTTAGAGGAATGTGCATCCACTGGCCATTTAAACCATTTAAAAGGAGTCTTGGGGTGGTCAATCCGTCACCATAAAGGATTGCACTAGCAGTGAACTGCTGTCAAGTGTTTTATAATCGCGGATGATTTCAGCGCTCGAGGGAGGTACTGCCAGTGGTGATCTATTCGGCAGAGACGGCCAAAACGAGAGCACAAATGCTGCAGGAATCGCCCGGGGTGAGCATGGATCAGTCTGTTTCAAGTGTTCAACCTGACTGATGAAATAATTATGTGTTAAACCCTACTAATGAAATAACGTTGGGATTGAAATACCCTTGGGACTGAAACACCTCTGAAATACCATCGATGATAAAGTGACCGTCATCGATTATGTCCCTCCTCTCGCACTATGATGATTATACACCACGGATAGTTTTGATAGTCACAGTGATTATGTCGAATATTCAGAAAACCCCACGCGTATCTCGTAGGGGAACTGCCCGTCCGTCAACAAGCTCATCTGCTGAGAAAGGTAGATAAGTTTAGTAATTGTAAAAATATTGATTCGAAATATCAGACAACTCGAGCTTGCATTTGTTCAGAAAAATGTAAAATATTTAATAATTAAGGTATTAATTAATTAATGAATTCAGAAAAGCGGACGCTTCGACATCGCGATGAGACGACGAAGTGTGCCATCTGCGGGCAATCCTTCGATCAGGTTAATATATTTTATATTTTTCGAAAATAATAGAATTAATTTCAGAATGCGGTGGATTTCGCGCTCTATGGTCACTGCAGTGAAGCTTGCTGTAAGTTGAAAGCCATTTCTTCGATAGGTGCCGTTCCAACACTGTGGGGAGCTAGAGAGGATGCCGACATTTTTCATTCATTTAGTGGAGTTTAGAACACTCGGAAAAATATTGAGCCCCTCAAAAATTTCACATTCACTCGGTTCTCATCCCACATCATCAGATCTAGTACCCACTGTGGTATCAAGGGGGTCAGAATAACACTTGTTATTTGCACACTTAGCCAGCCATACCATACGGTAGATGTTGGTCAGAACTATCGTTGTCTTTCGACTGCAAAATCGCTTGATGTGAATTCACCTCTACCTTTACATTCTCTTGAAGACAACATCTACCGTACCTTATACCTTTTAGACAACATCACGGCAGGTGCTTTGGAAGATGACAGTGCCAACGAGAGATCCACTCCCGAGATGAGCGAAGACTACGTGAGAAAGGTACTGCCACCATCAACAATATCCGGAATGTGCAGTGATCATAACCGAAGCTAAACCCGCTGTTCTAAATCCTTCCATTCGTTGTTCTCTATCATTTCGACATCTCTAATGTGACAGTATTCGCGGTGCTTCACTGTCGACCCGCTTTTGTGTCCTATCGTAATCCTTCCGCTCTCTCACCATCACGACTCTCTCATGTGCTGCACTCTGCCCCTTGTAGGATTCATCAAAGGAAGCAGCGAAGGAAGAACCAGTGACTCCCCCAACCCTCCGTGCCACTTCTGCCCCTAAGAAGAGAGGAAGGACGGCTAAGAATGCTGAGCAGGGAGAGAGTCCCAAGGCCGAAGCTGGAGACAAGAAGGAGGTTGAGGAGAAGGGAGAGAAGATGGGGGAGGAGAAGAAGGATGATGCACAGGTATGAATAATCAACGCAATTCCTGTGAGTCCTGTGAGTCCATGAGTTTCGTCCTTTACCTGCGAACTTCTAATGCGAAACTTTTTTTGAGTTCAAGATGCAAATCAACATTTCAGAGACCGAAGAATCGCAATCGCAAGAGGGTTGTGGAAGTGAAGAAGGAGGAGGAGACGGATGATGAGGAGGAGGAGGAGGAAGAGGAAGAAGAAGAACCAGTGGCCAAGACCAGCAAGGTCGAGGTTGCAGTTGCATCAGTGCCTCCTCCGGTCGTCCCGGCCGCGCCAGCTGCAGCTCCTGCAGCCATGCCTCAGGCTGCAGCTGCAGCTCCCGAGATGGACAGAGCAACCCTCGTCCGGATGACGATTCCCGAAGTGCGCGACTGGGCGGAGAAGATACTCGGCAATGCAGAGGTAAGCAGTGATTATATTTTGTTATTTTACGATTTCTGATTTCAAAATCCTCTCTCGGTTTCTCTGATCGGCGAGAGAGACAGAGAGATCGAAAAAAGCAAACCCCAGGTGTAGATTACGATATTCTTGCAAATATTGCTCAATTCCAGGCGGCAAAGAGGTTTTTCGATGAAGATATCGACGGAGCGGTGCTCATTGACATGAACTATAAGGTACGGGGATGCTATTCCTCCTCGGGAAAAATCGGCCATAAGCGTATTTTGATATAAATGTAATTTCGTTATTGAATGAACCAAGTGGCATCATATACTTCTCTTGCATGCGCATATGCTTCATGCGCATATTACTCTATTACTCAATTTATTTACTTCCCTTGCAGGATCTGAAAGACGATCTCAAACTGACCCTCGGCCACGCAAAGAAAGTCCATTTCGAATTGGAGAAGTATCAGAAGAAGGAATAAGAAGTCACCGAGAAATACGAGATCTTTGCTCATTTAATTCCGATTTGTCGTGATCTGTCGTTAAACTACTTGGTTATCTCCCATACTTCTTCACCCTCAAATCCCGTTGTATTGATTTCGTCACCTATGTGTCCTGTACTACTTGGTTTTCAACCTTCATCTCCCATCTCCAATCTCTTTTTTTTGCCTCAATACCCGTTGAATATTGAATTTGTTGTTCTACTACTTGGTCTCCTTCCATAATCTCAAATCCTTCTACAACCATGCTAGATTAGCCATTGATTAGCCATTATCGTTTAGACATTTTGACGTTGGACATTTAGTGGTTGCCCTCGTATTTGCCTTGTTAGAAACACACTTATTCCCGATGATATCCAACTTTTGCCTATCTACTTTTCGCCTACTGGCGAGGTATACTATCCTCCGGTATTCTTCCTCAATTACAAGTTTTAAGTATGTAATGACGCTATTGAAGAGAGACTCTCACATAATAATTAATAATTCTCCGACCCTTCATTTAATAATTGTCCTCGTTTCAATAGTTTTCCTTGTTAATTTACACTCAGATAACTGACTCACTCTTTCCAACTATCGTTGCTTTGATTTTCATTATTTTTCTTCAACTATTATTCAACTGAGATTGTAGAGCATGTACGAATTGTAAGTGCATTGGACTAGAGTGGTGAGAAAAACAACAAAAAGCAACTACAAAAACTCAATTACTCCATTGATTGTACGTACCCATTTTCCCATTGTATTCACCTATGCTGTTCATTATATTCCCCGTGTCTTACCCTTTGAACTATTCCCTTGCCTGTTCATGGCAACTTTGCACCATTCCAGATTGATTGCATCTAACGCGAAATGCATCTAACAAACTACCGTACCCCATTCCACAATCATATTTACCATCCCTTTGATATTTGTATTTATATCCATGTTTTGATCCATCTCATGCCTTATTACTTCGCCAATGGCCTTTTGTGAGCTGCATTCATTGATGCACGACAGGTTTAATCAGCCTCACAATACAACAGTATAAATACCTTATTCTATCCTACCTAACCTACTTACCCATGCAAATATGTGTTACCATTATCCGCATATTTTCCATTATTCATGTAGCTGATAAATACGAAAAAACATAACTTTTGCAGCGAGTCTATCGACGCGTTGAAAATAGCCTTCTGGCTTCATTAAGGATCATCGAGCCCTCTTCACTCCAGAGTATCAGAGCTCTCGGAGAGACGAGTGAAAACTGGAGAATAGAAGACAAGGCATACGTTTCAAACAAACTACCGTACCGTCACCGTGTTATCCCTTCCTCTCTTTTCTTGTCTTTTCAGCGTCCACCAGATGGAGTGATTCGATCAAGGAGTACGCGAAGATTTCCAACCAACTCAGAGCAATTTACCCGATCGTCAATTCTACGCGTGAGCTGCATCTACCAGGATCTCCGAACAATTTCCTCCCTCACCGTCATTATCACCACATCTGCAATAACGGTCGGCGTTACCACTAAGATTATTGTAGCTCTTGATATTACTGCGATGGTGTCGGCAATGATGGGATAAGTTAGATGAACTATCGGCAGGAATTGTTGTATTTCGATGCCATTGAACTCCATAATTACCGTTGTTGATCAATCAAACAGTATCGCAGCAGCAATCATATCGTATTTATTAAATTCAACCATTGCCAGCGCTTGCTCTCACACTCCAAATTCATTTTAGACTTAATTTTCGTGAGTTCACACATCATTGGACTTGATAGAAGTCATACAATGCTTTCCTGTATTGATTCGGCCAATATACCGAAATCCGCTCAATCATTTCACTCATTTCGATGCAAAATCGTGTTTTTAGAGCACACCCGAGATCGAATATTATTTCTCTCAATTGAAGATTAATTTCCAAAATAATAAACATATTTAAATAAAGGAAAAGGGATTTAAAATATCGAAAAAATTAAAGGAGGAATAAATCGTTCCGCGCTCCAACTCTAAATTCCGTGCGCAATTAATGCGCGCCTTCGTGAGCTGACGCGCACTTCTTGCTCCGCCCCTCTCGTTTGCCCCTTTTGCCCCTTCCCTTCCCTTCCTTTCTCGTATTTCCCTGCTCCAACTCGATTTGTGCATACCTAATCGCGTCCCCGTCGCTTACTTATCGCTTTCCATTGCTCTAATCGCTGTTTATTCCCTGTTTCGCCCACTTTTCTTTCCATTTCGTCCTTTGTGGCTCTTTTGAACGCGTTGCGTACTCTGTAAACACTATTTGACCAGTGTTTGAATTAGCAAATGATGATTCATCGTAAACTAGTGATTCCCCGCTCCCTGTTCACTTCCTTTCTTCGTAATTCATCCGTTTATTACCGTTCAGAGCCCGAATTTGCTCATTTCACGTTGCGCGCACCGTTTCAGTCGTTTCTTCACATACTCCGCTCGCTAAATGACTCGATTTCAGTGTCAAATTGGCTGCGCAAAGAAGAATCGGGCGTTAAACGGGAGGGATGGCAGCTCACCAGGTATTTACTGCTTATGACACTTCCCTTACTCATTTCTTTGGGTGTTTACACGTGTTACTGTTCTGTTATTGCGAATTTCGGTGTTTCTGGAGCTAACCCTTGTTAGGCACCCATTCCCGTAGTTGTTGCCCCGTGCTTGCATTCATTCTGTTATTGAGGATTTGCTTTTGCAGATTATTGCTGGTGCCCTCAACAAGGGAGAGCACGTGTTTGGAGTCGGAAGCGTGGATGGAATTCAGTTCACAGCATGCGCAGTCGGATCGGATCTCGTCATTCTCGCATCAAACTTCGATCGAGTACAGGTCAATTATACGCTTTCACTTATTTACTGTATTGAAAAACTCCATTTTAGTAATATTACTCTTGCTCTTGACTAAAATCAGTCATGCTACGCTAAAATTCGAAATTTGTGCATTGTATTGTACTTTGTTGAAGCTGAAGATTTCTACTTTACTTAAAGGGGGATAGGCATCAAAATCTGGCTAAGTGAGTTCTCGATGTGAGAAGAAGGAACCATGTTACCCGATCACATTTTCGAAACTCCCATGTTTTCAATTTTGGTTGAACGGAGTTATGAGCAATTGGCTGTGTGCCAAGTGACCCTGCGTTGCAGGCAACGAGCTAGAGAGCGCGCCCTCGCATTCCTCACTTTGCATAGTCGCCCGTGCGGTTGATGCCCCTTTAAATTTCGCACTTGTTTTGAGTGATATCAACTAGATTTCTGTAAAATACAGTCCAGTGATTTCCATTTTTAAGGTGATTCCGGCCCCGCAATCGACGAGCGACATCGACTATCGATTGGTCACATCAGTATCATGCTGCAACGACTCGGGAAAGGTAAATAACTATAATTATATGTTATTATATGCTTATATAGGGTTTTGAAATCATAGCTATCAGGTCATAGGTAAACTGTTCGCCAAAATAGAGCGCCGCGGCCGGGATATCGACATCATAGTGAAGAAATCGCCTCACTAATCCGGTTCTGATTGTTGCGAACGTTTTTGCTCCCTCTTGCTGTGATCAATTGAACGGAAGGATCACTTAGTGTGATGGGATAGTGGTAGATGAGAGTTGAGATGGGAATGACATCAAACAACGCGCGAAAGATTTTGTGAAAAACTGACCAAGCTCGTAGACAGAAGTTCATGAAATATTGAGCCTTCAAATCTCTAAAGATCAAAGATCAATAAAGCAAACATTTATGTCAATTTCTTTGTAGATCGCAGCAACGTATGGCACCGTTATCCGAGTGTTCGAGCCAACTCACAACATCACAACAAAGGCCGCGCATGTGAGTTATCGCCCATTAATTGACCGCTTTTTAACAAAAACGAGATCAGTTTGGCCGTAAAGGCTCTGCTCAGCGACCTTCATTGAATGAAAATTTTTGGATGAAATACATTGATTAGGGCTTTTTCGAAACTGTTTCATGACAAAATTAGTTCTGACCTCATTTTGAAGAGTTTGCGCATCAGATAAAAGCTGATCATGATGAAAATAGCCATTGATTACTGACTGAACCCCCTTTCAGAACCTCAACTATCGATGGTTCGAGACACAGATGATTCAAGCGGCCGGCACAGTCAATTCCATTCTCTGGGCGATGGATGGATTGAGACTCATGGTTTGCTATTATCTTCACTTCCTAAGTGGTAGTTTTTCGAATGAAATTGTTGGTCGAATTCTCGCCCGGAAAAGTATGAATGTATCTCATGACTCTTGACTTACTAAGGATTAGGGTTGCTAACGAAATTGCTGACCAAAATCTCGTCCGACATTACATTTTCTGAAGCTTAGGATCTATTCCTGACTGTTTACGAGAGGTACGAGAGATTTTTACGAGAGTCCTTGTTATGGCCTTCTAATCCATTCCCTTTCCAGGTGGTGTGCCAGGACCAGCTGTTCCTCTACCAGCATCGCTTCCTCAATGGAAGTTCCTCGCCATCTCGAGCCTCCGCACCCGTCATGTTCTGTATCGCTGAGGAGGTTAGTTATCGATTTTTGTTTTTGAAATTCATATACTTTCGAAATCCTGCGAGTAAAACTAAAGGTGTGTTCACGTCAAGCGATTTTACAGTCGTAAGAAAACGCTAGATGAGACCCACGAGTAAGGCCAGTTTTTAGACGGATACCCTGCGGTACAATGCTTTCTGGGGGTAGATTACCCTGATAGTCAATACTTAAGGGGTCAGAATACGATTAGTGACCGCATTTAACTTTTTGATGGTTTCGAATTGTAGATCACTATTACGGTTCGTCTGCGTGAGCTAACCCACTACTATTATTATTGCTCCGCTCACTCGCTTTGCCTTTGTCATGTTTCGCCCTCTTTCGCTCATTCATAGGCGCATAATCTTGCATCTCTCTCTCTTTCCCTTCTCCAACCTCGTCCCCCTGGGTCTGACAACATGCATTCTGGGGCGGGGTTTTGTTTTCGGAGGGACTGAGGGAGGGAAGGGACTGAGAATCGATGGAGGGTGGGATAGAAGCATGGCATGGGACGCCCTTTTAGAAGGGACAAGGCAGAGAATACTTGTGTGTGTTAGGGGAGAGGGAGTGGGAAAGTGGGATGAGAGAGAGGGGAGAGGGGAGAGAAGGTTCAGAAGGAGACAAATTGTTGTCATGTGGGACGGAATTGATAAGGGAGGGGAGAAGAGCGGAAACAGTGCCGGCCAATCATCCAAAGGTCGAAGATCAGTAGGAATGGAGTGAATCAGAGGGAGGGTGTGTGTTTGCATTGTGAATGAGGAGGGATGGAAACATGTCAATGGGGAAGTGGTTTGGCAAAGAATGAAAAAATAACTATTAAATGCAATAGGGAACGCGTAATTAGACACGAAACATGTAATAAATTTTTTTTTGAATTCCCAAGGCGGAACGACACCGAAAGTGACATTACTTATGTAGCAAATCAGATAATGTGGAAATGGAGATGCGTAATTAATGAAAAACTGTCCCTTCCAGGAGCGTTCCCTCTCCGGTGATCATCCTGTGAATGAGTGGGAAGAAGTGTGGAGGAGCAGACTCGCCCAGCCCGTTCAATTCATTCAATTCTCCCCCGATGGAGTCTTCTTTGCCACCTGTGGAGTAGAGGACAAGATCGTCAAAGTGTGGTACACGGACACTCCTGGTGAGATATTATCAGTACTTTTGATGACAATGATTTGGGATCTACTGACTTCATTGCTAGATTCCAGTAGGCAACGCGAGATAGTATGCTAGAAACAATTGATAGCTCATGGATTCTATTTTTACACGCACAGCGTTATCAGCTGATTCTCATGGTTATCGCTGAGCTGGGTTGTCACAATCAATCTCTATGACGATTTTGACTACCAATTCTAGTGGGGGAGCTAGTACGAGCAAACATTGACTACGTAGGATAATTGGTTCGAGACTAATTAGGGAGCGGAGCGAGGCAGACGAAGCGGAAAGGCAGGAACAATTAGATAATTCTCGAGGGATAGGGAATAGGGGCTAGGGTATATTTTGTGTCACAATAACGATTTTATGAAAAATACATGTATACATTTATCCGGATATCAAGGCAATGTGCCGGGAGGAGGAAACATCGTTAGGGAGGGGATGGGGATCTTCGTACTCGTCATGAAAAATATTGATTGATATAATTGCAGTGCCTCTAATGGAAGGGGGCTTCACTGAGGACATGCAGATGAGTTTCATCACTCTCACTCATCCAGCCAAAGTGACCGGATTCGAATGGAGAAAGACCGGCAGATACATGCCGAGGTTGGTTATTGTTTAGTTCGGTTTGTGATTGAACTTTGATCTTTGCGCGAAGATACTGTGACTTTTGAAAATGATTAGGATTAGTCCATTGATCTTTGATCATCTCTAATGATTGCCTAAAAACAATGAAAATTAGTCCTTTTCGAGATTGATTTATAATCTGTTTACAAGAGACCAGTAGAATTTCGTTGAGAATGACACGAATGTTAGAGATTGATCTATGATCTTTGCAGAAAGTGCGTGCAGAACTGCATCATCACATGGTGCGAGGACCAAACGGCGCGAATTTGGAAAGAATCGACGCCTCCCGAGTCAAGTGTACTCGATCTAGCTGGATGGTATCCCTCAACGCAGAATAATGATGGAATCACTTTCACTAATATTAGTCAGTTATTTCGTCTTATTTTTCTCATTCTTAATAGAATCTTTGGATGAACATATCTTGACTAGTGGAAAATGTTTCGGATCTGCTTAGTCCGTTGATCTTTGACCTTGCTTATAAACCTTCTTTATTTACAAACACATATAATAGGTGAATCGGACCCGAATCTCTTCTACGAGTCGAAGAAGAAGAAAGGATTGAGGATGGTACCGATCAAAAGGACGAAAACGCGAATAATGACTAAGCTGAAGGGACTACTGTGAGTTTCATCCGTCAATTCAGCTTCGAAATATAAATTCCATGATTTCCATGACCTAAAATTAATTTCAGGCCAGAGAATCGGAAGAAGAAGTTGTCTACGTCGAATTCTGAGGCGCGTGAATTGGGATTACGGGCGCAAATCACGAAGACTCCTTCGTACTCCGATTTCGACACCACGACGAGCCCCGCCCTCTACATCAAATTCCATCTGGCTGCAACGATCAATGCGGATACTGGTGAGTGAGGGAAAAGATTAAAGATCATATCCGAAAGATTGCTTAACTCACATTTGCTGTCGAAAATTGAGCATTAATGCTCCGTGCTATCTTGTTTGAATCGTTTGGCTAGTCCTATTAGTGCATTTTCTGTAAAGAGTGAACATTATAGCTTCAGTTCTCTATTGTTAGGGCATTTCCTAAGGGGATGTTGAGCTAGATGGTTCTTACATGCCGGGAATAGCTCGGTCGGTCCTAATTTCGTTTGGATTAGGGAAACGGAGACAGCTGATGAGATTAGTTGCCCTCAATGAGAGCGAGCAAGCGAATTTAGAGATTGGGAATGTAGATGGATCTGGAATCGAAGGGACTGGATAAATAGTGAATAGTGAGATATAATTGCTAATTAATTACAGATTGTCTGCTCGTGCCTCTGATGGAGAATGGATCTCGCCATCAGAAGACATTCTCCGTCCACTGGCTCAATAACAAGGAACTCGTATTCTCGCAGGTGAGCAAATTCAATGTAAAATACACAACATTCAATGTTTTACAATTGCAACGTTTGGAAGTACTTGCTTTACAGGGAGCGGAGAAGCTACTGGCTGAGGCTCTCCAATGCGAATCCATCGAATCGCCTCTTTCCGATCACTCGAATGAGGAGAAAAGCGATGTGAGCAGCAATCACTCAACTGATACGACGAGTGTATCGAATACTGATACGATGGAGAGCAATCGGTGAGCATTTCGAAATTATCGTGAAATTTTTTTTTGATTGACACCTCTTGAAATCTCTGATACGGAGCATAATCTCCTAAGTGTAGTTAGTGTGAAATCGGGAGAGATGTTGAAAGAATGCATTGAGAGGTTCCAGCTCAAATTACACGTAGTACTGATACGATGCTTTACGAAAATGCAGATGGATACAGAGAAATGAACAATATATAAATTATTTTCACTATTTCCAGCCCGATGTCGATCCACTTCGATACGTTTGGAGACTCAAATCACCGTCAGAATGGAGAAGACGAAGCGAAAAGCGGAGCGACTGAGGGAGAGGAATGGGCCAAGCAGAGCAATACATACTCGGTTAGTTGGAAATGATCACATAGAAATATTTGTTGTCATTACCTTTTGTTCAATTTTGCAACAACTGTTATGTCTGTTCAAACAAACCTGCTAATAAAAGAATGAGCGGATTAGGCTTACTTGTAATATCTTTCCTTCAAATATATTTTATTCATTCCAGGAATCGGTATCTTCGAAGGACGTACTCGACGTTAAGTTGGAGATGCTTCTGAGACAGTGGAACAAGAGTATCGACATCCTCTTCACAATTCATCCAGTTGATGGAAGTCTCATTACATGGTTAGTTGAATGGGAAAATGGAGTGATAGTCCTTGGATCATGGGGTATCTTGAGAGATATCGAAATGGTTCGTTGTGTCTAGAAATTAATTTTGCAAGTGTCTAATCACATCGATAGTGTTTGATGGATAGACGTTAGAAATTATTTGTTTTTGAAGCACTCTAATCCCATGGCCTACAACGGAATGACGAGAAGATTTTCGTTGTTTCTCAGTGAAAATTGGCGTAAATTCATCCTAGATGATGATTTTTAAATTCATATTATAATGTGAAATTGCAGGACCGTTGAGTGGTTGGACGATCTTCACAAATCACCGATGGTCTCATTCACTTCTCGACTTCCGAATGCTTTTCCTCTAACGGACGCAGCTTCACTCCACTCGAATCTCGTCACTTTCAATCCACACGATCCGGCCTATCTCGAAGTACTCAGGAGGAATGCAAACCCGACACAAGAGAATGGCCAGTTTTTAGAATATTGCTATGACTATCCGATAGCTGAAGGGGATCCTCAATTTGTGATGTGTATTCCTAAGCGTAATGCCTTTTCCAAGAATTTGCCTATTGAAAATGGTCGTTCTTTCTCCTTTATCTTCTTTTACTAAATCTAGCCGAGCGACTTACATCTTCCTTCCTACCTGGCTTGTGATGTTTATTCCTACTACGACGGGTTCCTTTTCCCAGTATTTGCGAGCATTAACTGAATTTACTCTTTGAAAATGGTCGTTCTCTCTCCTCTTCTCTCTCGTCTTTCCCACTCTTAGGCCTCTTTTGTCCCCATTCTCTCACACTCGCAGGAAGTTATCGGAAAGCCGAGAGGGGAAAGAGGAGAGTTAGTGGGAATGAAAAAGGACTGAGTCCACCTCACTGAGCACGAACAAGAAGAGAGGGACCTTGGAATTATCATTTATTAAAGATCAAAGATCACATTGCAGATCGACTACCCGAGAAGCTCGCAGAGAAGAGGAACATGAACACGGTCTATCTGCTAACGAATCACGACAATGGGTGCGATTATTAAATACATTTTGAACTATTGTTTGCAAAATTGGTGTGAAAGTTAGGGCATGCTTCTGAAATAGATAAGATACATAGGGAAAGCGGCCTTTCACTGTTCCAAAAGATCTGGTACAAAAATAGCATACAATTTTGAACTAATCAAAGTGGCTCATAAGGAATAGCGCATTTATAAATGATTTACTTCAATCAAAATAACAATACTCCTTGCAGCTCGCTAAATCTGTGGCAGCTTTCGATGGACGAAAACTCGCTGTTCTCAACGATTCTCTCCATCACTCACATGAGTCGAATGTGCGGCCATCGATTCCAGATCAGCCAGGTTTGTTGTTTGGTTGATCTTTGATCTTTACAATCCACTTTTTTGTTTAATTAATTCCTTACATTTGAGGTGGTAGCTCATCCCGTCCTTCCCCTGCTCCTCACATCATCACAATTTGGCAAGAGCGAGAAGGTTCGTTATTTTATTTCTTAGACCGATTTTTGAACTTTGATCTTTGATCTTTGACCTCATCCTTCCGCCTTCAGGGTCAGGAAGGTCGCGATGCACTCTCAGAAGTGATCCTGTGGAAGATCAATCCAGTTGGTCCCCTGTGCAAGTCAGGAGGAGTTCAAGAACTCGCGCGAGTGCCACACAAGAGAGAAAATGCGTTCGATTATCTCGGATGGATTCCGGCCATTCTTCCGTCATTCACACTGGGAACCGTGTGCAACAGTCCCAGTTCGTGCTTCGTTGCCAGCGATGGAACCAATCTCATCATCTATCAGGTACGGTTGAGTTGTCTTACTGTAGCAGTCTTACTTGCAACTATTCCATCTACAGTAGGTCGGTCTGAAATCTACTGTAGTCTGACGAAAGATTGTCATATTTTTGGATTGAAAGCAACAAATTTGCAGTATGAATTTCGAATACATTGCAGGCAGTGGTAGACGCGCGCGGTCTACTCTCGGAGATCTTCCATTCGGAGAAACCTCAATCGCCCGTGCCTCGCGTCAAAGAGTATAAGTGTCTTCCCTCGCTCAAACCGGATGGAATGGAGGGAGCAAGAGGATCCACTCTCTCAGATGCATTCAAGATTGTTTCCACCCAGTCAACTGCCAAACCGGGCTGTGTTCTGGAGATTGGCAAGATTGATGCAGCTATCAAGGTTGGTGAAAGGGTGATGTTGGCTTAGGATGACTTTAGAACGATTTCTGTTCTTTTGGTTGATTTTTGATTGATCACTGTACCTGACGAAAATATCGTTAGTCTATTATTATGACCTTACTTGTCATTCAGGTGAACTCGTCTCTTCTCCTACTGCACGTCTTCAACGAGCGACTTCTCATCGATAACGAAGGAGAGGAGAATCTGGATGAGACGAGTACAAGATTGGGACCTGTTGTCGATAGGAGCAAGGTGAGGCATTATTGTTATATCCTTGGAAGCACGGTAGAAATACTTATGATCTGGTTATTGATTATTGTAGGCACATCATTGTTGGATTAGAAACTTAGTTTTCTTGATTGTCGTAGGAATATCGAATATAAATTGGGAATCGGTGATTACGGTAATTAATTTAAATTTCTCCCCTCAGGACATCATCTTCACGGATCGATACTTTGTCGTGCTCATCGAGAAGGGAGCCACACATGATTCATTCATCATGTACTCGATTGATCTGAGCAGTGTTCCGACTAAGCACGAGAGACCACTCAGTAAGTTCAAAGATCAAAGATCAAACTTAGCAGTATTTGATTTTGGTTTAGAAATAAAATCAAGTAGTTATGATTGTTTATCTCGAAAGATCAAAGATCAAAGATCAAGTATCTCTTCCCTTGCAGGTTCGATCTCAGACATGGACGATTCGGGATTCCTTCGCAGTGCTTCTCCCAATCTTCCATCCATCGCCAACCTCTTCATCGACCACGTCAAAGTCTGCCATCAGAGGATCGATCTGCCGGAGGTTTGTGGGATTTACTCACTTAGACTCTGCATTCTCTGCAACGCAAGGCCTATTCTACCATGTACAGGAAATAAATGATTCTACTCAATCTTTCCATATTAGACACAATTTCTTAGATCCCCTGTTATTACCAAACTATTTTGAACCCCTTCAGGCCATATTTTATTCAGTATTTTGCTCATTTCAGGGAACTCGAATCGTTTCGGCCGAGCCGGCAGCCGGTCATCTCTCCTCTTCTTCGCTCTATCCCGCATGCAAGGCGCCCTTCGTCATTCTCACCTCCTGCACAGATGACGTCATTCGATTCTGGAAGTGTATCAGGAATGAGAAGGTACGGTGAACTATTTTAGCGATTTATAAGATTTATTATACGGATTCTAATCCATGATAGATTAGCTAAAAAAAGGTGAAGGATATCCCGTTAATCAATGCACTTGCGTCCTGCGGGGATCACCGTTAGGCTACTGATTGATTGATTACGCTTTGATTACGCATAGTGCATACGCATTTTCTCCTTTACTGTAGTGCAACATTTGTATTGGTGCTAAATATTATTATTACAGGAAGGCACTCCTTCGTTCGAATGGAAAGAGTGGAGAATGGTCTCCGATTCTCTTCCGTCCGAACTCGAAGTCGACGGTGGAATCTACGCCATCTCTGCCGCGCATTCGGGTCGAATCGCTTGCGCCTACGACTCGTCGTACCAGAGAGATCTCACTGCTGGAAAGGCAAACAAGGTGAGAAATCAGAGATCAAAGATCACGTATTTCGGAGGAATCATGTTCAACCAAGCCGAGAAAAAGGTCGAGTTTGAACCCCATCTAATGTCCCATCCAGGCTCGATTTCGTCCAAGAGACCGCCTATTCGTGAGTGTAGCAGTAGATAACAGTAGATGTCGGTGCTACTGCACTTTCCCGGACATGATAAATTAAACATCCCTTCCCATTCGAAAAAAGGAATCCATTTCGGATGTCTCTGAATCCCATTTATGTATTCTGTCTATTGTCCTGGGAAAGTGCAGTGAGTGCGTTGAAGTCGACTCGATTCCACTTGTTTAGCAGATTACTTCTCATCGTGTACTAGATTGTGCAACGTGTCGATAGAGATTTATTTTTTTTTATTTTCGAAATTAAATCTATTTATTTAGGTGCAAGTGATCGTCTTCGAGTGCGAATCGTCCGGAGGTGTCGAATGGCTGAGGGAGGACACACTCACCATCGACAATGTCGCCTTCCCGCAGCTCAAGTGAGTTGATGTTCTTTGATCTTTATCTGTAAGACATTCACTACTCCACTAGGTTTCGATGTTCTAAAACAGTCTACAGTTGCCACAGCGTTGTCGTATAGGCTCTAGTCCACTAGGCTAGTGTACTCTAGGACTTACAGTAGCAGGCGGAATTACTGGACATATGCAAAGGTTGCTGTAGAGTTACTAAGAAGCCTCATTGAGTATCCATTACTGTAAGATAACCCTAATTCCCCTCCTCTCAGACTGCCTCGTCTGGAAGACTTTGGCGTGCACGATCCTCTCCCTTCTCTCGATGGAATCGTGGCCGACATCAACGCCCGTCCCTCTCAGCGTAATGGCAGTCTTCTAACGAGAATCGGCAGTAAATCGCACCTTGGTACTACTCCGCCTCCTCTCACCTTGTTCGGCACTTGGCCGGATGAGCACATTCGGATGAGAACCTACTAGATGAGAACCACCAATTCTCGTTTGCTTTCGCTACAGCGCTTAAAAATATTTTAGTTCTCATCCAGTAGGTTATCATCCCAATGTTCTCAACCGATCTCGTGCCTCTTGTTCCTGTCTGTCCCCCTGTGTGTGTGGTATGTCCCCCAGGTGGAGTGAGTGAGATCAAAGATCAAAGATCATCTCTGCATTTTGGGAAGTCATTGATCTCACTTGCCCCGCCCCCTACCTTTCCGGGTTGGTTCTTTCGGTGATTTTGGTGATGTTTTTGGCGTGATTAGTGACGACTAACTTCGACTATAACATTGGTCATCCGATACGACGGATTAATAACTATATTACATATGGGTTATGTGGTAGCCCGGATCGTGGATTGTGGCAATCTAGCAACTAACTCTCAAACCCGATAACCCAAATCCACGGTTTGATCAGCATGCACTACTCTATAACTGTCACTGTACAAGTCGCGTGCTAGTGTCGTTAGCGTGCGGAGCGGTACCAAGAAACCCCCCGAAAACCACATTCTAATCCAGAAACTTGTGAAACTATTGCATCCCCTCTCTTGCTGCCTGTCGATCGTGACTAGTGGTGTAATATTCAGGCGTACCGTGCGCGTCTTCATTCCCCGTCGAACGGCTGATTACGGAACACATGAGGAAAGCCGTCTCCACTCACGCATTCCGCGCCCAGCAGCTATACGAGAGCCGTACGAGTTTGTTGTTGGATTAGTGTTGGCAAATCGGCAGGCGCCTCTCTCATTTCGCAATGCGATGACGAGAGTTTTTTGCCGAATTGTTATCACTGACTTGGATAGACAGAGGCCTACTGTGGAAGGCACTGGGTCGGATGGGAACAACGTTGTCTTTCTTTCGCTCTCATCCGACCTTGTGCCACTGGTAATTGCCCGTGATTTGTGATTCGGAATGAAAATTACGACGGCATTTTCACTTACTTGAAATACCTAGTGCATGACTCTCCAGTCTGTGAGTACCGTAAGAGCATCGTATGAGCATGTTTCGGGTTGTGTCTGTACTGTCAAGAGTATATGCGCGGTTCGGGAACGTTAGCACAATTACAAAAGAGCTGTCATGATGACTGTAGCTCTACTTTCACAATATCGATTAGATATTAATAAAAATTATCATTTTCGGATAGATGAACGTATGATACAATGACTGATAGATAGCATAAAATGCAATATGTAATCGATTCTTAGCCTACCGTAATCCTCATCAATTGCAGTGAATATGAAGGACGTCGTCCGCATCGATTGGGTGAGCACGGAGGACGGCGCACACATTCTCACAGTCGGAGTCGCTGCCAACATCTATCTGTACACTCAGGTGAGCATTGAACTTTCCTTACAACTCAGCCCCGCCCACTTAGAATCAGGCCGTACGCTAGCCGATGTGCTATTAGATCCTGTTGTAAATACTAAGAAAAAAATTGTTCTGTTTCTGACTTCATGAACCAGCTGGGATGTTACAAAGATATATGATTCGGACATCTAATAATCTCTCAATTGCAGATCTCGCAAGATCCGGCGCAGCGCAACATCATCGCCATGAAGGAAGCAGAGACGAATATGCGAAGACCCTCACTGAGAAAGGCATCGTCTCTCGTGTCACCCGAGATTCCCTTCCAGAGAAGTCAATTGGTGAGTGCATTCGTGCCTCCTTAAGGGTACTAGGTCGGATGATCACCGATTGGATGAGAACCGACAATTTTTTGTGATATTTAAAACATCCTTAGAAAATAACAAACCCCTCAAAAAATTTGGCTATCATGCTGTCTGTTCTCATCAGACGGTAATCATCCGATCTAGTGCTTCTCCAGTTCGCCTTGAGGACAGATTGACAAAACGTTCGGGATGTCTGTGAATGGATAGACTGAGTCACAGCGGGATGAATAAATGATCATCCCCCTGATTCAGGTTCGTTGGGTATGCACTCGCGTACTCGAATTGCACTCTGCCGACGGACTTCCGCCCATTCCCACTTGTCTCACTTGGGCCAGAGATGGACTCCTCATCGTGGGAATGCAGAGCGAGATGAGGTGAGTATGAAAATTTGGGGATATATTCTGGTTATGGACGTAAGGATTTCGTAATTTCGTGTGCATCCTCCCCGGTAAAATAAACAAGATAATACGTGGAATGAGGACACGGATTCTTCTTCCTGTCATTGTGATAGCATAGCCCTTTTATCATACATAACTCCTGTTTTTGAGTCATCGTAGGTGCAGAAATACGGAGAAATTTAATAATTAATTTGTAGGTGCTACTGCCAGTGGAATCTGAGCGCGAAGAGTACGGAGGAGAAGGAGGACACGAAGAAGGCTGTGCTAATGTGAGTGAGGGAATCGGTGAAGGGAGATTTTTTTACGAATAAAAGAGAGACTGTGTCATGCTGTGTAGAATATTCAAGAATATGTTTGATTTTCATGATTTTAGTTAGTTGGTAATGTAATGAATGTGATTTGTTGCAGGAAGAAGCACAACGCGTCCGCTCCCACACTCACCATTTCTCCCTCTCATTCAATGCTCGAGCAACTGAATAAGAAGGGAAAAGAGGAGAAGAACAAGCAGAAGATGATCTTCGAGATTGTGAATAAGGCCATGAACAAGGTACGTTGATTAGGGAGGTAGAGATCAAAGATCAGTGTCTCACAAGTGGCGCATTTGAGATTGTAATGTTAGTGAGGATCAATGATCTTCTACTCACTAGCATCACATTTGTGAAAATTTTTGCGTATTAACATGACAGAGGTTGAAGATTAGGTGATCACTAGTTACAGATTTATTTTCATCATTTATATTTCATGAATAAAGGGTGTCCTTGGCTCGAATAAAGGCTACTTACTTATTTCAGGACTCATTCGCTGCCACCTCTGCAGCTGAAGTGGCCGAGGCGTTCGCTCAAGAGGGACTCTTCGAGGCTGCAAGAATGGCCAATCCCATCCTCCCTCAGTACCATCCGAAGCAATTGATCGTCCTGTTGAATGGAGGAAGAACGAAGAGAGTCAAGGCAATTCTGCTGCACGTTCTCAAGAGTCTCAAGGTGAGGAGGTTTACGACTTCGTTGTTACACTTTTAATAACATAAACTAGCATTTATTGAAAAAACCATGAAACAATGTTTTCTTCTATATTTAAGTGACACCCTCCCTCCTTGAGAATCAAGTAGGAATATGAATTTAGCATGAATTTACTGTAAGTATCAGCCGGCCTTTGGGGGGGGTTCTCACTTACAATTAGCGTTGACATACCACTGTATACTTGCTTGACGTGGATATACATTAACCTTTCCAGGGTCGTCGTGGAGAGGGCAAGCCGAATCCCCTCTCTCGAGCTGCTTCCATCCGAAGAATGAGCAGAGTGGAGGGATCCGTCGACCAACCAGAGACCACCCAAGTCATTCAGATCGATGAGGTGGGTCTTGGACCAAAGATCTAAGATCAAAGATCAACTTCAGGGTCTGGACTACGACGAGATTGATGATATCGCCCCTCTTCCTCTCTACTCTCTGATGGCGGCCGATGAGGCGACCGATCAATCGAGGAATGAGAACAATGCCACTGTGAGTTGGAGGAAGATCTAGTCTAGTGGCTGTTTCGGAGAATTTATTGACTTCATCTAGTAGTCTTCAGCAATTTAGATCAATTTAGATAATTTTTCAAATACAAAGGTGTATCCATGTCAACCGGTTTTACAGTCATAATATTTTAATTCAGGGTCCCTCCTACGATGGTCTCTTCGCGCGTGAGGAAGATGATGATCTCGATGCGATGCTAGCAGATGACGATGATGGCTCTTCCGCTGGTCAGTTAATTTTAATTAATTACTAACTGACCCTGCTCCGCTTGTTTACACTTTCGTGAAATGTGTAGGGCCCGAGAGAGTTGCTCTGGCACTCTCGCCTAAATAGACAAATACTATATTTAATTATAAATTTTAAAAAAATGCTAAATTTCTCCAGGAGGTCGCAGTCGATTGGTCTCCACAAGTTCGGATCCGGGAGGGAATCAGGGCATCAAAGCGGAGGAGACGGTCGAAGTCGTATTCACTGCCAAGCACAATCGAATACTCACTGAGTACCTCACCCACACTCATCTACCGGGTGGGTATTTTCAGCGCCTATTGATCAAAGATCATTAGTATCTATCTATCAACTCCTTTTTCTTATTGAATCAAAGTGAAGCTAAAGAAAAGTGAACGGGAGGGGGTTTATAAATTAAAAGTGAAAGCGCGCATAGTCCGAACAACCCACTGAGGTCACTTCGAAACGAGAGAGTGACTATAAATAAATTTAATAATTCAATTTCAGGTCTCTCGTCCGTGGATCAGATGCATCTTCTCGCTATCGCCGATACTCTCTCCCACTTCTCAGCCGATGTCATGGACAAACTGGCACAGGCAAATGCAGGTGAGATTTTAGAATGAAAAAAGACAGAAAACTAAGAAGACCTATGAAATGAAACTTCTCCGAATTGGCCCATCTAGCAATAAATCAATGATCGCGACAGTGCTTTGACCATCATCATTACCTCGATTTGTGTGAACCCATTTAACGCTCAGGACATATATATCTAATACATTATTTTAAACATAAATAATATATAAAAATAAATATTCTTGCAGCCATGAACCCTGTCGCTGCCTCCGTGCTGGGCGAGTCGGGCGGCTACGCAACGGCGACTGCGGGAGTGGAGACCATCGACGAGTGCGGACTACGGTTCCTAATGGCAATGAAACAGCACGAGTACTTGCTACTCTGCCTCCCAATCAAGCAGAGACAACAACTGAGAATCAAGGGTGAGTATCCGTTAAAATATCCATATAAAATCGGCACTTTGCAATCAGCCTGAGTCAGCTTTTGCAACTTATTTTGCGTGTTTTAGGTAATAATTATGAGGATGAGTACAAGGAAAGTAGAGGGAAACTGTAACTGAATATTACTTGCAGGTCTCTCCTCAGCTCACGTCATTTGGGCGACCCATTCGGACACGGAAAACGAGCTGCTGAATGCAGTGCCAGCCATGCAGAAGACGAACTTCGTGTGGGACGATCTGAGAGGAATCGGAGCTGCGTGGTGGCTGAAGAATCAGGCGTCCCTGAGGATCTGTGTGGAGAAGGTCAGTCGGAATCTTAGTAGATGAAGGCTAATACTGGGTCGAAAAGTTCATGGAAACATACGAAACTAGAAACTATGTCTATGTCTAACAAGAAACAAGGAAACTATGTCGAACATGCGAAATTCATGGACTGCGACATTTTGAGGTGCTGAAAATCAATAATGATTCATGTATAAGTGATCTTGAGTAATGCTGTGTTGGTGACTAGGGAAGCTGCGAGGACGTGGGCACGAGAAGAATGTATTTTTTGTGAGAAGAAGACGAGTAATTGGTGGTGATTACTTGTTCTTTGTGTGAAGAAGAAGAGAGAGGAACTTGATTAGTTACAGTTTGCTTAGCCACTGGGATACAACAATAATCGATAGTTTTATTCAAATAAATTTGTACAATTGTTATCAATTCGACGACGATTTCTACTTTAATAATTAATAATCTTCTTCGTCATTTAGGAGCATCTTTTCATTTTTTGTTCTTGACCAATGAAAAACCCTTAAAAAATATTCAATTATAAAATCAAAGGAATGAACAAAGCACACCTGATTTCTATTGTAGAACGGTTGAGATAATCTTCAAGCTCCTCAGTTATCAGCTAGTTCCATATTTTCCGATTAGAGAGCGCATAAAAAGCGCGTTGAAAATCCGCTCGGTAGAGATGAAGTAGGCATCTGAGTATGAGCAATTAATACGCAACTAGTTAGTACGCAAAGCCAATGCGTGCCAAGTGCAATCAATAGAATATCGAAATGGGCGAGAGGAGAAGGGAAGTGTGAAAGAGGAGGAGAAGAGGGAGGAAAGATAGGGAGAAGGAATGACTTTATGGCTTATGAACGAGGGAGCTGCTATTTTATAGTTTTTGGTTGGCGTTAGAAGAGGGAGTGAAAGAGAGGGATATAAGCACTAGAGGCACAGCTTGGCACTAAATTGCAAAACTGGCAGAGAGAATAGATAAGAGACACATTTAGATTCCAGCGACAGTTGGGGAAATAATGATGGGCTCGAAGTGTAACCATCAATTCAGTTTGATTTCGTCTCTGACTTGGTCTCTCAAATTATCGGATGTTTAATTCAAGTTTTTTGCGGTAGTCCTTTATTTTGCAAGAGCGATGCTAGGCAAGATACTATAGTATTACAATCAATTTGAATGAATAAATGAAAGAATGATCTTATTCACAATAAATATTGACTTCTTCGAATGAAATTGCTTCGAATACTTGGCCACTCCGGTGTTGTTTAGGTTCTCTTCATAAAGAGTAATCCGTCCTGTAATTTCACGATTACAATGAAATATTTTTTGGACAAACCTCAATACTCGCTGTGTAGATTATTTCGTCATAAAATATCTCTCCCATTTCTAACGTCTATATTTGGTCTAATATTTCTCCGAATGGCACTTTAGCTGCAGTTGAGAATCCGCGAAAGAGACGATGTAGGCATCTGAATATCAGCAATTAGTACGCAACTATCCAAACCAATGCACGTGAAGTGCAATCGAATTGAATATTGAAATTTGCGAGAGGAGAAGAGAAAAGAAGAGTGAAAGAGATAGAGAGGAGGAAGGAAAGAGAGGGAAGGGGGGGGGAGCGATTTTATGGATTATGAATGATTATGAATGATTATGAATGATTGTAGTAAGGTTAGGTGAGATGAAAAAGTGAAAATTGCGCGGCGTAAAGGGTTGATTTTAAAGTGGGCAGGTAATAAGCAATGGGGAGCAATGGTGTGTGATTGTTACTGAAGATTTGCCGAAAATGCTTCCTTCCTTTGTTTTAGATATGTATATGTAACAAGAAACAAAAGTAATACAACAATTTATCCACATATTAGTTAACGAAGATAACGACAACAGCGACGATTATCAGGCATTAAAATAAAAATTATTTCGCTCCGATTTAGTGCTGTTGTGTCGTACATTAACTCGTCTTGGTCTACGGATGAGGTAGAACCATTTTTGACCTGAAATTTACATGCGTGAGGAGAAAATACGCATTCACAAGTTAACACTCTTTGAGTAAATAAACTCACCGAAATTCTCATTCATGTGTAGACCGAACAATTGGACGATCGAACGGAGAGATTCTTCATATTTCATTCAAATCTTAGCTATTAATCTTCTATTGCCGATGAAAAGGACAAATGAGACGATATAGGCATCTGAAAAGTGGTTTTAATGAAGTTAGGCGAGATCAAACACTGTAATACTAAGCGCCCCATTAACTGAGTGTGTAGAGCAGAAGGCAAAAAGGAAATGAGAAGGGAGGAGGGAAATAGAGGAATAGCGGAAGAGAGGCGGAGCGATTTAATGACTTATGAATCACGAGGGAAGCGTTAGTACAAAGTGGCACTGAATGGTCGTAAATTTACAGATATAATTGATTTTAAACGAGGCGATAGATGAGAGAAAATTTGAAAGATGCAGTCAAATAAAGGGAATGATGAAATCAATCAATATTGTTTCAGCTCGCCAAGTCGGCCTTCCAACTGAAGCAAGACCCGATGGATGCCGCCCTGTTCTATCTCGCACTGAGGAAGAAGAACGTTCTCACTCATCTATTCAAGACTTCCAGCAACCAAATGATGATGGACTTCTTCCAGCAGGTTGGAAGCCTTTTTGATCCCTTGTAGTTTCACTGTTTCCTGGTAGATTTGAATTAGTGGCACTGGTGTCATCACTCCAGGATCCCTACTGAGTGTCACAGGAAATCTTTATATTTGTTAGTACTAAAGAATAGGATGTACATCTGAGGCTCTCCTTAATCTCCCTCTCTCAGGATTTCTCGACTGATCACTGGAAGAAGGCCGCTCAGAAGAACGCGTTCGTGCTCATGTCCAAGCAGAGATTCCAACACGCGGCCGCATTCTTCCTCCTGGCAGGATCATTGAAGGATGCACTACAGGTGAAATAGCGCATAAAGAATTTATGGAAAATATTGGAATTATTGCTATGTGTAGAATCATAAAGTGCTAATAATTGACTCGATACTGAGGCTTTCTGAATGAAATGTAGTTAGTGTAGAAATGAATTATTTATTATTTATTTAATAATTTAAATTACAGACGATTCTGGCGAAGCTGAACGACATCCAGCTGGCGATGGTCGTGCTGCGACTGTACGAGACTGATACGGAGGTGAGGAAGGGGATTTAGGATGGTCTAGGGGCATCTGAACCAACATATTATCGTGAGAATTCGCCAAACAATTGTAGTATTGATCTTGTGAAAGGTAATGCGGATACGGAGGTGGGGATTGCGATCAGAGATGTTCTAGGAGCATCTCAACGATTACGTGAAAATTCGCCAAACTGTCGATTTTGTCCAGGGATAGAACACGCTCAAATTTAAATATCAAATCAACTTGCGTTCTATTCTTATGTTAGATGTGAAACAAGTTTCGGACGGCAATAGAGTTCCAATTTCAAAGTAATTTTATCAATATTGCAGGTGATGAACCAGCAGATGCGCGATTTGTTGTGCAGGGAGATACTCGATCAGACAGTGGAACAATTCGAGGACAGCAGGGGAAGACTCGAGGATGACACTGCACTGCATAAGAACGCCCATCAGTAAGTTGAAAGATCAAAGATCATCGAGTTGTTGAGAAATGATTGAGAAAAGATCAAAGATCAAGATCACCATATTGAACATCTCAAAGGGGATCTTGGAGTCATTTGTAGATTAGATTTTTTAATCGACCAAAGATCAAAGATCAACCCTCTTCAGAGATCCTTTTGTCCGGTCGATGGCCTACTGGGTGCTCAAGGACTACTCTCGCGCGGCGCACACTCTCGTTGTTGAGGTAATAATTCATTTAATTTATTTTAATTAAAAATAAACAATCAATTAAAATTCAGGCGAACTCTCTGCACGTGAGCAGTCAAGCGGACGTCTCGCTCTCCAACATCTTCAACTTCTATTCCTTCCTCAGAAAGCATCCACTCGTCATTCGACAGAGACTAACTGATGCCGGAGTGCAGGTACGGTAGTTGCTATTGAATGGTGTGCATCACGAACTGAAATTTGAATCGGGTACGGTAATGGGTTACTCTAGTGACGGCCACAAATAGTGAAAAGGTGATACGGAAAAAGGTACGGTAGAACTGTAATGATGCTGTAGAATGAGTTTGTCGGAGGTTAAGACAACGATACAATTATATTTTCGTGAATTCATGTAATCCATGATGACAGTAGGACTTCTGTTGAAGTGACTGAGCTAATACGGTAGATAAATGTGAAGTACAAACTGACTTCTCAGGTTGGCTCAACGGAGAAGTTCCTCGCCGTGGCTCGTCGTCTCGAAGTGTTGATCACTCCGCCAGAGAGGAGACTCTACTTCAGAACTGCCGGTAAGCAATCTATCCAATATTGTTTTTTATCTTTGATAATACATGACATTTCTGATCTTTGATCTCTTCTCAGGTCAGCACATGGCTCTCGGTTGTCCGATGCTCGCTCTCGATGTGCTCTCTCGTCTACCGAAGGAGATCGCTATGCTCGGTGAAGGATCGGAATCGTTGAGGGACATCCTGTCACAGGAGGTTCGTTTTGTTAAAATAGTTCACTCTCTTTGCGCCCTAATACCACACATTTAAACATCCCTGGCGAATCACGATGAGTTTCTGCAGATTTATGAATATAATTGACGTTTGCCGGTTGATAATGTGAGATAGTTTGTTTTGCGAATGATGCCCTGAAATTAAATACCACAATAGAATAAAATAAAAATAATTCAAATATACAAATTACAGGTGGAGGAGTACAACATGACGTCGATGCCTCTGAGTGCGAAGACGTCGGTCGGACTAATGATGGCACCATCGAAGAATCAAGAGAATGTTGACTGGTAGGTTTTGAAATTGTATCTCTACATTAGCATTTGAGTTTCGTCAAACTATCGTTTCCTCAGTAAAAGACAGATGCGTATCAGCGAATTTACGCTCTAGGTTTCCTGAGTTCATTCGCCAATATAATAAACACCTTTAGATTTAGAAATATGTAAATAAGTAAAATCGCAGGTCCGCACCCTCCAACGTGGTCGGTGACGACGATCTTGAGTTGGGATGGAGTGAGAGTGACGAAGATGAAGAGGAAGAACCGAAGAAGGAAGAGATTAAGAAGAATGACGAGAAACCATTGAATGGAGTTCATGATGACACGGTGAGTGAAACTGAACTAAGCCACGTTTGGAAACTCGCAGTGTTGTTGAATGTGAACATGAATTGAACTCGAACTATTCGCTAAGACTTTTATTTGTAAATTTTGGGCGTTATGGATAGTTCACAATTAGACTAATGCTCTGCATCGGCGTGCCAAAAATTAGTTTATTTAATTATTTTTATTCGTATTTAAAAAAACGCAATTTCAGCGGTCGCTACCTCCTTCGACCTCTTCCGGTATCGTCGATATCATCGCTCAGCACATGAAATTCGTCGCATCCCTTCGAATTCTGACGGAGGAATTGTCGACGCTCGCGAGTGGATACGAAGTGGATGGAGGACAGCTTAGATATCAGGTAGACCGCATTCTGATTTTGATTCACTTCTCAAGAACTCTGTAAGAACAGCGACATTTGCCAAATTATTAGATGGCATGGGCCATATTTTTTGCAATAAATTAACAGTTGCCTGAAATGTATCCATACTTTACATACTTTCCCCGCTCTGCGTTCGGAAGTATTTTCGAAATTTTGTTATTCCTCGTGGTGTTGTTCATCAGTCCCTCGCCCTCTTGTGAACATTCATCAATTTTTGATACAACATAGGCTGCTAAACAATGCATAATTCATTTTTGACGCTATGGAATTTGTTATTGGTTCAAGGAGACTGCGTGTAAACCATGTCACAACAGTTGCTCGCATTTTGATTAGGTTATTGAGTGCGCGTCGTATGTAAGTTCCAAGAATGAGTGACATGTACTATGGTTGTTTGCCGCAATTTCACAGCTGGAGCTTCACTAGAGGGGATAATCTAGAAGTCTATCACATTTGTAGCCTATCACGTTTATCCCTGGGAATTTCATCTGCACACTGTTGAAGCATCGCCTGAGGGAGACTAACTACTAATAACACTTGAAAGTGCTATGTTAAGAGCGAAAAATGACGAAATAATATATAATAATAAACTAATATTGCAGTTGTTCCACTGGCTGGAGAAAGAGGTTGACGTGCTGAAGAGGTTGTGTGACTATCGAACGAGCGAACCCGAAGAACCTCACGTGGATGAACCAATCGAAGATCATGTTGAGGATTGGAACAGGTTCGTAGCACAAAAAAATAAGGAAATAAATGGAAAAGAAGCGAACACAGTGTGAGAAGAGCGCAGAGTAGCTATCGTGAATGCTTGAGCGTAACGGCTGGGCTCTTTTGTTATCACATGAGACTTTGTAAATTTCAAAATCCAAGAAAAAACAAATCAGATTAAACTTGAATTGTTTTTTTTCTTCAAATTGCTAGAAGAGAAATGTGTGGGAATGTGTATAATGTAGAAGTGGTGGTGCGCGCGTGTCAGATCTTTATTGGCGAGGCGAACAATTTATTTATTGTACAATATGTTTAAATCTGTATTTTTTTAAATATTATTTGAATGACTAATAACAATTGTTCAGCCCGTCCGCCCTTCACGAGGTGATCAGCAAGGATCGAGCACTGATGGCTGCCCGATACAAGATCGCCATGCATAGGAGGAAGTGGCTCGTGTCCAATCAGGTAAACTTATTCAATATTCCTCATGCTCTTGAAAACTCAAAGAAAATGGCCCTAGTGAGTCTTCAATTTGGCATACAGAGGGTGTAAATGGAATGTAGAAACCTAATATAATATAAAAATAAATTGCAGAAACTCCTGCGCTCGTTCACGTCCTTCTGTGCTCTTCACTCAGCTCAGAATCATCGTCTGACTTCCGCCCTCATGGAATTGCTGTTGCTCCTATTGGAACTGCAGAAGGACAACTCGAGTTCGAGTCTCAGAGGTATGGATATCCTATTATACCCTTCTCCCATTGTCTCCCGTTCACTTCATACTTTACGATTTGCGATTATAGTAACTATATAAGTTATTTTCGGGTATACTGAGGTACAAGTCGGTAAATTTACATCAGTAATTTCTATAGTATTCAGTATAGTATCATCCCTAGACTACGGTAACTACAGTATCCTCCTTTCAGAAACCCTCCCCGACATGAATTCGTTCCCTCTGCTCGTCGCATCCGTTTCTTCCTACAAGATGTTCGTCTCCTCTCCTCTCGCCTTCATCGAGAATCAGTGCTACGATCTTCTCATGAGCATTGGCGAATTGGTTCATGTGCCGAAACTGGATCACTCAATCAAGAAGGTCAGATACTTACACTCTCAATTCTTGACTAAGGGAATCTAACAGAAGCAACAGTATCGTCACTAATTGTTGCACTAATTGGATTACTTTCTTTGGCAGTGAACTTTAAATCGCTATTTTGGTTTCAAATCTGATTGAATCTTACTGAAGAGGCTACATGGGAATGTTGAATTCAACACATCTATTTAATATTTGTATTACAGGTGTTCATCCTCTACAATCTCTGCCAGGGTCTCTCTTCGTGCGTCTACCAGTCACTCTCCGACGTCGACTACTACAACACGAATAGTGTCGCGCCTGGATCGGGGTGAGCTGTGGTCTTTGATCTTTGAGCTCTAGATTAGGTTACGAATTGCTCACGTCTATCTGATAACGATTACTGAATGTGTACTCGATATAACTTCAGTGATCAATCTAGATCGCCTGATACGTCGACGAGTTTTTAGGATATTTTTGGGTAATGTAATCATGATTTCAGTGCTCTGACTCGTCGTTCTCGCGCGCAGACGTCAATCGATGACATTCGAGTGACGACTCAACCGGGCAAATGGCCTGGAGTGGAGAATGTCGTTGCGCTGCTTGGAAGGGAAAGGGACGAGGACGCACCCCAACTGAGACTGCTGCTGGCTGAATGCTTCGTCGCTATTACTATGTGAGTTGGGGCATCAGAATAAAACACTTATCGGTATGATGTATACAATGAAGGATGCTATAGTTTAGCTAAGTCTCTGCATGCAAATGCACACTTGGTGGGAGTAGTAATATTTGAGTTGGGGGAATAATAATTAAATATTCACAAAACGACCGTATGAAGAAAAGGATGGTCTAGCACGATTAGTCTGGCTCAAATTCAGAAAATAAATAGATAGTTGTAGCGATGGTAAAAGGTTTGATTCGGATTATGGGAATCCCCTTGGTCTTTATGTCGAGTACAAATCTACGAATGGAAACGATTCACGTTGATGTGTTTTGTTTAGTGTCGTACTTTCTGTATAAGCGACTTTTGCTAGGATCTCATTACGACACTCAATAACTGAATATTTTGATTGAACTTATATATTTGTGAAGTGAGGGCGGAATTTCAATCTCGCTGGTCTCAAGTGCAAGTATTCATCCTTTCTAAATCCCCGTTTGCACTGAAACCGAGATACATCAAGTTGTTGTCCTCGAAAATAGCGTTTACCTTCCCCTGAATAAGTAGTGAGTATCCACGCACTAGCTGATGAGTAGTCAGTGAGAAGTTGGTAATGAGTTGACGCCTCTTCTCCACACAGAAATGTCAACGGTCCCCCCCCCATTCCTCTTGGTATTTCTCCTCGCGAGTGGTGAGAGAGCGAGCAAAAGATGAGAGATCCTCCCTTGATCCTGATATCCCCGCGGAAACATCAACAAGTGCATGCATATGCATGAGGAACCTTTTGCTCGCGAAAGAGAGAGCGAGAAACTATTGACGCAGGTTCCTTGAAGAGATTGGAATAACCAAGCACTCGGGTACTCGGAAATTCACGAGGCGTTTGCATAGGTGTAGTTCCCCGCGAGAGAATGATGAATGGAAAGAGCGATGTCTGAATCCCCCACCCTCAAGATCTCAGAGTACAGTATCTTATTCTTTTGTTTCGTGGTGGGTATCAAACAGGTGCTTGAATAAAATGTAGCATCAAATCATAAAGAAACAATGGGTCACTGTTACATGGGGATACTGTAAGTTTAGTATCAATTCAAAACGGGGCTTGATGGAATCTGAATCAACCCTGATGACGTCATTAAATATCAGGTCTCTCTTCTCGTTCGCCCTCTCAGCATACGACGCTCGTTGGCTGTTCCGTCTCTCCGCTCACTTCGTCGACAACAGCCAATTCGCCAATATCTTCGGCGGCGGAGGAGAGAAGAAACTGAAAGCGGCGCCGCCTGCTAGACCACCGCGTACGTTTATGAATATAAATCTATTGAATCGTTTGAACCCTTACGTTCCACCCTCTACACCCTCAAGTTCTCAGAGTCTTGTATCATACCTTTCTTGCCTTTCTTTCGTAGTGTATATGAAACAGGAGTCTTGCATGAATGGATAGATGTGATCGTTAATTGTGATGTATTTCAGGTCCCGCCGCGCCTTCCGTCCACGCCGACTCGAACAGTATCGACAAGAACCCGCAAGCAGATACGGTAGCCGAGAGTCTTGCACTCAGGGCGAAACTGCATGCTAAGGTTGGTATTTCAACGCAATTTAGTCTAATTTTCGATGAAACTCACTTGTATTACTGGGATGTTAAAATCGCTATATTCTTGCAGGTATTCGGCATCGAGAATCATCCAGTGATGGTGAAGAAGAGAGAGGACGAGAGAAAGGCGAACGAGGCTGCTGCTGCTAAGGTAAAAATATCCGACTTTTGTAAAATTACGCTTGTTATCTGTCGCTTCTCTCCTTTCCTGTACTAATCCACTCTGCTTCGAGGTCGACACTCTTACTAACCAAAGCAATCCAATCAAAGAGCAACCACAACCGAGAAATATTTCTCCCCGAATGAGCAAGCAAAGCAATGCAAAGGGAACAGCTTTTGCAAAGTTGGCAAAAGCAATTGAAGCCAAGACTAGTATCATTAGACGAATATCGAGATTGGAGCAACTAACACTGCGCCGAAGGAAAACCGAGCCGGCTGTGGTATTTGGCAAAACTAATTGGTTGCTTTGATATAATAATAATCTATATATTTGGCAATAATTTTAATATTATTTATAGATACATTTTTATTTGGCTTGGAAATAATCAATTCTTTATTGAAGGTGGCCAAGCCGATCGAGCAGACGATCTATCGATGGGTTCCTCCCAAGAAGAACATCGTCCAGATGTATGCTGAGAAGGTTGGTTTTACCTCCTTTCAACTCTTGTCAGCATCTCAAATTCTCGGTTTAGAGTGGAGCATTGATACATTCGTACAGGCAGAACCAATACGTTTATTCTGATTTCTATGTAATGGAATAAACATAATTAAGAAGGGTTTCGGAATCTCTGCAATCATTTGCGAGTGGTCTAGGGCGGTCATTACCTCATTAACTATTGATGACCAAAATAATAACTCCTACATCTCCAGATCTACGAGGATCTCGGGGACGACATTGACTGCGTTTCCGAAGCAGGGAGCGAGGACGAGGAGCATCCTTTCAACGATGACGAAGAGCCGAAAGATTACGCGAATCCGAATTCATATGCGTGGACGTTGATGAGATTGGCGCTGGTGGTGCAACAGAGTCTACGACTGAAGCAATTCCTTGTGCTCAGTGGATTCGATCTGTCGGGTACGATTATATTTACCTTTTTTCAGGACTGTGTTACATCATGGGTAGTGTAAGGGTTGCCCCTAAGGCTTAGTGGCTTTTGACTTATAGCAGTTTTTCTAGTGTTTCAATCTCGAAAGACTACAAAAAGATGAAAAAAGTAGCTATAATTACAATAAACGGTTCCTTATTGCAGAGATTCCATGCATTTCCCCTCGTGTGAATTCGGTGATCAAGATGCTGGAGGGATGGGCGTACCAACTGAGGGAGGAACTGCGCGCGTTCCCCGATGGATGCCCACCCGATCTCCTCCCGAACAAGTACGCTGATGTGACCGAAGAAACGGCAGCTGGACCGACTCTGAGGAAGTACCGGGCACTGCTTGAGCCGAGCAATACTCCGTTCGAGAATGAAGGTGTGTTCGCCTTACTTTAGGAAACTTAGAGTTCAAAGATCAACTTACTTCTTAATTCTCTGAACCTCCCAAAAGCCATGTTCTTGTGAACTGAGAGATCAAAGATCACCAATTGCAGGCCCGCACGCTCTTCCCGTCAAGCGTCTGTGGATCTACCTCGTGCGACAGGAGAATCTGCAGAATATCTTCATCGCTAACGTCTTCGCTCCGGGACAGAATGAGAAGGGAACGGAGAAGATCGGAGCGAGTGGAGGAGCGAATAAGGTGGGGAATCGATGCATAATTATAATATACGAGCTGTTCCGCAACAAAATCCTTTCAAATAACGAATAGTTAAATTATCGAGAAATAATCAACGATGTCTGATGAAATAGAATCTGACATAACTAAGATTGCAAGCACGTACAAACTGTAGACTTTTTCATCAGGCTTCACGTCATGGCATTATTATTTCATTACTAGTTTTATACTAGGTTATTTTCCTAGCTCATTGAATATTTAATTTCAGGAGAATCTGCCCGAGGCGTACAAGATCATCCAGAAGGAGAACGAGCCCATCGTCGCATTCTCGTGTAGTCAGGTGAGCAATTGGAGGAATAGGCAGTAGTGAAGTTGATCTTTGATCTATGCAAGGCTCTAAGTTGCTCTCATTTAAAATATGACATTAGTGTGTACGACAAACATTCTTGGACCATATACCTGCCCAAAGGGAAGCGCGAAATAGATGAAGTTGATCTTTGATCTCTTAGATTGACCATTTGGATTCCGTTTATTCATCGAAGCTCAGAACTCGTCCTGAGACCCCTCCACTCGATTCGTACCAGCCCAAGGAGGAAGCGCGATATCGTAGATCCTCGACTCCTCGCTCATTAGCATGCCCAATTAACTTGTTTTCGCCGTGCCTCTCTCGTGTCTGAGAAGGAATGACACAACTCATACAATGAAAATGAGATACATGGGAGAGCTCGACGTGACTAAGTGGCTCATTGAGACGATTTCTTTACTTTAATGGCTAGGATCGATCAGCTAAGAAAAACGGCATAATTCGTGTGAAAATAGATTGCATAAATGTAATTCAGGAGCGTCCCGGTCTTCTGGTCGTCTCAACTGGTCGTGAACTGCAAGAGATGGACATCTCACCTATCTTCGAGGAGAACGCCAACTCGACCTGGATGTCCAATAGGTATGTATTTACTTCCACGACAATCATTGGATCTATTCTGGGTGATTGTCATGAGAGATTGTTCTATTCATTACCAACTGAATCTACACTAAATAATATTATCGTGCGTTTGAAATGCTCAGCAAATGAGATGTGCTGGTTAGCGAGCTATTGATTGTCTGAGAGAGAGAGGAAGGGAAGAGGAATGGGGGAGGAGGACGCTTGATCTACCGCCTCCTCCCGGCCTCTTCCCTTCTCCGCCCCCTCGAACGTTCGTCAAAGGTCAACTACGAGTGGAATGGAAAATAATCTCACGATAACTGTATTGACTATTAAATTACAGGACTGAACTGGACGTGGCGCTGTTCGGTCTTCGACGAGACGCGAAGATTGACAACGATGACTACCAATTGTTCACTGACGGACAGACGACGAAGAGCAGCTCGGCTAAGATGGTAAGATGACGTCGACGTTGAGGACCAATTACTCTCCCATTTTCGAAAATCAGCAACCAAAAGGATGCCAGGGGTGATAGGACAAGTTGACCAAAAAAGCGAGAAAAATTGTCCTCGAAATCTCGTTGCTTGTCTTTTTTTCGGTCAAGTTGCTTTATTACCTGCAAAGGAGAGTAACTCGGTCACGAAACGATCCCCGATTTGGCCCCTTCTTCTTCTCTCGCTTTTTCACATCTCATTTTATTCTCTTTTCTAGCAACTCACTCCATTCATAGTGGATCGGAGCCGTAAGGCGCTTCGCAAGGTATCCAAACGAGTGGTAGTCAATGGAGAGAGTGATGGACTTGCTTTCTCCAGTGTTTTGGCATTTACTGTATACGATGTTCGAAAACTGATATAAGTCGCATAATTGACTTATAAAATGGAGAAAGTCATTCCATTGCTCAATCACACCCACGTTTCTCGTCGTTGTGGTGGTTCGACCCGTCTAGCTCACTCCTGTCGCCTTACTGTGCTCGCGAGTGGTGGTTCGCCCCAAAGTGACGTCGGTGTCGTAACTAGAGTCTAGTCTCGAATTGCTGTCAACGCTGTCGTCTTCAGATGTTCAAGCGGCCGATCAACGGCATCCGTCGTATCGATGCCCATCCCTCCGCGCCCTACTGTGAGTTTGAGGGGAAACGGTAGAGAGGGTTTCATACGGTAGGAAGGGTTACTGTCAGTGTAAGGGTAAGGTTTATAGGGGAATATGGTTTCTAATCATATTGCTGGTTGGGTTGCGGTGTTCCCAAATTGCCGATTACTGTGAGTTGGAAGGGGTACGGTAGAGAGGGATACGGTTGTCACTGGATACAGAAGGAAGAATTTCGGTAGCCTCGATTACGGCAATTATTGTATTTCAGACGCCACCGGCTCCTCGGATGGCTCGATTCGCATCTGGGAGTGGGGAGTTGGCCAGCCATTGTTCATCCCGAGACATGCTGGACAGCACGCTAAGGTATTTGATCTATTCTTCTCAAATTGTTTCATAGATTATTTAAAGTTTCCTCATGAGGCTCAATGAACGAAAAAGTGTACACATGCAATGATTTGGAATCTTTTGGAGCCGTGAAATAGTAAAATAAAATATCTTCAGGTGACGCGAATCTCGTACTCTCCGAACGGGAGTAAGCTGGCTGCGGCGGACGGTGATGGAATGGTTTGCGTGTGGCAGGCTGGCGTCTCCAGCGACATGAAGATGCCCTTCTACGTTAGTTTTTTAAAAAAAAAATTATTCTCTAAAATGTCCCCCGAAAAACCTTAAAGGGACCTTGATTGAAGAGCCTGTAGGTTTTGAGTGATTAGTTTGAATTTTGCTAGCGCTGTGGAGAGAAGCCCCTGGTAGTCTCCTTCCTTCCATCGCGCATTGCATCTTTTCATCATGGGCATGTTGTTTTATTGGAACACGACATAAAAATAGGGTTATGAGTGTAGACTGCATAGAGTAGTGGCCGGAAGAGACTGAGATGAGAATAGAATGTTGTCCCCGGTCGTACTTCCCTTCCCGTTGGTACTACTCCAGTTTCTGACTACTCATTGTGATCTGACATCCCATCCATCGCTCAACTCCCCCTCGCATCTTTCTTTCATGGGGGCATTGTCTCTTTTTGCGTGCGTAGGTTCCTCTTCTCGAAAGGTTGTGTTGTTTTGTTCGACTATCTTTTGTTCCCCCATCTGGAATATGCATGGCGGTGATTCAGTAGCCATTCGTCCCTGGGATAGAGTGTTCTGGAAGGAGCGGTTCAAACAGGGGAGAGGAAAAGGGAAAGTGAGGGCCTGTAAACACATCCATTGCGTGTCGTCTCCTCCTATTAACGCCCATTCATCTTCTTTGTTCCCCCGAAATTTCATGAGCATATTCACTTAGAAGGCAGTCGGGCTAGTGTGAAAACAGGCAAACAACGAGTCTGCGAGCACTGTTAGGACTGAGAAAGAGGAGAAAAGCTGCCAAGTAGAGTCTTGTTAGATGGAGAGTCGTTTCCATTGTGCGGAGGGGGACTACCAAATGCACCCGATGAATCAAGCATCAATTGTGCATCAAGAATCAATTGAGTAGGAGATGTTTGAGCGAGCTTTGAGCACGTAGGCAGAAGATAGACGATGATGACCCACATTGAGCAAGAAGATACTAATCCATACCAACTATCCTGCGATAAATGTGAATATGCAAAAATATGAATGACGTTGTCTTAGTGACTAGGAATAGAATGAGGTTCCCCCGCGTTGAATAACTGATGAGTGATGCGAAGGTGTCGTGGAAGGAATCTAATGCAATCTCTAAGATGACGTCCCTGCAGAAGAGATCTTTCACACTTTTTGAGATCAAATTAGCAACTTTAAGATAACGTTTTCAAATTTGGAATCTGCAAGCACTAAACCTATGAGTCAAAATCCAATAAGAAGATGTCTGAACCTTTGAGCCCTACCTATGAACAAGAATTCTTTAGCCGCAACTTTATCATTGAATCTATTCCATTGCAGAGCATGAAGGCGCACAATCGTACAACATCGGACGTTCGTTTCGTCTCCCATTCTTCCTCGATCCTTCTCACTGCGGGCGACGCCACATCGGAAGCGAACGTCTGTCTGTGGGACACTCTCCTGCCCAGTTGTCGATCGTGCGTCCACGCATTTGGAGGAGATGGAAAGCACTTTGAGGGAGCGACGTGTGCACTCTACCTGGCACCGAGCATGGTTGGTTTGGATTACTTACGGCTCACTTTTGGTAGATAGATTGATTTATACATGTCATGCATGTGGGATTTATAGAACAAAAGGAAGAGTAAGGGAGAGTTAAGCGCGGTTCTTCATTTTGTATAATCGAGAACAATAATGAAATCTGAGTAAGAAACGGCAAGCGTCGCTTTCTGTAGAATCGGCATTAATATTTTCGAGATTCTTAGAGCGAAGCTAATTTCACGCAATTTCGTTTTTGGCACGCCAACAAAACTTTACTTTTACATTCAATCCTGAAGGGGTGAAAGATCACTAGACGATTGGATCTTTGACGGGTGGTCAAGTGCATGAAAACCTCATTGCATTTTCGGAAACTGTGATCTGTAAAGGTGCTATATCTAATTCATAGCGGTTCCACTACCCTGATTGATGCTTTAACCTTCAAGAAATCGTCGATCAGTCAGAGGAAGTAAACAGATTAATCTCTTCCCCCTATTGCAGACTGTGATCTCTGGCGGTGCCCACGGAGATCTCTGCATATGGGATCTGAGAATGGGACAGTTGAGGAACCAGATCAAGGTGAGATATTCTTCTTCCCAGGCAGAATAAAAGAGGTCGAACTTCTGATAGTAACGTGGCTGATTGTTTACTCTCAATATCACAAAAAAACTCAAACACATCTTTACGACGCTATTATGTTGGTAGTTCATCCCACTCTTTCCAGGTCTTCGAGCCAATGCAGTCCGTTTCTTCCCTCGTCGTCGATCCTTCCAACGACGTGATCGCCATCGGAAACTCTGAGGGCGACATCAAAATCTACTCGTGCGAGCCCAATCCGCAGTTGATGTACTCCCTACCCGGCGAGCACGCAGCGAAGACCGGATTCTCCTTCAGACAGGTACTTATTCCCATTTCCTGGTGTACTGGGAAGTAAATTCACAGTGCAAAATAAGTCCCTTATGAAATCTAAAGTCACATACGGATGTGCCCCATCTTGAATAGTCGTCACAGACTGCAAAATCTTTTTACGGAAGTACCTTTGCCTTTACCCCCCCCCCTCTAGACTCACAGTGCATAATCTTACTATAATTCTATTCATAGTATTAGCTTCGTCATCCCCACTCGGTGCGAGAATTTATTAGAAAATGGTCGCAGACGCTAAAAAAATGACGAAAATGATCATTTGGGCGTTGTTGTTCGTTCGCCAAGCACGTAGTACTGTTGATTGGTGCCTGTATTTGAGTCAGTTTATTGGACGCCCGCACGGGTGTTGTAGTCTGACTACCCACTCTTTCCTAATGGCACCTTCTCATCTCACTCCCATATTACATGATGCGGAAGGGAATTAGGGCTCGTGACCACAAGCACTTTTATTGAGGGGCGAACGAATAAGTTCAGTTATCGATTCATTTCATTTCATTTCAGGTCGGTCAGACTACGGTAACGGGCGTTCAACAGATCTACGTGGATCAAGACATGCGAATGTTCTCGTGTGGAGCGGATTGCTCACTCAACTTCAGAACGATCCCTTCAGTGTACAACCTTATCTGAGACATGACTAGAGACTAGCCATTCCTTCCCCCTTCTTCCTTTCTCCCTCCTTGTCATAACAATTCTTTCTTCCCTTGTGTCTTATTCCCAATTTCCATGTAGATTCGAAGATTTCTCCCGTGTAACATGCACTGTGTAGTTTCTTATTTTGTATAACTTTTCATTATTCGTAAGTAGTCTTGTAGATAGTGATAATCGTCGATTCTTTAGTCCTATTCCCTAATCAAACGGGCACTCTTTCTCACTAGAATTGACCGATAGATGAGAGTATTACCCAGACACCCTTGTCAAATCTCTTTCCCCTATTCAAACTGTTGCTTTCCTTAACATTCAAACTGTTTACTCTGATTTTTTCAAACTGTTTCATCTTAACAAGATCAGAATGTTTTCCTTTCCACATTCAACCTTCTTCTATTCGAAATCAAATTCTCCTTCTTTTCTGTCAAATCTATATAGTGAATCAACTGTAGGCTTCATCTGTATACCTCATTTCAAACCCTCGACACAAACCAAAATACTTTATCTGCCTTCAAAAGCTAGTGCACATAAGTTGATCCTCTAATCGTGCAAATAACCCCTTTGTTCTATCCGATGCCTTCTATTTATTGACACTTCATCTTGTTCACTTCTCTTTTGTATTCACTGGGTAAGACTAGTATGTTAGTGTACCGTAATCTTGAATATCCTCCACACTTCCGTTTGTGTTGTGAGCAGCCAACCAAATTCGATCATGTCTCTTTCCGATTCCTTCCAATCACAAGATTGTAGATGATAGTATTAATAAATTATTACGCTAGCTACCTTGCAAGTGACGCAAAAACGAGAACCAATGACGGATGGGAGGTAACGAGTGAAGAGGTAAATATACACCTGAAGCCTCTCCTTCGAGTGGGATAAGTGGAATCGAATGAGATTATGCACTCTGAATAAATCTCGCCTATCCAATGACACGGAAGATCCCAAAGTGGCTTTCCTACTCAGAATAAGATACGCTTCGTTTTGCACGGGTTTTACGTGGGCTTTCCGAGAAGAGAAAGTCTAGATTGATGACTCCAAGTATCGCTCTAATATGTGATACCCGCCTGTTTCTCAGCCCTGACATGCGAGCGATCCACGCGCACGGGCAGGTTATTATGCAAGTCACGCGAATGAGAAACTCTTCACCCCTCCTGTACTCAAACATGCGAAATCCGACACGAAACATAAGCAGAAATTCCCCACTTCCTGCAATGATCTGAGATTTGAGAATTTGAGAAATTCGTGTGAAATCGTGGGCTGACTGCAAATTATCCCCTCCCGGAAACGAAGTAATCGGAAGTCAACTGTAGATCGTTCGCTTCGAGACGTGTTGTGGGGGCGCCTCAGGGAGTTATGGCGTCTCTCACTTTCACATGCTCTTGTTACTCTGACTGGCGAGAGATCATGAGAAATGGAGAGACGAGAACATTAATGGTGACCACACGTCAACCCTGCTCATCCCATTGCATAGGGAAGAGGGGTCTCTAAACGACTCAATAGTCTCTCGACTGTCAGGGAAAAGAGACAGTATGAAGAAGAAAGAACACTTGCACATCCTCAAAGTGAATTATCGTGCTGTTTTCGAGTGAGAGACGATTGTTATCGTATTAGAGTATGCATAGCGAGCATCTGATGATGAATATACCAGAGCATCGTCTGAGAATTTATCGGCGTTCAGTTGGGAAGAATGAGGGAGTACGGTAACTTTGCTCGTTCACTTCTAGTAGACAGACAGTAGGCACCTCTTGCTAACTAAGGAGTTCTGTAACTTTACTCGTTGATTTCAGAAGTAGACAGAAACTAAACGGAAGGCACTTCTCGCTAACTTCATTGTGGTTGTTTTCTTGTTGTTGTGAGTGACGGTTTTCTCACAGGCTGTACGTTAAGACAAGAGCAGAACACTGTTTGTGAAGCGAGACCGAATCGAATTTCCACTTCGCATCATCTACTTTCCTACACTTTCAACCACTTTCACCGCGTTTTCGGGTCATGAAACCTTCCAGTTGGTTGTCTCCACGTAGGAGGAAACGATCCTGAAAGCGATCAATCCCCGTCACCTTTCTCCTCTCTCTCTTCTCGGAAGGTAGGATAGATGACGGCATCTTTCTGCTCCTCCCCTCATCCTCCTCTCGGTCTTCTGGAAGAGGGGCGGAGTCTCCGTTGCCCATAAAAGGGCCATAGCAAGGGGAGGAGCTCATTACTTGACACAAGAAGAAGGCTCCTCCCTTCCTCTTCCCCATTCACTTCTTCCCTCTGACCATGAATCCAATCGTTCTCGTCTCACTCCTCGCTGGAGTCGCTCTCTCCTGTGATCTCACCAATGTTCCCGAAGGATCCAAGGACCTCGCCGAGAAAGTCTGCACTCTCGAGGTACGATTTTTCAATACTTTTACTTTTGTTTCCTGAGTTACCGTAGTCCTACTTACTTGACACCTGCTACAGTAACCGGGGTTACCTTACCTACCGTAATCCACCTGGTTTCTTCAATTATGCTGCTAGCCAGAAGGTGTTTTTTTCACAGCATGGGAATTGTGTCTAGCCCGGTTGCTACCCAACACCCTCCGGGGTGATTAGTCTCGAGAGTAATGCGGTGTGCATTTCGCTGCTCCTCCTTTCACATTTCTTTCTTCCTTCCGGTATATGGGGAAAAGGAACGTCAATGCGCGGAATAGGATGGGGTTTCTTGTGTGTGAATGACATGAGATGATGTCGTTGTCCTATTGAAATAACAGTGAGATGGGATGAGGAGGGGAAGAAAGGGGGAATCAGAAATGCATATGCCGAGAATCCCGCGAGTCAATGGGCTTGGTTCCTCTCCTCGGGATGATCGCTAGAAGAAGCGACCACAAAGGTTCCTTCCCTGCGGGGTTCGGAGATCCGTCTTTGTGCGAATAATTTTATTGGCGAGAGTGTAGTAGTAATGACATTTGAGAGCCGGGAAATGACAAAACCGGAAAGTAATGAGATCCGTTTTTCAGAAGGAGATGCGTGTAATCGAGCACGTGCTCCAGGAACTGCTCCAGCGTGCCGGTGAGACTACCGTAACCCGAGTACCGTAACCCAATCGATAATTCTCCAGATATCACTGTCTCCGACGAGGACCTTCCTGCTCCCGAGAAGCGCAAGAATGAGTTCATTCGCTTCGGAAAGCGCTCGGCCGATGGGTCAGTTGCTTTCCCTCTACCCCCCTTGTTTTCATCCACCCCATATTAATCATATTCTCACTGGAAAACAGCTAGAACATGACATTGAGTGTCCTATGTCCTGTCCTAAGGGCGAGTATCGTCCTACTGTAGTTCACTTACCGTAACCCAGTCATCTAATAATCGATAATTTTACAGTGAGATGGAGAAGAGAAAGAATGAGTTCATTCGCTTCGGCAAGAGGAAGAATGAGTTCATCAGGTACATTAATCGATAATTATTTTAGAAAAATCAATCGATAATTTAAAAAAATACTTCAGATTCGGCCGTTCCATGCCCGTTGAGGGAGAGATGCTCAAGAGAAAGAACGAATTCATCCGATTCGGTTAAGTTCCGATGACCTTCTCTGCTCCCCCATGTTCCCCCCGTCTCTTTATTCCAATCGCAGTCCAATCGCAGTCTCTTCCCTTTCCCTTCGTCTCTGCCCCTCTTATTCCACTCTCCATTCTCCAGTCTCCGCTTCATCGTCACCCACACCATTTTAATGTTTTCCTACGTGTTATTCTCATCCCGAGAGTGCGTATAAAGCGATCGTAGCCCGTTGATATACACCAACTGTTAAACACAGCGAAGTGGACCAATACAGTCAGAAAACGAGGCAGAAACAGATGAAAACAGGCGTCGTCCAGCGAAAACATCGAGACGATAGAGGAAATCGCATTGACACACTGAAAGCACGCAAAACAACCACCGCTAATCGGGTTGGCTGTTTTCTGGCAAGCATCGGTTTTCAGAAAAATGTTGTTGGATGCTACTAAATGCTGCAGTTCTAGGAAAGTTGATATCCGGTATCGAAGCATTTGCAAATAGACCGGAAGGCTGAATATGAGAATTATTTTTAATTAAACGAGAATTATTAAACGGTAAGAGACACTTCAAGAGGAGGACCCAAGACGGATCCTAGTGATCTACCGTAAAGAAATGCCCCATTCAAGAAGTTTGCTTCGTGAGTTTACTCTAAACCACGTCTGCTGCGACTTCGGTGGCTGGATCATCTACTTCATGGCCCACCTACACTACGAAAATCCCACTCCCCTCCTTAAGGTTGCTACCCGCAGGCCTATTGCCTTTATACCAGAATAAATATGATGAAGAAGGGAACAACGCTTTCAAAGCGTAGCAAAATTGTGTAATCCATGATACATGTTCAGATCTGATTTTTCTTCGAAGGGGTCAGTGAGGGAGATCTGTAGCAGCAAAGAGAAGGAGCTGCAGTACAACATCCCGTTGAATATGTTGTTTCCTTATCCGATATTCCCTTCGTCTCCTTATTCCAATCACAGTCCAATTGAAGTCTCTTCCGTGTAAACCTTCAACCGATTGCCTCACTACATTCACCGCTTAATTTTCAATGTTCACCTACTTGTCATTAGAAAGCTTTTTTTAGGTTTCGAAAAGCATTCGCATACTATGCTGTCAAAAAATAAAGTGAAATTGTCAGTATCGCGTGATTATTTTCCAATCGACCTTGACCTTAGGCTCACATTCGAGGAAGCGGAGGAGGACGAGGCCAGGAGGAGGGTCCCTGGCCTCCTCCCCCTTTCCTCGCTCCCTGTGGAATCGATAGCTCGCTCATGGAATCGATAGCTCAAGAGAAATGAAGGAGCCACTGGTACACGAGGGAACGGCAGCGGGAGGAGTCAACTTGAGAGGTAAAAAAGGTAAAGGTCATCCGGTTAATCAAGGAACTTTCTGCGGCAGATCACGCCAATTCAGTCCGGAGGGCCTAATCTCTTCTTCGGACCTACTTTGAGAAACTTTTGAGAAATGTCACAGTGAAAGCCATTCCCTGAGAGTGTTTGTGCAGATATGAGGCAGCATTCTCTCTAACAACTTCTACCTTTAAACGAATCATTCGAGATCAAGGAATCACGGACGCGGTTGCTTACTTACTTCTGAGACAATTTCGTGTACTCGGCTCGCTGTCGTGACACTAAATGGTATTTGGTGATCAACGGAAGAGATTCAATAATCAGATCCACGATATCACATGAGATGAGGAGGAATGGAATGAGGAATGAGCTGTTGAGGTTGACCACAAACGTTGAGGAGTTCTACGATAATCTCTCGGCTATGTCTCACTAATTATGCTGCCGATCTATGACAATCTAACCTCATGCAGCCTCATTACTTAATGCAAACATTTAATGAAAGAAAATGTAAATGATTAAAAATGCGAGTATTTTTTATTATAACATCCGTTTCCTGCTCCTAGCTCTTCCCTAATACTTCCCTGGTTATCAAAGGTATTGCTAAGAGTTTGCCATTTCCATTTCAAATACAGAAATTCGGCCTACCTCTACCTCCCAAATCTCCGATAGGAAAAAGTTCAGAAATGGAACGTCAAATACTTTTCATCTGTTTGCAGAAACTCTGAGTGAATGGAACACTGCGCGCGCTCTCTCTTCTGAACAAACGTTGATCGTCACTTTCTTTTTCGCTGTGGGTGGTCAAACTAAGACAATCTTTCTAACCTCTTTAATTTCCCTTTTCCACTCTTCATTGTGATCATTCCTTGTATGGATGCCGATTCGAAGGTGATGCCATCGCATCACGGGAATAGGCCTGAGCTCTCTCCTTTGACAGAATCTGATCTACGCTCTTCCCTTCTGGCGATACCATCTCAAAAGTAAGAAGCAAGAAGGGAAGAGGATGCGCTGACATCGCTATCGAAACCGCACTTTTAATTACGAGTGAATGTCGTCATTTCCACATGATGGCCAAAAATGCCTGATCGATCAACTTGTTGCAAGCGGAACTCCTCCACTTCCCTCATGTAGATTCGGCTGCTCACCTATTAGTATCCCTTGTACCTTGCCACTGTTGATGTAAAAACATTGTGTGCTGGGAGGTGCATGTAGGTCTCCTGACCACTGTCCTTGTTCACATTTTATACATAACGCTTTGATTACGTGCCTTCATGCTGTACGATCACTCTGGTACTACTGAGATTGTGTTAATATTTCATCAACACACATATTTTGTTCTCGTAAATCATCGAAAAACGTTGAGATGCACACCTCCACCTCGATGCTCATCTTCATCTCGGTCCTTCTCTCCTTCATCGACGTATCTGCATACCATCATGACGAGGAGACGTTCAAACATTGTGGTGCTCGTCTCTACACACACATCCACAAGCACAATCTATGCCAGCCGAACAATTGCACTGGAATTACTCGTGAGTTCTTATCGTCCGAAGAATAACAGACATTCAATCCACCAAATTAATGATGACATTAATTTTCCTTTATTATGATACTATTACATCGTACTGATGAGGATTTTTTTGTTCATTTTCGCTTTGTTATTCTCAAGCTAATCAAGTCATTGAAGGTCCTCCTACCGTTCCCCACTTCTACTCCATCCATGGAAAGTCCACAACGAAGATAAGTGAGCATTGCTGTGTTAATCCCCTCCATGGTGAGGGCATTGTGCTGTGTAATGATTATCCTCCTCCTGATCGAATATCCTTGTTCTCGCGAATCGTAGCTTCGAAACGACATCACAAATCATAAATACCAATTCGTTTTTTCTAGTCCTTAATATTCGTCGTGGTAGATCTGTTTCCTTGGTAGACTAAACATAGCATTCAATCTGTCATAACCGTGTAAACCTACCTCATTTGGTTCCCGATCGACTATACTCATAATTTATTCTCTCCTATTTATAACAATAGCGAATAAATAAAAATAATTTATGATTGAAACTGATTGTCGGGTGCATTGGGATCACAGAAACGGCGTTTTTTGATCTTTCTTTTAAGATTCTCTCTTTTCTGTAATTTCGTAATTTCGCTTCTTTCTTTTACAATCTGTAATTTCGCTTCTTGTACCTCATATTGATCGTAATATGAAATTTGCTCTCTTTGCAAAGTCGTACTTAATTTTTCAACCTAGCCCTCTTTCTTTAATCGTTGGTCAATGAGAGCGATACAGTGGGAACAAGAAATAACTATTTTTCCAGAAGATTCCCGCAGTGTTTCTACTCATCTGATCTTCTCATAGCTATGAAGAGACCGAGTACTCACTTTGAGAGCAATTCCCCGCTCAGTTCTTCTTTATATTACAAGGAAATCTCAAGATGTTTATGCTCGTCGAATGGTGCCATTCAATTGTTTTTCGCTACGTAAACTGGCTTGAGGCAGTTGATATTTCTTCTCTCATTCGATCACAATTTGTAGTGGTCAATGAATAAACTTGGATAGTGGATAATGAATAAATACATTAAGCGAAAACTGAATTGACTTCAGAACACATTTTTCGTTATACCCATTTCTCTCACTTGAAGTACACATGAAATCCTTTCCACATCTACAAATTCTTTAATTTCCTCGTCTCACTAGAGGGCGCCGTGGCGCAATGTTTGTGTTCCAGGAATGTGATTCCAGATTTGTTATACACGACCCGCTCTCAGATCCACGCAATCCAAGTTAAGAAATGTTAAAAAACCAAGTTGAGTAGCCTATTCTCACATTCTCACAATCAGAAATGTTTTTTATATTAGATAACCTATTCTCACAAAATTAGTAATGCTTTTTTGAGTTACGCAACCTATTCTCACAAAATTAGTAATGTTAGTAAAAATTAGTAATATTCACAGTTTTCTGCGCAAGATTTTTTCCTCGACGGAGAGACGCATTCTTCTTTCTCATCTGCCTCTATACTTTCATTCGCGCACAATAGACTAATACTGGTACACCTTTTTCTATCATTTTGTTGTCCTTTACCTTTCTTACACTTCTTCGTTCGTCTCTTTTCAAGATGTTGTCTCCTAATCTCTTAGGATATTCTTCTCGATCTTAATGACTATTAGTCCCATTTCATTAATCAAATCTTCAACTTTCCAACCAAAAAATGTATAGAGTACATTCCTCTTCCCTTATTCCTTCTCCCTTCCTCCTCTCTCTATCCTCTCCGTCTCAGTCTTTTTTGCACTTGCCATATATCTTAGCGAGAGAAACGCTGTTGTGCCTCATGCTTTCATACAAATTTCGGGATTTTCGTTGCTGACAAGAGTAGTCGGCTCGGTAGAATGAGAAAAGATGGGACTTCTTCGCGTTTACCTCAATTCTTAGTTTCGTTGACGATTTTACATATCACCAGAAAGTTAGTGAGAAGAAGTTGTGCATGAAGTGTGCTAACTAACCTATTCTCTCAAAATTAGTAATGTTTTTTTTCGCGTAAGCAAACTTCACGCTCAACCGAATTAATTAGTAATGTTTTAGTTGTTGACAGTTATCTGTGCAAGAGTTTATCTTTGATGGACAGTATTCTTCTATCTCATTTGCCTCAATACTTTCATTCCCGCGCATTAGACTAATACTGGTGCACCTTGTTGTCATTTCAATGAAGAATTCAATGAGCCCAGTGAATTGACTCAGCGCTCATTCATGACCGTATTCATGACCATTCCTCATGACCATTCACGAGTTACACCATTCATGAATGAAACCTTTTTATCTCTTTGCGTCTAAAGTTCATCATTCTATCCAAAACGAAGTCTCTTTCTGCTAAATTGAGAAAACTCATATATTTTCGTCTTTTCTTGTTCATGACACAATTACCGTCCATTGATTGGAGATGATTTTGTTCATCAGAGTGTTCATCAGATTTGATTTTCCAATTCCCTTCTTCATTGGCTCTCTCACAACCCTTATTCTTTCAGCATCTCCTCCTCTTCCCTTCTCTCAGACGTTTTTCGCCATTAATTTAACGAGAGACCCACTACTGCTTTCTCATGCTCTCACCCGCATTTTCGGTAATGCTATTGATCCAACGTAGAGGAGAAAGAAGGATCATTGTTGTCTCGGGAGTAAGAGAAGCGAGAGAGAAGGGCAGAATAAGAGTGACAGATGGATTCACACTTTCGATTTTTCCTGTGAATTGATGCCAATTATTCCGCGCGGGAAAAAAGGATTGCGAAAATGATAGTTCGTATGTGTTCAACGTAATGTGTGATTTGACCTGAGATTTTTGCGCTCCAGATATGATTTTGAAGCTTTTTTCCCATATCTCATCCTTTCGATATCCTGGTTCACTCTCAATCCCGCCTTTTCATTCAACAGGAAGGAAACGTGCTGCTTCACCTCCTCAATTTCCGTCTCTTTTCGATTTTCTTCAATAATCTTTGCTCTCTGATGGCGCATTAATCTTCAATATTTCAATCCATTTCGCCCCACCCCTTCATTAACTCCTCTATCCGCTTCTTCCCCCCGCCTAACCGCTCTTTCCGAGTCGTTTTTTTGCACTACTCGGTCATTACGAGAGAAAGGCTGCTGTTTCTCATGCTTTCCTTTCGCGCCTTTTTTGCTGATGATATCGACAAGAGAAGTAGGCCCCGTTGCGAATGAGAAAGCGATGAAGGATTCGATTACTGGCATCTCTCTCACAAGGAAAGGTTGCGATGTCGATATGGAGTTTCCCAACAAGACCTAGCGGGATCGATAGAGGAAAAAATTCTAAGAACTCCTATGCGGTTCAAATTTGCTGAGTTCATCTTGGAATGCCTGGGCTGTTGTAGCGTTTCAAGCATTTCTGGGACATCAGGTCTCGCTGCGTCTCGTTTGGCAACTCCATATATACATCGCAACCTTCCCTTGTCAGTGTGTTCGTTCAGTTTTCACATCATCGCCAATTAATAATTGCCGTCGTATCCTATTCTTATCCACCTGAGTACTTCAGAACTACTGCTTCATTTCCTGATTTCCAGTCCATTTTCCATAAATTTAATGTATTTGGTGTGAATTGAATCATAATCAATTTCGAATATTCTTCATGCAAATAGACTTCTATTCATCATCAGTCCATTCCTCTTCTTCACTGCCTAACTTATTACTCTTTATGCACACTCTCGCGCAGTCGTTTTTTGGTCTGCCCATTAATCTTGACGAGACTGCAATTTTCTCATGCTTCTTCCTGCTCTCTCGCCTGTTTTCGGAGACGATTTCGACTAGTGAAGTCTGCTCAGTCGAGAATTAAAAGACTTACACTTACATTGTTCAGTTCTGAGCGATTACTCTTGGCGCAAAGTGGTCGAACATTTTTTAATGATATTGCAAAAGTATCCAATTGGAGTGGGAACTATGGAAATCGCTACCGAGCAAATGTATGCTCTTCCAGTGAACTACATGCGAAACCTAAGCTATCTTCTTCATGGGATCATATTTTCGAACTCTGTTGGCTAGAGTAGCCGTTTATCCACATATTGTGCTGCTCTATTATGTTCGATTAAGTTCAATTCGGCACTATCCTTCCCTACAAATCTATTTCTTCTTATCTTCAACCTCCAAGATGAAAATTGGACACACTTTCCCTTCTCAGAGAGCGGCCAGAGCGGCCAATTGTTCTAAATTATAGAGAAATAGTGGAGATGATTTCAATGTACGTTTCAGACGTTTTCTGCCTCCAACATAGATTCTGCAGAAGAGATTCTGTAGTTCCTTTTTTCCCACGATCTTTATCTTTCTCGATATCGATGAATCACTCAAGATCCCTCGTTCTTCTTTCAACTGGAAACGAATAAACTGTTTCAGCTCCTTTATTTCCAAATTTTTTTAAAATTTGACTATATAATGTGGGATTATCCGAAAGATCTTGATGATTAAATATCTTGATATACATAAGCTTGCTTTTCTTGATATTTTTTCCTTCTCCCGTATCTTTGTTCTGTCTTCATTCTTCGTTTCTCACTCAAATTTCATCATTCGCTAGTTACATAGCCTCACATTTTAACCTCACATTTATAACATTTTCCAGATTTATTCGGACAATGTTCCATTTTTTCAATTGCGGAGCATGTTTTGAATCGTTCTATGAGAAGGAGGAGAGGGATAGACATCGAAATGAGGTGAGACAGAATCACGGGTGTTTATAAAAATTCTAAAATACGTTTGGTTCATACGGAAAACATATGATTTGTTGAAACTGGAAAACATATGATTTGGTGTAAAAATATAATATATAAAATGTCGACTTGCCGGTTGCTCTCTTCTTTCGCGAATTACTCAGTTGTTGTAAGAATAGATAATCTATTTCAATCGATCACAATTTGGATAAATTACTTTTTTATATTGAATTCAACCTGCTGAGATACCCTTGTAGATGGCTGCCATTCACAAGAGGGATGTCATTTCGCACTATAGCAATGGAAACTGTAACATTCGCTACCGCATCAGGGTGTGAATACAAATAATAGTGAAGTATTGTATTCGGGCCTTACCTGTGTAAACGCCACAAATGTAAAATCGCCTTGATTGTGGAAGCAAGTTTAACTTTTTTACCTTTTTAATTGTATCCGTAATTCAGATTCACAATCTCCTAATAGAAGAACCATTCTGCCAAAAATTCTGCCGTCTATGCTTTCGTACTGTCGATACATTCTTCCAACAAATAGATCATATGATAGAAGTGAGGATTTTTGTTGCTATTTATTTGGCTTACTGCATGAAAATTTTTTTCCCGGAATCTCAGCATTTTTCATAGTATTAGAAAAGTTTACAAGAAAAATATCAACGTGATAAAATGATGAATTATTTGAAATGATAGAAATTTAAATGGTCATAATATTTTTGTTATAATAAATATTTCAGTGCCACCTTAATGAATGGAATTATCTGCAGACGACGAAGTGGGAATTTGATAGATTCGGAATTTGGTTCAACGTATGTATTAAAATAAAATAATGCAGAAGACATAATATTATGATGCTTAGAAACCTGCAATTACAGTAATGAAAGCCGTTAAACGACTTTTCATGACTTTTCCTCCCGATACTCTTTGCGTCTATTAGGGTTGGGTAGCTGTTAGGGTTGGGTAGTTGGGTATTAGGGGGGAGGGGGTAGCGGCAGCGACCCCGAATTTCCAACCCTAGTTTCCACAGCTATTTCTACCCCAGTAACAACAATTTCTTCGAATTATCGAAAATTTGAAATCAGTGAAAGACTTTTTGAGACTTTTGTTAATTCCCTGTTTCGCTTTCATCGAATCAAGGCACTTCACGACCATCCTTAGAGATACTGCGGTATTAATTCATTTAAATGCATAAGTTAGGAACGCTTGTTTCTAGTGTAACACCTTTGCAAGCTGAGGAGCAAATGAATTCCAAGGATTTTTGTAGAGGTTACATTTAAGCCTACAACCACAGTCGATCAAGCATCACCTTCGGAATTATTACGCTGTGGCGCTTGCTCTGCATTATTCTCAGATAAGAATGAGAGGGAGCAACATCGTAGAGAGGCAAGTATTTCTCGAATTAAATCTCCAAGTTTTATTCATATGACTTTCATAATTTTTTTATCCATATATGATTTATTCTACAATTTTTCAAGTCTCACAATGGAAAATATGATCTTCATCAATATGATCATTTTTGCGGATTTTGCAATAAGAATCTAAGGAGAGAGGGAAACTCATCCTTCCATCGTTTGGACCATTTGGTAGAGGTAATCCTATAATTTCAACACTCGAATATAAAATGTTGAGCTGAAAAATCAGAAATAATTATTATTCAGGAGCACCCTGATGAATGGTCGATAATGCTTTCGAGATGGGAGCAATTAAGAGCCGCGGTTGTTGGGCCACAGGACAATCATAGGGAAGTAGGTTTTAGTTTTGAGCCAAGCCTGTAAAAATATAAATTGTAGGTATTGATCGCCAGCACGGTATACAGCACCTATTCGAAGAAAATGAATATCGTGAGAATTTTTTAATGTACTAACTTTCTTATCTTTTCTATCTGATCTTTGTTATATGATACTATCACCTAATAATGGCAATCCAAAGAATTGATGAATTTCAGGATGAAGTCCTTGCTAAAATCGAGATCGATTGGTGTGTTGATACGAGCGAAAAGGCATATGATGATACATCACAGGTATTTTAGAGTTTTTTTTCTAAATAATTTCCATGTTTGTATAAATATTCAATTTTGCAGGATTTAATCGCCTTTGTTCATCATAGTCTTGGCCGTATCGGTAAACTAAATATATTAATATGCAGCAGAAACATAATGACTGATTAAGACTAAACTGGTGATTTCAGACGACGGACAAAAGTGTTCACACAGTTCCGTTGGGAGATGTTTGATACCGTTTTTTAGCCGTAATACAACACTTGATCATCTTGAACAAGTACGTAAACTATCAATATTCAATGAGAGGTTGTTAAACAACCTATTTTATATTGCGTGATCATTTGTGCATACCTTTAAAAAAATTCTACTGCAGGAGCACCCGAAGCAACTTCTCGTGTTCTTAAATCAGTACCGTGAGCTCCGAAAAGAAGTTTCTCAGATTCCTTCCACATTTGCTTACATCCAATGCCTAAGTGAGAAATATGCGGTACGTAAAAACTCGCAATCAAGTCACAACAACAATGCATGTTATGAAAGCTTACAGGAAAAAAAGATTCACATCGGAACTGAGAACCGTGGAATCGAGAATGGAACTGACAACACAAATGGTAGCGGCAATGCACAGCTTCAGGTACACAAGACAAAAGACAAAATTACGTGACAATTCTTCTTTATCATTTAAAACAGCTATACAATCTTAGCAATCATTCGTGAGCAAGAATTTTGAGAGCATACTACCCAAGAACAGCTTGACGTTTTACATTGAATAATATTTGATAGTAAGCAATTTCATCATCAGATCGCGGATCAGGGACAATTGAAGAACGAAATTGCAGAAGAGATTTTGATGGATATGATGGATCATAAGATAAAAAGAAAAGAAAGACTTCGAATTAAATGTATAGTTCCAGGAAAGTATTGCAATTTTTCAACTGCCTACTGAGAGTGAGAATGAACAATCCGTAATATTCGAGGTAGTTCATTTTCATCACCAGCATCTGTAGGAATATATGCCTATTATGTTATATTTGTAGTCATCCAATCGCAAGCGCAAACACCCCGAAGGTTTCGTTACTCCAAGAAGATCAACGAGAGAAAGAATGCAACCGATACGACTCGGAGTTAATTAATTGAAAAACTAAACCTACGAAGAATAATTCCATGATCAAAGTGCTGTAGTAATATTTGTATATGAACTCGATTAATTTAATATTTATTGGATCTCACTCAGCTCATTCCCAATAAGATGTGATCATTGATGACAATTATTAGTTTTTTTGACGTTTTAATCTCGCATATTGTTGTGCCCCCTTCACTCTAATTATAACTTCAAAAATCTCGCTCATTCCTGTCCATTTGATTTTCTTCGCCTTAGCCAAAGAGAAAGAAATAGATAGAGATTCAATAGCCAAAGAGAGGCAAAGAATCCGCATCGGAAGAGTACAAATAGTAGAATATTATGATTCTCTCAATCAGCGAGCAATGTTGCCAATAAACCTTGAATGATAAATATATACCGTTCAAAATCTCTCATCCATCCTGTCACTTTTTGTCACATCCTGTCACAGTTGATCACTTTTTTATCCTCTCCCTTTCTTCTTCGCAACATTCGATACACTAGACAAATGACTCATTCCGAACGTTTTTTCTTACCTCTCCTCCTTAGTTTATCTTCTCTTCCATTGCAACGGATGCTGTATCCACCCCCTCTTCTATGTTATGTTTCTTATCTGCGTCTGAGTTAAAATTTCATATTTTGTTTCCCTTATTGTTAATATTTTTGTCATTCTGTCCTTCTAATATACTAATAATACTTTCGCTACTTTCAGAATTCTACGCGTTCTCAATTTCGTTCTTTTCATGGTTAAAGTTCACTACATATAAGTCCAATCTGTAGAACAAGGTCCAGTTTAAAATTTACAATTAAAATGTCAACGATCACTGTGGATCAGCTAACATCATTTGCCTATGGCAAGTGCTATATCGATACAATGCGGATATATGAGGAAAGGATGCATGAAATATGAACGTCCAGGTACGTTAATCCGAAGAAATGATTAAATTGTAGGTGAAATGGATTTATTTTAGCCAAGTCATTCAATAACAGTAAAAACTTCAGGTGAGCAGTGTATACCAAATCAAGAGTGTCAATTTCGTTTCGATCATGGAAGCATGTCCCCATATCAGCAAATCAACACTGATGAGGATTGTTGAGGGATTAAGGGATTGTCGACTCGAGATGAAAACACTATGCAACAAAAAGAAAATGATAATGACCAATGGAACTATTTCAAAATACGATACAATCTTGTCAATAAAGTCCTTCATTCTTGACCCTGTTGACAGCATTGCAACATTCTCCACATACAACAGTTGATATATTCTAAAATCGCTCTTTTTTTCTCTTGCCAATCAAATATCCTCTGATATTTCTTCACCTCTCGCTTTATTCTTCGCAACATTCGCTACACTAGGGAAGTGGCTCACTCTGAATATTTTTCGGTTTTCTTTCTCTCCAATTAATGCTATGGCTAAATCTGTTCTTCTTATTGAGACGCTAAAATCTGGATCAGAAAAGATGCAGGCGCTCCGAGCATATTTTAAAATTAAAAACGTTTTACCCTGTCGATTGAATAAGATAGAGAGAATGAATCGTAGGCCTATTCCTCTATAGACAGTAGTCAAGAAAGAGAGAAAGGTTTGCCAGGTTAGACCAGTACATTAAGGAGGAAAGTGCATTAGTAACCAAGGAGATAAAGAGGAAGAGGCAGATGGGTCTCCTCATTCTTCTCCATCTCAGAAGGAACAATAGTAGTCACTCCTCCGTTCCTTTCGTCTTCTATTCTTTCTCGCTCATTTTTGTTACCAAACTGTGTTTTCTTTTACCGATAATAAATCCTTTTTTCTTTCAGATTCCTATACAATCTCGATCGATTTATATAAACTCAAGTTCTATTAACAATGGATATGTTTCAAATTTGTGCTTGTGTGAGTTATTTTGTTGATTTTTTACTGCACTATTTGCACACGTCAGATCCACAGTGATTTTTTTAATATGCCGATTATATTTTTTCTTGTGTATTTGTTGAAATAATTCAGTTAGTGAAAAAAAACGAAGGACAAACTGAGTAATAGACAAGGAGTAAATTACTGCAATGTCGAAGAAATTCAATCACTCAATTTCAGAATGCTGAGTTGAAAAATAAGGCGGACGTCTATTGGAAAGAGAAATACTCAAATTGGAAGTGAGTGAAAAATATTATTGGAATCCTTTTCTTCGCGTATTAATGATTCTGTTTATGAGAAATTCTTTTCAGACGTGCCCCTTGGCTACTTCCCTTCTCGAATTTATTGCATGAAATTATTTCCCAATTTTGATGATGCATTCAAAGAAATTATCACAGGAGATAAAATAGGCAAACATCACCTTGTATATTTCTTTCGTGAATAAAATAATTTAAAAGAATACAAAGCATTTAAAAATTATACTGATATTATACACTCAATAGTTATGAAACATGTGATCTTTAGTCTTTTGACAGTTAGAATGCCAGGGGAATCTTATAGAGGTACGCCAATGTGATGATGGAGAAGATAATTCGACGAGCAATAGTCGAATAATCAAGAGGCGATGGGGAAGTCTGAAAAGCGAAAGATCGGATTTATAACAGTAGCAAGTGCGAAATGAAATTAGACGCTGATGATTCTGCCCACGCTTTGCTCATATACAAATGTTTTAGATGTTCATATTCAAATGCGTTAGAAAATTATCTAATTATGCGAAAAGAAAGATAAATAATTGGTACAATCTTTAAAATGTTGTCATCGCAAACCTCGTCCTTCATGTTTACATTTGCTTCCTCTGATCCCTCAATCTCAACTACGGTTTCCCTCTGCTCTTGTTGCTGCTCAACCTAAACATTCGAGACTATTGAGAAATATCTAGAGTTTGCATTGACAAACATGAATAACCGTCTCTTCATTATCCATATTGCATGTATTCGACTCCCGATTGACATTAACATCCATCTAAATGAATTCGAAATTTCTTCATTGATCTCGGGTAAATTTACTTGAACTAGTTCTACTTCGTTTCTCTCAATTTCAAGAGTTGAAGAGTTAGCAGTAGTAGAGGTGGGAACAACTGTAACAGTGGCCAAAGGACCACCGAAAAGTCTGAAATAACGTTATTAAGCATATCTTTTCTTTCTTTTATCGCGGCTCTATGCGGTGCGCGAGAAACTTGCAATACCAAATGCAATAAAATACGAAACTAACTCTTCGGGATCGAAAGAAATTCCAATCCTAGAGAAGAATGGAATCGATCGGAACTGTGAGGCCCACTGTACAAGCTGAAATGCGATCAATAATTGGCTATTCGAAAGAAAATCACTATTATGAATGACATTTAAATATGTAAATATTAAGAGACATACCGTATTTGGCATTTTTATATTCTTCGGAACCTTGACGGTGTCCACCAAAATGTGGAAAACTAGGGCAAATAGTGTCATAGTGAAGTGGAATTCGTAGAAGATAACTGAAATTATTCATACAAAGTAAAACGCATAGAACTCTACAGATGTACCCATATTAGGCGTTGTTCCATTGAGAGCTGGGAGAATTCGTTGCAATTCCCATCCATAGATGTCCTAATATTATTTATTTATTTTAAATACAAAAAGAATAAATACCTGGAATATGAAGTTGGACGATAAAAGCAATATCGGAATAAACTCATGGTAGATCCAAAAGGAAGATAACGTGAAAATCGAGCTCAGAAGCTAAAATCGCAAAATATTCTCTAAATAATATCTTAAGAATCTTAAGAATAGCATACCGATGGTATAATTATAGTGTAGAGTGCGTATGGTGACTGACGTTTAATGAAAACGTTATACTCAAGAACAGACCAGTAATACTCAAGACTATCACCCTGAAAGAAAGAAAGGAAAATCAAAGATAATGTGAATGAAATTACCGTTCCTTCTTCGATCATTATATCATCTTGGCACCATTCTGCTCCCCAGTAACAGTGCTTTCGAGTAATATCGCTGATTTCCCATCCTGCGATTTGAAGATATGTTTGCTGATTTTAAAGTAGGCTACCACGAAGTGCGATTTTTTACAGTAGGTGTGCTTATTGAATTTCGAGGAACCGCTAAAACCGACATTACTTACTTAGCTCATATAAACATTCAAATTATGTTACTTCCATTACTGAATTGTTCTAACTAACGATAGAATAAAATTGAATACGAGGGTTTGTGTATTTATCGAGTACTAGCTATCAGAATAAATATCGCTCCTAGTACATGACGTATTTTTTTTCATATTTTACCGGCAACACTTTTATGACGACGTGTTTTGAAAGGATCAAATTCTGAATCCGTCAATGCATACTGATGTACTTCCTGAAATGGGGGTAGAAATATTTGACAATTTCTTCTCCATATGAAAAGTGAACATTATAATATTATTTTTTTAAATAAAATTAATGTACGTTAGTCGGAACTCACCTTATGGTGGTGAATTACTCGTAGATTCACTTTTGAGAGGTCGTATATCCAGTCCAAAATTGAAATTGGACAACGCTGAAAATCTATTGGAATTATATTTTTTCCACCTTTAAAAAAATTACATGTTCGTCATAAGGCCAATTTGTATAGTCGAATAGGCAGTTAACCAAGAATGAAACTGGATTCTGAGCTAGTACCATTCCCTAAAAAAATATCATTTCACGACCATAATTTCATACATTGAATCAAATGTCTCACATTGTGATCTATCGTTGCTGGAATATTCTCAGTGAACAAATTCCATTCATTTCCTTTGGCGCTATAATAATATTAGGCAATCCAGCGTGAACGGTTACACCGCCCGTACCTATTCCACAATGAGAGAGCGGGATGCCAAATCTTCCAAGTTTCGATAGTTATTGAAGTTATTCCATCGTAATCTTGAGGATTCCATCTGATACAAAAAGATCATTTCACTATTATTTCTTTATAAAATTTGATTACTTTAGATATTCATCATCCCAAGAGACGTACATTTTGCCAAGAATTTCCGCTGTCTGCATATTATCATCCTAAACTTCGTTTTAATAAAACTCCATTTTGTTTTTCTCTTATATTTCCGACAATCCTGCCTTCCCATTTCTCAGTAGCTCATGTAAAATTCTCCTCTACCGTACCATTATCCTTCAAACTTACCACACTATAGATATGCGATATATCAAGGAGAATGGATACATCAACTGTGGTCGAGACATTCTTCACTGGACGATAATCCTCATTGTAAGTATTGAGAAGATCCTCTGCCAGTTTGACATACATCGACTGCTGCAAAATATTTGATTAAGATCATAGATTTGATCTGAAACTGATGTGAATTAATCACTAAAAGATATTTTTGTTGTCGGTAATAAAGTTCTTACCTCACTTTCTGCACTTGCAGTGAAGTTTATGAGAAGTATCCCTGGAAAGATTAATTAGTTGAAATATAAAGGATGATGATCTACCTCCGAAAATAAGTACAAGAGCCCTCATAGCTGTTGATTGTAGTGAATGATTGAGAACGGAGGAACTAACTGTCCAATATAAACGAACAGTTCTGTCCATCTCACAATCTCACACTCTCTCACTCTCTCTAATCAACTATATCATGCAGTGTGAAGAGAGTTATCGAAATGTAAACTCTTCAATGTTTCTCTAATATACACTGTAACCTGTTAGATAGAGCGAGAGACAATGTAAACCGGAGAGAGTCAGAGACACTTTGTTCAGCTCACACTTCACGTGAATATGATTCTTTTGGGTAGGGAAGAGCTGATCCAGTCATGGCAGTGTATTTACATTCTTCCCCGTACAATTCTTTCGCCTGCATGTAAACAATTCATCTCAGAATCGGTCCTCACTGTAAGTCATCTCGGAATTCGCTACAACGTAGGCAGCACAAGAAGACAACTCTTCATTGAGCGTCTCATCATCCTCAGGAACTGAAAGATAATGCACTACTAGTGTATAATCGAGATAAGAGGGCCGGTCAATAATATTTTGGAATACATGAAATATATTAACTGCTCTATTTCAAAATCTTGTCCAGGAAATGACTGCTTGTAAAGTCCATCAAACGACCGATAAAAGAGGGAGTGCCTCTCCCTTGTAACGACCGTTGTAGTTGACCTAGCATGCAATAATGTGTGCATGCAGCGCACTTTCGGCCGTTTTACAATGCTCGCAAGTGACTTCCTGCAACTATCTCGCAAGTTAAACAAGGAATGATAAGGTCATGTGGCGGACAGTAAACACGGAAGGAACTGGGTATCGTTGAGGTCGCTTGTGACTGGTTCGATATCTCGGAAGAATAAGGAGTTTTTGTAAGTAGCCCTTCCCCTTTTCGCGCGGTCATGCTGCGGCCGATGACAAAAACGGGTGGTACTCGAGTTGGTGCGGCTGCGAGGCACTAATCATGTTCCATTGATCCTTGCTACACCTCCCTCCTGGAAGAATAAGTATTTTTGCATCATATCTATGTCAATTTAAAATAGACTGGCGGAGCGGGTATATTGCGAATACAGAATGATTGAATGTAAAAGTAAATGGTGATTAGAATAAGAAGAAGAAAAATCCCCGAAGCATAAGGACTACTTTCACGATATCTAAAATGAAACTTCCTGCAAATGTTCTATCCACTTACCGTTTATTCTTGTGTGATTGTAATGATAAGGTTGTGTGAAAGGGAAAAGCGTGCGTAGAAATGACGTAATCGAGGGGTTGATGGGCGAATTATCCTTGACTCTGCAAAAAGAGTGAACGGTAGTGATGTACCCTGCAGCCTATCGAGTTTTGATGTGCTGCGTTATCAAAGTGACAATCATTGGCTAATTTGCCGAACTCAATCGAGTCATTTCTGTGATCAAATGGAGTCAATTGCGAGGGAGTGAATATTTGCTATATTATTTGTCCCAATTGTGATTGTGTTTGGAACTCGATGTTATTCTTGTATCATTTTTGTAGCAAAAGAAGCTCCACGAATATAAGATAAAAGGCGCTAACCTCTAACGCTAAGTCGGCTGAGTCACTAAGATCACCCAATCATTCCTCTCCAAGGAACTTGCTATTCTTGATGCCCCTCACGACCTTATTCCATCCTCTTTACATGAGTTAGTCAAAACGAGAGATAACACTAAATCAAGAGAGTGTAATCCCTGCAAATCTCTCATGCTGCATCATCATCATTACTGCAGGGCGTGGTATGATGGAAACGGGAAGCGCGAACTCTTTTCTCTCTTAGTCACGACACTTTCGTAAGGATAGCAGCCAGCTACTCATTCTTTCCCTTGGGCCGCACCCCTTTCTTCCCTCTCCACTCCTCTTTTCTCCCTTGCAGTAATTGCAGTGAATCAGCATATACTCAACATGTTCATTTGTTCCCAGACTATCATGCGACCGGAAACAAATCTATGTCTACTGATCTAATAGGGAAAGGTATAATAGGGCAGATAGCAAATATCGAGATGTCAAGGAAACCGAGATGCTTATCTCCCATATTTGAGCAATATCTGCCCTTAGATCTCACCACCCGCTGACTAAGGAATTCGTTGAGTGATGACTGTAAGCCACTGATGAAAGACAGGAATGACATGCCATAAGAGGCTGCTCCTAACTCCTCCCTCTTCATTCCATTCCACTCTTTGTCTCAGAGTCGGTTGTCTATAACTAGTTCCATCAGATACCATTCTCCCCTCATTTCTTTATCTCTTCCTCAAATGACCTCTCGGCGGGATAAATGACATTGCACCCCCGGGAGTGTACCAAGGTGTTAGCCTATGTGTACATTCTTCTGATCTATTGTCTCCTTCCTTCCTCATTCATGCCACCCGTGTATCCTTCCGTCATACTCTTCTGGCCATATCACTCCTATCTTTCTGTTCTATCATAACAGTGGGTTCTCTCCACTTTCACTCTCCTTTCCTCTCGTATAAGTCATAACTCGATCCCCTCTCTGGAACCAGATCACACTCTTATCCAAACAAACGGATTTCCCTCTGTTTAGCTCTCTAGCGTATTATCCCACCACACTTCACTTCATTTCTTGCATGATTTCCCTTCCGGGCGCATTTTCCTTTCAATTCATCATCTTTCACCGTGTCCAAAACAAAGATTAGTCAAGTGTTCGTCCGTCCTACCTTGATCAAACCTCGTAAAACTTCGAAGAAGAGTTAATGATACCGATTTGCTCTGACAACCGGATATGTCTAGTAGAAGTAGTCGACAACCTACAGTATTCGGACTGGTGAATGATGTAACTGACGTATTTTTCATAAGTATGCGGAACTGTAATGCGCGTTGTTCGACCACTTATGATTATTCCAATCATTATTTGTTCGAGGCCAAACCTATTATCACAGTTCCTTCCGCATTTCAAGCCTTGTCCTCTAATGGACTGACTCTACCAAAGGGCGAACTTTCTTTTCTCGAGCTTTTCCTTTGCTCTCTTAACCCTTTCTTTTCTCTTCCGGTCAAATAGAGCGAGAGAAAGAGTGAACTGATGAGTGTCTTATTTTCATCATTAAAAGGTGCATCTCCAACTTTGTTTTGATTGCCTATTCTCTAATTGCTTCCGTTCTTTAGCAGAAAGTGTTGCCTTTCTGCACAGATTCTTCCATGTTTTCCATCCCGTAAAAACCTCTCATCAATTATGATTGTCTTTCTTCCTTCTTCTCAATAGACTGTAATGAGCGACTCTCCCATTACAATAACTTGCATGATTTTCTCCTGCTCTACAGCTGATTTGTATCCTTTACAAATACGAGACACAGGCTATCAATAAATCTTTCCTGTGTACCTTCCATTAGAGAAAAACCTTTGGATTTCGTTCAAGAACATTTTAAGATTAGTCATCGATCACCAACCTTCATCTTTCGATTATCCTCAGTATAGGAGAGAACTCGTTAAGATTAGTCAGTCAGGCGACTGGAAAAGTGTCAAAGTTGTCGCATTTGATCATTATGTGTACTTCCTCATTCAATCTCTCCTTCTTTCCACTTCTCTTTTCGACTCTTCGCTTCTTCTTCCTTCTCATCAAACGATTTATGATCCAACCAATACAATCAAACTCTTCGAGTTGTCTCTTATTTCGTAATGATATCTATCCCATTAGAGAAGCGAGAGATCATGTAAAAGTCAGAGATTCAGACCATTCCTCTTCCTTTCCCGTCTCGCGATCTCGTCTTACTCGTTTCCTGCAGTGTATCTCGATCGTAAACTGATCTTTCCCTTGTAGATGCGGTTACCGTACTTCACTCTAATCCTGTCTCTTCTATTACTACTCGTGAGCAGGACAGATGGAGCACCCAAGTAAGATACAGTATCATGGACTTTAAGATTTAACCTATCCGGAGCCGGTATTAAGACATTACTGATATATTCCGGCCCCACCAAGTCAAAAAAATTTCTTAGACCGATGGTATATCGTCCCTCAAAATTTGGCCGAGATCGGAGCACTTTGAACATTTTGTAAATGGAGAGTCTGAAGTTCTGTCAATATCTTAGAAAAGTTCTGTTCACATTTACAGTAGCGTATGCTCTTACCAAAAACTGCAATTGCGAAGGCACATACCGCTACCGTAATCCATATAGGTGTATCACATTGTCAAGAATAATATCAGTAATATATGTAGTATTTCTTGCAGAGTAATGATTCGCAATGGGGGTCGACTGGATCGGATACAAGAGCAAACGATGGATAATTGGACAGAATCATTGAGTAAACACAAACATCATCACCATAATCATCACAGAAGGTCAGCATTAAATCTTTCAGATTGAAACTGCTCTTTTTCCTGTCTATTGCAGTTTGCAAATAATAATTTTGCCCATTTATTAGGCATATTTTTCCAGTCAACATTTATTTCTATAATTTTGTGGTATTTATGATATTGCGTAGATCTTGGAAGACACTTTCACTTTCTCTTCATTAAATCCCTATTTCGTGATAGTAAATCGTGCCAAGCTGCGGATTAGTAGGGAATTCGTGAAGAAAAGTGGGTGATCCGTGGGTGGGCTCCAACTGAGAGTAAATTAGGCGAATGCGCGTGGTCTTGTTTCAAAAGCGTGAAAGATTGTGCCCGGTTAGTCAGCTGGTACCAAAGAAACAAGTGGGCATAATGAATGCTTGTGGGTTATTCGGCAACTATCCTTGCACTTTCTTCTCATCTCCACTGCAGTTGTTCATTTCTCGCTGCCATATAACCTATCTAACAAGCGAGAGAGTGTAAGCAATCCAGAGACATATTCTTTTTGTCCCTTCTCTGGGGGTCACCTCTCTCTCTCTCCTATTTCGCCCTGCAGTAATGGACACATCAATCACTATGGTTCATAGGAAGGAGGAAGAAGGGAAGTGAGAGAGAGGGGTGGGGTAGATCACAGTTCGTAAACGGGTACTGATTAGTGACCGAAACGACTACGAACCTCGTCATATCGTATGAGATTGATGTGAATTGCCATGTCTGTGGCTCTTTTTGTACGGAATAGAGAGACAATGAATGAGAAAGAGTGAATGAAACAGTTATTACCCACTACCTCTGACATTGAAACGGTTGATTAGCTTATCTTACGTGCGGCTAACTAGCTTGCACAGGGTAAAAGGGAAAGCTGATAGCCGTTTGTATAATGACCTAAGCCGCTTAGCTATTTCCGAAAGGTATGCGATGATAGCTACTCGTGCATACGGAAAAGTCCTCCAAAACCACTCAAAAGGTCATTTGATAGCCGAGAATTTCACGTTCATCAAAACGTTGACTAATACATTCACCATTTCAGACACAAACGACGTCATCATTACAAGAAAAAGAGAGAGGAGAAGGATGTCGATTCGATTCTACTCGATCTCGACAAAATAATGAGGCCTCGCTTCGGATGATCGTCTGAATATCTCCATTAGCCCTGCTCTCTCACTCGTCTCTGACCGAAGATTAGATGCACAATGGAGAGAAGCACTCATATCGCCTACTCGCTCCTATGGTTAACGAGTTAAGGTGTCCTAGTCTCTCGCTAGTATTAGTTCTTCCTAATTATTGTGATATACACTGTGATCTTGCTTCCGCTTGTGCATTGTTGTGCTAATATACGCAACTTTTCCTTGATTGCTTTACAACCCGGCTGATTTCGCTTCGTTCCTTTCTCAACTACACGTGTCTGACTACAATACTTCTCCAATTTTTAAGATGGCTGAGCTCAAAATGGTCCCTCTATTTCCCCTGTTCTCTCACCCGCCTCTCGGCTGGTAATAGAGCAAGCCAATTGGGCAGAATCCTTCCTTGCCAAGCCACTTAACCACTTGATTTTCTACTACTTTGTCTGTAATTATGGCATTTTCTGCTAGATTGATTGAATAAACTCGCACTCTGTCGGGATTGCCACTTATTGGATCAGGGGAAGAAAGGGGGAGTGGTTTGACTCTCGCTTCTTCCATGCTCTTTCGTTTCCATAACCGACTAGAGAGCATGGCTCAGAGGGAGAGATGTGAAAGGGTGGGGAATAAAAACGTCCTCATTGTTCCGCCTACGAGAATAGCGCACAGAGAAGCAACGCACACATCATCAGTTTCAACCCAGAGAGGGATGGGGGTGAATCACTCATCCATCAATGCCACAGGGGGATTACCAAGTGAAATCCGAAGAAGAGGGGAGAGATTCTCACTACTCAAAACATGCGCACCCGAAGAAGAATGATGTAAGCAGCAAGAGTAACTGCGAGGGTCTCCCAAGTCCCTGGCTTGGTTAGAAGTGTGAAGGAGTCTGAGGAATGAAGAGACTGAAGCCAATGATGTCCTTGGACTAATTAGATGACATTAATATTATATTACATTTAAAAAAATTTCTCAGCTGGTTAATAAGGTATTACGGAGCTGGGTTGCCTAGAATATTCTCCATGTAGCTTGATCCTGTTCTTCAATCTGCATGAATTGTTCTCCCGGCGCTCTGCCGAAATCATCTCTACATCTTTTGATCGGACGTCCTTGATTAATATTGTATTGAGCACACTCGGCATCCATCGGGCGTGAGATGTTCTCGACATCAGCTCAACCCATACCCACTTCCTTCTTTCCGCCTCCCGAACAACGTCTTTGAAGTTTGTAGTTCCATTTGTCTGGCACTACAAAACTCAATTTCGACGCATTTGTCATTTTTGTCTGGCATAAACGCAAAAACAAGCTCACGTGAAGTGCGCACTTTCCCAAAATACACGCAATATTGGCATAACCCCGCAAAACCTCGTCATTTTTCGTACAGTGTGCGGAGATGATGTCAGATATTGGGAATTTGCATCGCCTCAGGGCATAGAATTGAGGAAACGAGCACCCGGATGGAATCCTCCCTAACGTTTACGCTTCTGATGGTCAGATAAGGCGAGAGAGTATGGTGAATGGAGAAAGATAGACAGAGCAGGCCTGAAAGGGGGCGGAGTCGCGCGGGTCCTCCATAAGACGGTAGGCGGGATGAAATGCTCACTTTGAATCGAGGTCCTCTCCGTCCTCGCTCCCTACTACTCAGTCTCTCTCTCTCGACTCTCCCTTGTCTCCGATCATGAACTCATCTCTTCTCTTCACCCTACTACTCGGCGTGGCGGTAGTAGTGGCACAGCAGTATGATGATGAGGAGATCGGGTTAGTTATTTTATTATAATCTCAATTACAAATATTTATCTACAAGGAATTTTCGCAATGGCTAGGAGTCTTCAAAATATGTCAATAGATTCAATAGATCATTTTGAGATCTTGTTGGACGCCTGAACACGGGGAATAGGCAGGTTTAGGATAGATTGAGGTGCTCGCAGGAAGGTTTCAAAGATGATCTTTCTATAAAACTAGCGAAGAATGCCTGCGTATTCGGGGCAAGATCAAGGATGATTTAGTTGGTCAAGATCCTTGTAGATAGTGACCTCGGTTTATGAAGTCTTCTTTTCTCTTCTATATGTTTGCTTCTACATTTCGCTCTCCAGGCTATTCCAGCCAACTAAGCGAAGATAAGCAAATTCTAGACAATTTTCTCAAAAAAGTCGACTCATTTACCAGTCTATCTGCGTTTGATTTCGTGTCATTTTATCCGAAAGGCTAAATCAAGACTTCTTGTAAAGACGATTCAATAGAACCTGACGATATTCTCATTGGATTCTGATGATCACTTTATTCATCAGAACCAGAAAACATTCGCTTCTCTTATATTCTTATGATGTCTTCATTCAAAAGAACCGGATCGTATTCACATCTTATATATTTTTGTGATGACTTCACTCAATGAAACCTGAAAATATTCGCATCACTTGGATTCTTGGGATGACTTTGATCTCTGACAATATTAATTTCGATGAATTTGACACAAAATCCCTGCGAAACATTCCCCGAGAGCCGAAAATCTTGTCATTTTGCAAGCACTGGATAAAAAGTGGAACTTGGTACTTTTTGCGAGTAATGCATTCCGAACTTCGCGTGCAGGAAGCAGAAAAGTTATACCAGTACATCGCGTGAGATTTCCTGAATACGGAATGTCACAGATTTTTTTGGTTTCCATTCGGTCCATATAAAGATCATGCAAAAAAGAAGTGAAGGGTATGGCTCAAGACACTTGCTGCCTGGGAAAATATCTGATATTTGACCCAGGTCAGCACTCTCGGATTAACGAGTGGAGTTATATATTGGAAAAAAGCCCTGTGGGGAGGAGAAGAGAGAGAGACAGTCTAGGATACCTAGGGCGACTAGAGGAGAGATTCATTAATAGTCAAAATATCTCTTTACTCCGAACAGGAAAGCCATTCACGGAATAGGACCTAGGACCACTGACAATCCGGGATATTCCTACATAGCTTCGTGCAATTCCCAGTATTCAGCAACTAATCTCACTCAGATTTTCGGTGCTCTAAAAGATTAGGTGATTCGTCTGGGCAGATTTCTGCAGCAAGAGACAATCCGTTTCGTAGAAAAGCCTCGTCATTTCCCCTTTCCGTGCTCTTCAGAATAGCTACTGAAGCCTATTATTCCTGGGTAGGCAGAAAAGCTGTTGAAAGGCGATCCTCTCGTTCGAATGCTGCCATAAGTGGGTTGAAGGATCAGACAGAGGGGAAGGGAAGGGGGATAAGGATAGCTGCTCACTAATCCCCTAGACACTCGAGAGTTGTCGAATTACGGAGCAGAAGAGGGAATTAATCAGTAGTGCATTTACGGTGCGCTACTGTGGGTGTCTCATTATGAAGTATTGTAATGATTCCCTACAAGGGGAAGATGAGTAGGGAATGAGACGAGCTAAAAATCGAAGAATTACCGATTTTTTGCAGTTTCGAGAAGCGAGCGATGCGAAACGCTCTCGTACGATTCGGAAGATCATCGGGAGGAATGAGAAATGCACTCGTCAGGTAAATTGCAATATATAAGGATGATGAACATCTGAACTTTCGTATCTTCCACAGCTTTTTTTCTTTTTTGGGAGATTACGGGTCCTCATCTTAGTGACTACCTTGAAACACTCGTCGATTACTCGTCAGGTAAATTTCATTGCTGGAATTACGGTAGCCTGTTTCCTCATCATTGTGACTATCTCTATACACCCGCCGCTTTCCAATTCTGAACAGTCATTTACGAATTCTGCACTCTCCTGACTATTCAATGCAGAGACGAAGGGCTTTTGTTGAAGGACCCTGCACTCGGAATGATTACGCATGCAGAAAAAAAAGCTCCAGGCTCTTTGTAAAAGCGCTTTGTAACCTTGTACTAATTCGTGAGTGGGCGCAAGCCCAGCGAGAGTGATTGATGAATTCACTCTTCCACAATTGAATTCAACAGAGCTTCTCCCCTCTCGAATACGCAATTATGTTCTCCCCGGGAGAGATTGGAAACTACACTTCCCCCTCTTTCGTAAGCCTACCGTACCACGGAACTCGTAATAAAGCTCTCAGACTCCCGAGCTAATATCCCATTTCAAGATGGGTGAAATGATGCCCCGAGGGCTAATTTCAACGAGCTTTTAGAGAAGATGAGGATGTTATGAGTCTTGATGAAATGAGGATATGAGTTTGCTTACGCGTGCAATTTCAACACCCAATGAGGAATACGGTGGATATTTCCTCGTCATATTTGGGAACACTCAAGTGTCTTGAAGGGTGGTCTCAAAACCTCAAGAGGATTACGTGAAACAAGTCATGGGGATTAGTTGCTTCATAAAGAGTCCTGTCGGGCTGTCATGAAAAGCATGATAAAAACAGGAGAAAAAACAAAACACAAAACATACGCTGATACTCTAGAATCGCGGTTCCGATATCTGGGTAATGCATCCTATGAAGATTTCCGGCCCGATTCTCATCTAACAATTATTGCTGGAAATGATAAATTGATTGATTCTCTTTAGATTCGGCAAGCGATCCGATCCCGAGATGGAGTCTGCCAACTACCAGGACAAGAGGAACGGCGCCCCTCAACCATTCGGTTGGTACCGTAATCCTACCGTACCACCAACCTACCTTAACCCTACCTTAGCCTAAAGTACTGTATCGTAGCCTAAACCCATCTAACCTACCTTAATCTACCCTAATCATCCCCCTCTCAGTCCGCTTCGGTCGCTCCGGCCAGACCGACCACATGCACGACATCCTCTCCACGCTCGCACGAGTCCAGGTGAGGAACTGTCTAATATCCGGATCAGGACTCGGAATTCCCGATTCCAATTCCGGCTCCGGTAATCTCCGGATCTGGACATGGAATATCGCGGTTTCCTTCCCGGCTCGTACTAGAGCCATAGTGCTGAAGCTATCCGAGTCTGTAGACAGATCTCGATTAGATAGCGAGGTGCTATGTCGGATGAGAACTTTACGACCCGAGAGTCAACTGATATTTTAGTTAGCATATTGCGAAATAGTTCTCATCCGGAACAGTGCCGATAGCGAGCTTTAGCTAGTAATTCTCGTGCATTCAATGCAGGCTCACTACTAGACGAGACTCCCGAAGTGAGCGGTCGTCTTCTCTCTCTCATCTCTTCTCTCTCTCTTCCCTTCTTCGTCGTCCTTCTCCCTTCCCCCATGCATTCATTCCCTCTGAGACGTGTGGCTCTATGATAAAGAGGTGTTGGCTATCGGTTCAGTTTTCTACATTCCATTTTTTTTCGTTACGGTGATGATATCACAGGAATATAACATATTAGGTGAACGTAGAAACGGAGGCCCGTGGATGTAGTTGAATCGGTTGGCACATTCGCTGTTGACTGCAAATAACAACAGATCTGGGCAATCTCTTTCAGATAAACGAACGTCCCGTCTTAGAGACTGGAATCACGGGATGATTCTGCTAGGCCAGAATCACAATTCTTGCAAAGCACACATAGTCAAAGCTGTGACGTAAATGGTGACACTGCTCACTGATCTTTCAAGTCTCGTGGTTCGTCGGGGAATACTACACAAAAAACGACTAAGAGTCTTCGTTCGCCCTCCCACACTCTGTCACATCACTCACTCTGCTCTCAACCCTCCCTGGGGTCTTAACCGAGGATGGAATGAAGTAACCCTCATAAATTCGTTTGTTCTCTCTTCGACTTGATATGTGGTAGAGTGGAGACATTTATGAGACCTTCTTTTTCATCCCTACTCTTAACCCTCGAATAGAAGGACGTGGCAAACGATAGGGATAGTACAATGATGACGAGGCATAGCGTTGCTATTTCAATCTAGAGGTCTCTTTTTTCTCCTACTCTCAACCCTTCGCTGACCGGCGGGATTCAACACGTTTCGAAGAGGATGCGGGGATGTGAATGTATGAAACGTTTCAATATCTTCTCTCTTCTTTTCCCGTGATCTGGTACATAACCTAACTGGCGAGATAGCATGGTTATCGAGGAGGATTCGAAGAAGAGGTTGATTAAAATGTTTCGAGCCATATTGGAGTCATGCTGCGTTTGAGACGTGTCCAAAGTGAGAGAGTGGATAAGGGAAGGAAGAGAGCCATTCGATCGAGAGGAGATCATCATGGAAAGACGACTACTACTGGCTGTCCTGCTTACACTAACGGTAGGTTGCATTATACTTTCTTAGGAAACTGGGCATTGGTAAATGTACTGAGGCTTCTATCGCCATTGGTATTCTTGCGGGTATGGAAAGACTGGTAATCTTTCACCAACTATTCCACTGAATGATAACCGTTGCCACGAATAAGAAAATGACAACTATTCTTCCGGGAATCTTTTACAATGATTCAAAGCAAAGCTTGTTGTGTCTGCATCTAATCACCCCCATTTCTCTTTATGATGAATGCGACTCATTCCATCCTCAGCACTATTAGAGTTGGGAATTTTACTATTTGATCATCAAGACGACCCAGATCGTTGTATGCCTTTATCCTAGCAAAAATTGATCAGCCGACAGCCGACTGATCAGCCGACTATCGCAGCTTCCACATCATTCTTTGTGTATCAATCGTATTCGTAGCTACCCTAGAGGGCCTCTTGTGTGTCTTTATCACACCTAATTGCATAAATCCTCCTTACAAGTAGACTACGTGGGATCTGTCTGGGATCTGTGAACATTTGAACTTTAGCTACTTCCTCAGCCTTCTTTGTACGTGTATTTCTGATTTAATATTGAAGACTCCCCCAAGGGGCTTTTGTCTGTCTTTATCCCGCAACAACTGAGCCTAATCCCTAACCAAAATGACAGGCGACAATGTGGGAGGTGATCAACTGAACACTTCCCATCTTCATTGTGTCTGATTCTCTAACCTTTCCTTCTTCCTTTCCTTCTCTCTAACCTAATAATCTCAGTCCGCATCATCCGTCTTCGATGGGCAGAAAAAGGACGCCGGAACGTGCAGTGGAACAAAGAAAACGTGTGGAGATGCGGTGAGTATTTGATCTTCTAAGGCCAGCTTGAGATTTCATTTATGCCGTAAAATTCATACCGATGCAGTCAAAACCTTGATAATCTTGAAACTTTACCAAGATGTTACCCTAATCATCACTACTCTCCTTCTCGGTTCGCTCGCCACACCGAGAGGCGTTTCCTATTTCAACACACTTAATATCAGTCAGTCGACTGGCACAAAAGAGTCCAAAGGGCAGCTTGTGACGTCAAACGTTGCACCAATTGCAGGTTGCTTCCAAGGCGGCTTCTAAGAAGGCCAAAGCACCCTTGGACGTCTCGGTGATGTGGAAGAAACCCGAGCCACCGACCAAGGGCCATGTGAGAGACTCTCTACGTTTAGCACTATCTTGAGCAGGTTGGAGAGGCGGAGAGAGTGTATTTCCCCCGTTATCTTTCTACTGGGAAGGTTGAAGAGGAATACTCTCTCCATTTACCACAATCTTGAGCGAGTGAAGATGAGAGAGAGTGTGTTATGGAGAGACCGATTTCAATTGAGTAGCAATGAAACCACTCGAGGCCACGTGCCAGTGGAAGTATTATGAGTATGGAGATGAAGAGGAAACGGTCGGGATCTCTATATTATATTTGGCCTCATAAAATGAGAACGGGATAAATATTTTAATTCAGTGAGGGGATAGATACAAGTTACATTCCTTTTTGTCGAGGAAGAAAATCTATGAAAATAGAAAAGTTGAGAAAATTACAAACTGGTAAAGTTCGTTCTTGATTTTGAGAGATTGAGAACAAGTAGAATAATATGAGATGATTCAGTACTACGACGAAGAGAAATACGATGGTCGAGTGGCGCAAGCTGTGATAAAGAAACTCGAGGAAAAGAAATAGTAAGGATTAATCACTTTCGACCCTTTTCTTAGAATCCATAGCAACTTTACTTTACTTTACTTTATCGTACGTTTTAAATGCTCAGCAAAAACAAAATATGCTGGTTAGCGAGCAATCAATTCCTCATTAGGATGGGGGAGGCGGCGAAGTTGATCAGTAGAACGTTTGCCATCGGGCGTGGAATGAAAAATGATATGATAATAAGGGTGTCAACTTTTTTTTTGAAACTAGCAAAATGAAACTCATTTTCAGTCGAGTTCTGGAGGAGAAGTGCAGTCAACTCACGGGCGTCTGCTATGAAGTCGTAGATCGAGTGTGGAGAAACCCGGAGGGATTCGAGTTAGTTATTGACTCCATGTACAACAAGATGACCCAGATAATAGATAATTCTTCATCACTTAGCTATCTAGGGCTACAGAGAACAATAATAACGTATATTGAAACCTATAGCCTTGTTTTTACAGACAGAACAAGTGGGAGATGATTCGTCAGATTCAACTGAAGGGCCAGGTCGACTACCACTTCGGACGGTCGCTGCTCATCAAGCCGACGGGTGAGATTGTTGATTGCGTCAGCATGGACGAAGTGCTGCAATTCCTTACCAGCGGATGTGGTCTGGCAAGACTCATGCCCCCGCGGGAATCGAACCCGGGACCTTGCGTCGCGCAATCAGGCACACTACCGACTGCGTTATGTCCCTGTCCTGTCAATGCCTGACATAATTTACAAATATTTCACAGAACTCAACTGGAAGACGTACGATACGAAGAAGTGGGTGATCAACAAGTATGCAGTACTGGACAAGGAGATTCAAAGTCTCATTGGAGGAATTACTGGTGAGGTTTCAGAACCAAAAATGGCACTACTAAGAACTATCCAATTTTTATTCTATTCGCACTAAATGCAACAGTGAAAAGATCTGTCATCACTGTTCATGATCTGATTCTGTAGGATCGAAGGCGATTCCTCGCAACGAGACCGATGCGAATGGCAAGGAATACCAGATTCTTCTGGTCGGCCTTGGCGCTCCCATAATTCCGAACTTTATGGAACAGTATCACTGGGTAAGTTCATCTTTTCTGATGATGAAATATTGTTCATTGTTTTAATCATAAACCTGAACGAATATGCTCCTACAGATGGATATGATAGTCGTGGAGAAGGATCCGATCTGGAACTACTTCGCTGGAAAGTGGTTCAACATGAGAAAGCATCCGAATCTTCGCGTTTTGCACGCAGATCCCATCAGTTTCATGGCTTTCATCGTTGCTCAGAGTGAGAAATCTTTTTTTTTTATTCACAAGAACATCGTCTCAATTGCGTAATAGTACAAGCAAAATCAAAGAGCAACTAGTATTGTATACAACATTACTACTTATCGAATATCGAGACTACAAGTTAGAGCGAAATAATTAAAATATTTCAGGACACGAAATCGATGCAGTCATCATCAATACGTGCAAGGACTACGTGGATCCTCGTCCCTGCCCGGCTGATGTCTATCTAGAGAGAGGAACGATTGAAGTGATCAAGAATGTTGTTAGAGAGCACTCGGGTAAGGTCATTACTGTTTGGCTACTGGTTGAATGACCATACGAGAGCTTGGCCTACAAGCAGTCGTCACAGTTTCACAGTGTTAGCAGTTACTGTTGTCAGGGTGAAGAATCAGTCTCTTCATTCCACGTGCTCTCTCGCAACTCTGACCCGTGAGAGAGCACGAAGAACGAAGAAACGGATTCCTCACCCTGATAGCCCTATTAGCAATGTATTTCTTGAATACAAAGTTCCCTCTTTTCAGGCATGGCTGGAGTGAACGCCCGATCGATGGAGGGCAAGCATCCCATTGAGGTTGACCATACAAAAGATTCTCATAAAAGCTGATCTTTCTTCAGGTTGCAAACGCCTACCAAGATTCGTTCCCCATGTGCTTCGATTATCCCGCTGACCACAATCAGCTCACGTTCGAGAGATACAAGGTATTCAGTGCATTTCCGAGCTATTCTACATATGAGACACTATCTGAGAAAACCGAACGATTTCACCTATCAACCGTACATGAAAAAATAGAATATTCTGAAAAAAAATGTACTAGGGGTAACTTTTTGCGTAGAACTCGAAAATCGACTTTAAAAAGTCGTATCTCTAAAACTAAAATTCCTACAGTTGACTTCATGGTGAGAAGGGCCACAGACAAACTTTTTTGTGGGGCTTTGAATCATCCAACAAAGTATAAAATCTTTAAGATAATGAAAAATGAAAAATTTCACAAAAAAATTTTCAGGAAAATTCATCTGGAAAAAAAGTTATTCGGTTTTTTGTGAGAAAATAATTTTTCCTGAGAAAAAAATCTGAAATCGGGAAATTCTAACTATGTTTTTCGGATTCCTCGTGAAAAGTTACATAAATGACATTTTTTTCAGAATTTTAACTTTTCATATACTGGCTCGTTTTTGCCGTCAAAGGTTAAGGGAAAACGATTTTTTCGTAATTAGGTGACCTACCTACTTGCAATCAATGAAATTTCCGAGGGAAATGACTCATACAATATCAAAACGACATATTACGAATATTTATCACCATTGGAAACAAATC